>OX596014.1:5552403-5937230 GCA_951394025.1 Heteromyza rotundicornis | reverse complement strand
AGTGAAGTCAATTTCCAAACTACGCATTTCGCATATGTTGGTTCTTTCGTACGTTCGAACTCGTGCGTTCGCACTTGTTCGATTGCATTTGTTGTACCCCTTTCCGCGACCGCCCGCGTCAGAAACGAAAACGAGTAATTTTCAAAAAGAATTGAGTGATGCGCCTTCTATATGATTCATATTCTTTGGTTATTAGTTGCCTAGTTTAATGAGTGCAAAATTACACAAATATTTCTAAGAGTGTATCTCCTTCTTGGCGTTACAAACCGCCAACTAAAGTGAATAACCAACACCTACCTGAGGGGTAGAGTAATTCCTAAAAATTGTAATACCTAAAAATTCCTGCATTTGGTAAAATTTCCCATATATTCCATCACATGAAAAAAATGGTTGGTAAAATTAACCGAAAAAAGTGCTTAACGTAAAGAATTTCAAAATTTATGAAAATTGTAGGTAGATTTAACCGACAAAAAAGAGGCAGCTTGAGCAGAGCCAAACAAAGTTTTTTCTTGCTTGTAATACTGTATTTGTAATACCAGTTTTGGAAAATAAGAGCTTGTGTCAGTTATGCGCTCAAGCTAATATTTATTTTTTTTAAACACGCAATCTTGCATTTTTTAAATTTACTTATTTGTGTTTGAAATGTTTTTTTTTCTGTTTTCCAATGAAAAAAAAACAAATTTAACGAAAAAAGTTGTACGGTTTTCTTACTAAAAAATGTGTAGCGGCAAGTTTACAATTAAAATAGTAAACTAACAAATTACTAAGGTAAACTTACCTCCATCATTGTTTAAATTACGAACCCTTTTTGTAGTTATACCTATAATGAAGTACACCAACCACTTCTTAGCGTTTTAACCGTAATTTTCGGTAAAGTCTACCGACTTTTTTTTGTGTGCATTTAAAACAAAAACCTGAATTTAATTTAATTTTTGTTTAAGTTTCCTGTATATTTGGTCCCCTAATCGCCAATTTATAATATTCGTTTTTTTTAGTTCGATGTAGTAAATAAGTATAGCGGATTCCTATCCAAATTAATATTTTACTGAAACTTTGAATTGACTTCGGGCCATGGCAGAAATTGTTTTTATATTGACATAGCTTTGCCAAATTCTTACACAAGCTGCAGGGTTCTTTCCGTGCTGTAAATTATTTCATACACACACATTTAGTATGTGACGCATTTCATTGTGATTTAATAGCTAAAAATAAAAAGGGAATCTATTTTGAAAAATATTTTTCTTTTCAATAACTTTTAAATATGTTTTTATAATTTATGATTATGATCGGCACCAACTTTGTATGTGTGTTATCAGTGGCATGCTACTATTACTAGTGCCGTGCCGATGAGGTACGTTTTTTATACCCTGCACACAGTGCTCAAAGGTATATAGTTTTTGTCACACCGGTTGTAACAGACAAAAAGAATCGTGGCAGGTATAAGTCAGAATATATCGGGAGATATATGGTATATAGCAGCATAAGATAGGTCACTGTATGGGAACAGAAGGCAACATCGGAATAAATCGGGGAATTACCGTAAAATTGTCGAAGAGAGTCGTTGGTGCAGGGCATTTTAGGTTCGGCCGGACCGAAGATAACTGTCTGACTAGTTTTATCTTTATATTGCTCAGCGAATTGATAGCATATGGTTATGGAAAACATACCATCCCACTTTGATTTTTTTAGAATTTTAGACGCGTCGCACAGTATCATGAGTGTGGTAACTGTAATTAGCAACTTATAAAAGAAAAATTAAAAAGTTTCGATAGGTTATAAACATTCACTGAGAAAAAAATGCTTAAAATTAAATTAAATATGCAACGGTTTGGTTTTTGAAATATAGATTTGTACAGATTGGCTTAGTTTTAAAAAACGTGCACTAAAAACTACTGTGTAAAATCTAAAAATAGAATGTGTTCTATGCATACATTATGCTTTCGCGTACATGAGAAAAAACAATTGTAAAATACAAATTTTTTACAATGTATAAAAAATGTATCTTATACTGAAAATTATACACAAAATATTATACATTCTCATGCAAGCAAAATGTATTTTTTTATTCAAACATTTTTTTTAACAATTTAATAAAATTTTTTGAAAATAAAAAATTGACTAATTTTAAAATGTTGCTATAGACAAAGGGTGTTGGGGTATATCTCCTTTATCCCCACCCATATTAACACCACTGTCGCCACTACGGTTCCCACATGCAAAATGATCTTGGTCTGGATTTTGAAAAAAATATCTCCACTTTTCCTTTTTCAGCTGGATATTCAAAGAAATAGTCGAACAATTTTTTTTATTTTTATTTTAAGAAATAGTAAAGTAGGAATTGAATAGCAATATGCAATGTATGGTACCTCCTTATTATTATTATGAAAAAAACACCACCACAGGTCTATTCTGGCGCTAGAAGGTATGAAGTTTGTAACCGCCTTTATTACCTTCTCATCATGCAACATACATTTTAACTCTATTCTGTCACTCTCCAGAATAGACACATAAATTTGTCTTTTCTCAGTTTTTAAAGACGTTGAAAGCTTCACGACTTCAGTTTAAAAACAGTACAATGGTATTATTTCACAAATATTTTGTAGTAAAGGGCCGCTTTACTGGCCTTTTCTGTTTTTAAAAATGTGTAGAACTCTTTACAGTTTTCATTATAGTTTAGTCTGATAATTCTGTGGTCGAAAGCAATAAGCACTTAAGTCGAAACAAAATTTCAAAATGCTCAACTTTTTAAGAGTGGTGTGGTGCGGTTACAATAATATTTCAGAAGACTCATGCTTAATAACTTAAAAAATATTTCAGATTTTATGAAATCATTCTAAAAACTCATTCGCAGTAATTGAAAAAAATAAAACTATTTGACAGAAAACTTTATCTTTACAATAAAAACGACAACGCTATTAAGTTTTCTGACTCATTTTAGTATTTTTACTGAGAAATATCAGAGAAAATGTTGTCCGGAAAATTATTGATAAACTGGACTCTGGACACAAGACAAGACTGTCTCACATATATGTGAGACAGAAATTCACTCTTCCACTCTTTGGAAAGGCAATAAATTTTCCTTTATAACAAAGGTGTTTCAAAATGTAATTTTCTCTATTTATACCCCCACACTCACTGTGGCAGGGTATACTAACTTTGACACAACGTTTGTAACGCCCATAAGGGGGCGTGTCCGGTATGGAAAAGTATATATATTCTTGATCAGCATCACCGCCGGAGTCAATTTAGCCATGTCCGTCTGTCCGTCCGCACCATAGCGGTCGAAGTTTTGGAGATATCGACTTGAAACTTTGGGTACACGTTTTTCTCGTGAATACTGAGATCAAGTTCGAGAATCAGTCAAATCGGACTAAAACTGGGTGTGGCTCCCATACACAGAAAAAAAAGGTCAACATTTTTCAAGTCTTTTTTATTGCTGCATTCGATTGGAAATGTTTAGAAACGTATTTTTGACATATATGTGGTTCCGAAACCACATATATAAGGGTCAACATGGAGTCTTGAGACCAATATATTTTTTTTGGTCGATTTGATTGGAAATTTTTAGAAACGGATATTTGACATGGTCCGGGCTCCAAAACTATTTATAGGTGGCTCAAAATGGGGTCTTGAGACCACATAATTTTATGTTCGAGGTATTTGTTCCTACTGTGTGGGGGTATTTCAGCTTCGGTATAGCCGAAGATAGTCCACTCTCAAGTTTAAAAAATAAGTTTGCTATAATATGACACTTAAAGATTACTAAGAAATATTTTGTCAATTAACAAAAAAAAATCCGTATTACAGAAAACAAAGCTTGAAAATTAAATATTAGTATTTGAAATAAAAACTAGAGAGTGAATTATCTTCAACTATGCCGAAGCAGAAATACCCCCACACAGTATGATTAATTTCGAAGTATCTCCAGCATAAAAAAATGTTGTCTCAAGACCCCATTTTGAGCCATTTATAGGTGGATTCGGAGACTCGGACCACGTTCAAAATCCGTTTCTAAAAATTTTCAAATGTACTCCATCAAAAAAAAATTGTATCTCAAGACCTTATTTTGACCTATTTACATGTGGGCTTGGAAGCTCGGACCATGTTAAAAATCCATTTCCAAACATTTCCAATCGAATACAACCATAAAAAAGACTTAGAAATTGGTGAAAATTTTTTTCATTATATGGGAGCCACGCCCAGTTTGTGTCTTTTCCATACCGGACACGCCCCCTTATGGGCGTTACAAATGATGTTTCAAAGTTAGTATACCCTGTCACAGTGAGTGTGGGGGTATAAAAAGTGAGTAAGTTTCAGTCGAACAAGCCGACTTATATATACCCTATACCTACTGGACCATATCAGTTCCGCCATCTTGATTCCGCCATCTTGATTCCGCCATCTTGAATTTTGAAAATGCGAAATCAGCGACTCCAAAAACCTTGATCAGCGTCACTGAGTTGATTTAGCCCTATCCGTCTGTCCGTCTGCCCGTCCGTCTGTCCATCCTCTTTTCTTGTAAACACGATTGCAGGAGCTAAAAGAAAGCTAGGGATTCCAAATTTTGTAGGCCCTAGAAGGAGTTGGTATTTAAATTGGACGGAATAGGTCGACTGCCACGCCTACCTCTCATATATGTGAAAATCGGGGTTTCACTTATATTTCGTTTAAATAGTTCCAAACTTGGTATCTAGGGTTTTTGGGGTCGCTGATTTCGAATTTGATGTCGGAATTTCAAAATTCCAGATGGCGGAACCAATATGGCCAATATGAAATGGATTTTTGACATGGTCCGAGCTTCCAAAAACCATATATAAATAGGTCAAAATAGGGCATTGTGACCAAATTTTTGTTGGTGGATTTGATTGGAAAAATTTTGAAACGCATTTTGGACATGTTCCGAGGTTCCAAACCCACCTATCTGTGGGTCAAAATGAGGTTCTGAGACAACATTTTTATGTTCGTTGTATTTCTAAATGGGTCATATTGTGTGGGGATATTTCAGCTTCGGCATAGTCGAAGATAGTTCACTGTCTAGATTTACTTTAAAAAACCAATCGTTTTGACACCAGTGTGTAGGGTTTAAATATATATTTGTATTTTGAAAATGTATATTGCTGGGAAAAGTAACAAACCCCCTTTCAGACCCGACAATACCGGGATTGAAAAATCGTTTGGGGTCGAAAGCTCAAGCATGTGCGTATGTTTGTATACCGGATACCATGAATAGTTTTATACTTGTGCAATGAACTATTACGTCTTCCCCAAAATGTTTTATTTGATTATAAGTGGTTTATTATCATCGCATATGTCTATGTTAAGCTCCCCCTAATAGAGGAGAAATCACCATTGATCCAATTGAGTATGGTGGTAGCTCAAACATTTTGCAATTTTTCCGTCCCCATTATCACACGAATCCACAGTTGGGCTTCGTCCCACCAACTTCAATTGAACTCAACGAACGACCAACTGTTGTTGCTTGCTAATTAACTTCTTTCACAAATCGAAATATCTTTCCAATACAAATAGAAGCAAAACTTTTCTTTTCCCACTTTTATGCTTGCTATTTTTTTTTGATTCGTCTTCAACTTTATTCTATGATTTTTCCTTGAGTTACTTTTTATATTATTATTATTATATTTTATATTAAAATTATAATTACTCGGAAATCCTGCTGCGGTGCAACGGTGCTTCATTGTTATTCACATGACTGTTCCTAGCCCCCCCGACAATCATCGTCTTTGTCGATTTGTGCGCCATCCTACTTTGCTTTCAAGGGCGGGGTGCTGTTGTTACTCACATGGCCTTTGTACTGTACGCAATTTGCCATGACGGTATGATGCGAAATACTAACGCAAGTAATTTTGCCACAATGACTGAAAATGTCACACACGCTCACGCTGCTAAAGCACGCGGCGGAGAAGAACATAAGAACAAGTGGAATTATAGTCGGTCATAGCAGATTTTAGCAATGTGCTATACGTGACATAGTGAAGTAGATTCTCCCAGAAGTTGAGTTTACCTCTTGCCAGATCTTCACCGAAGTATAACATGTGTTCAAACATCTTCTCTTAATCTAGTTCGTTGTAGTTACGATATCAGTTACTAGACACCAGACTTGTCCTAAATTCTTGAGACCGCCAATGAGACAGTCCAACTATTAATCCTCCTAAATACCATACGAAATTCTCTTAGTTTTTGGCGATACGACTGTATTTTGTGCATTCAACGTTTCGCTGTTGAATGTGGCTAATGTAATGGGAAAAGTTTTCTCAATGCAAAAAGTTATTATTTTTGTTTCATAATCGCACCCACCAGTTGTGAAAACACGCATATTTGTCATTTTGAATAAAAATGTTATAGAAATATTTCTTAAGAAAATACGAGTACAAAATTTATTACATTTGCGCCACTGTATAAATACAAAAGAATTGTATGTGTGAAATGTGGAATGAGTTAAAACGTAACAAAAATGAATCATAACTTCTCCAATAAAACACAGAAAAAACATACCGACTTTGGTAATAATGATGCTGGTTTACGTACAATGACAAATATATCCTGGAGGGCTGGTTTTTATTGTTATGGAGAAATACTTTTGTTGCGGCAGTTACACTTCAATGTGCTCATAATTATTACTTTTAACCAGAAAAAAAACTAACTTTTTGTCTTGAATTTAATACACAACCCTCTGAAGCATTTATCAAAAAAAATTATAACGAATACAAACAAATTTTATGTGATAGATATTGCCTTCATTTACTTATTAACAACCTGAAATTGACAGGTAGTCCTAGCGCGCGATTTTATATAGCGTGCGGCTTTGCTCGAGTATATTTTTGCTCTATTAAAAACGTCTCAAAAAGCAAGTGGTCGTGGCACCGGTTCATACCGCCCACTTTGGATGTATACCTATTTTCAGAACCCTAATTATTTAATAAAAATGTGGGCGAGGCAAGAGTTCAAACGCACCCATATTTACAACGAAGCATAGAATAGATAACGTATTTGTAATAGAATAGTAAGGAGCCGATTTGAAACATTTTTTTATTTTTTGTTGAGTGGGAGGTGCCATCTCCCTTGTCCAATCCTGTCTATGTATGATATAGACCCAAGGGCGTAGCTAAGGGGGGTCAAGCGCCCCCTAAATTTCAATGTAAAAAATTTAAACAAGATTTTAAGTTGTATTTTCATAGTAACAAGCATGTTCTGTTATTTATATTTATATTTATCCTTTTAATAAGCGCTCAAGTTTTGAAACACGCTCAACCAACTACGCTTTCCAACTTCTCTTGACTACTTTAAACCCGACGATTACCGTGGCAATGTTTTTGATTGCCAAGTATTCTGCGATTTTGGAGCCGGTGGGTAACGTTTTGCAGTCTTCGACCCTAAACATTATAAAATGCGCCGAACATATTCAAAACATAATTGCTATTGTCGAAGAACAGCGAGAAGATGTTGATAATTGAATTCGGCAACTAGTTGCTGAAGCAGTTCAATTTGATGAATATACTTTTCCATACCAGACACTCCTCCTTACGGGCGTTACCAATGGTGTGACAAAAACAATATACCCTCGGACACTAGTGTGCAGGGTATAAAAACACGACACGATACTATAGCAAATCAGTGGAGCAATTCATTTGTTGGACCCAAGAATATGGTGTCAATTTTGTTTCTTCGAAAGTCTCATTAAAAATAGTAGAGATGTGACGGATGTGGGTTTCGAGGATGCGGGGCTGTAAGAAGCCTCAATGCGGGTGCAGGGGCGGATGTAAGAATATGAAATCCGCGGATACGAATGTGGCTGTTTAAAACAACTTTATCGAAAAAATTTAATTTTTAATAAAAAAATTTCAAAAAAGTGCAAAAGGCTATAAGTTGAAAAGATACATACATGCGGTGTCATATTGCGGATGCGAATGCGGGAGCGGCTGTTTTAAATGTGAGATTTGCGGATATCTATGCGGGTGTTAATTTAGTGCGAATGCTCCGCGGATGCGGAGGCGAGTGTGGAGCTCCGTCACATCCCTAAAAAATAGCGAAATTGAATTTACAGAGGTCATACCAGTGTTGAAAAACGGTTTTTGGCTAATTTGACCGAATTTGAGTTTAAATTGACTGTTTTTGACGAATTTAACCGTAAATTACTGACAGTCAAATTCAGTCAAAAAGTCCTTTTACATCTCTATTCATGGCTAACCAAAAATATGCACTTAATAATATTTATAGAGTTTTTGGATTCATTAAGACGCTAATTGTTTTAATTTTTCCCATTAAATTTGTAAGTCTATTTCATATGAATGTTTTCCACCAAATCAGACACGAACAAAAGGTACATCTTTTTCTTGTTTCGACACATAGGAGCACCGATCGTTGAACTGGAACACCCTGTATATAAATATTCACATTCAAAGCCACATGTAGCATATATTATCGACTTTCTTATTTCAGACTTCCTTGTTTTTTTAAATTTAATTCAAACTCCATAGCCAAGTTAATCAGCCAGCCAGTCACAATGGTCACATTCAACCGAAGTTACAGCGCATTTTAACGACGTAATATTCCTGGCGATATTCATGTGGCGGTGGTTTACGGTGTATCATCGTCATTTTTTATTCATGGTTTGATTTGAGTTGTGTTCTGTTCTGTTATGTTCACAGCATTTTTATTTTGACGTTTGATGCACTTGACGTTTAATGTAAGTTTGCGGGGGACACGTGGAAATATACAACAGCATTTGAGGTGTGAAGTTGTTGACGCGGATTTAAAGCTCCAACTGTTCAGAAGATGTCTTTTAGGCTGCATAAGCATTCCATTTTATAACAGTCGCGTCGTTGTAATATATGCATATATGTATGTGTGATCTTCTGAATAGTAGTATCCCTGAGTGTAACGAATTGGCGAGGACACATGCTCCCTTTCTACTACTTGTCTTCAATCATTTTTTACTGCTCTTCAAAAGGGGTTGATTTAGTTTGAATGGTGCAAAATAGACATTATTATCATACATACATATGTACTTGCATGCTTAATAAAAATTTTTGCGTAAAATTTATTTAGCATAATGATGCATTTTCAGCGACCGAAAATAGCGGTTACACAGAAATACATCAATATCATGTATGTAAATGTGTGTTACTTTCTCCAACAACCTTTTACATTAATATGATCTACGAATTCATTATATTGAACATCAAGAACATCATACTTGCACCATAATTGTCAATATGATGTACACGGTGTTCGATATGAACATCATGTAATTTTTATAAAAAAACTAGAGAGTGGACTATCTCCGGCTATACCGAAGTTGAAATACCCCCACACAGTAGAAAGAAGTACCTCGAACATAAAAAAATGTGGTCTCAAGACCCTATTTTGAGCCAATTATAGGTGGTTTTGGAGCCCAAACCATGTCCAAAATCCATTTCTAAAAATTTCCAATCAAATCCGAAAAAAAAAAAAATTGGTCTGAGGACCCCATTTAGACCCTTATATATGTGGCTTCGGAACCTCGGACCATGTCAAAAATACGTTTCTAAACATTTCCAATGGAATACAACAATAAAAAAGACTTGAAAAATGTTTACCTTTTTTTTCGGTGTATGGGAGCCACGCCCAGTTTTTGTCCGATTTGGCTGATTCTCGAACTTGATCTCAGTATTCACGAGAAAAACATGTAAAAAAAGTTTCAAGTCGATATCTCCAAAACTGCGACCGCTATCGTGCGGACGGACAGACGGACAGACGGACGGACAGACAAACGGACATCGCTAAATCGACTCAGGAGGTGATACTGATCAAGAATATATATACTTTTCCATACCGGACACGCCTCCTTATGGGCGTTACAAACGTTGTGACAAAGTTAGTATACCCTGCCGCAGTGAGTGTGGGGGTATAAAAATAAATCGTTTAATATTTTTATGGGGTAAAAAAAAATAATATAACCAGGAAATCCAAGAAAAAATTAGGCCTAAGGGGAAATTATCGGCGGAACCAATAATTTTGGTTTTTTCTTGCATTTTTCTCTTTTGTGTTTATTGGTCGCAGAAGGTCATAAAGAAAAAACTAGAGAGTGGACTATCTTCGGCTATACCGGAGCTGAAATACCCCCACACTGTAGGAAGAAGTACATCGAACATAAAAAAATGTGGTCTCAAGACCCTATTTTGAGCCAATTATAGGAGGTTTTGGAGCCCGGACCGTGTCCAAAATCCATTTCTAAAAATTTCCAATCAAATCCACCAAAAAAAAAAATTGGTCTCAAGACCCCATTTAGACCCTTATATATGTGGCTTCGGAACCTCGAAAATACGTTTCTAAACATTTCCAATAAAAAAACAACAAGAGAAAAGACTTGAAAAATTTTTATCTTATTTTTCGGTATATGGGAGCCACGCCCAGTTTTTATCCGATTTGGCTGATTCTCGAACTTGATCTCAGTATTCACGAGAAAAACATGTACCCAAAGTTTCAAGTCGATATCTCCAAAACTGCGACCGCTATCGTGCGGACGGACATACGGACAGACAGACGGACATCGCTAAATTGACTCCGGCGGTGATGCTGATCATGAATATATAAACTTTTCCATACCGGACACGCCTCCTTATGGGCGTTACAAACGTTGTGACAAAGTTAGTATACCCTGCCACAGTGAGTGTGGGGGTATAAAAATGTTTTTTCTGGTTCTGAAACAAATTTGTATTTATATTTTTTTTTTGGTCCCCATACAATATTATAGCCGATTTGCCAAACTTTGCCCCCCCTGTAATACGTCCAAAACTGTAGGTCATGAGTGTCATTTACATTAAAAAGAATTTTCAGCAAGAGAAACACTTTTACGCTTTTTAACAGTTGCTAATTGATAAATACATGAAAATCAAATGCAGATGCTGTTGCAATGTTTATAAAGATACAAATGTGGATTTATTGCATTAATACAGTTTTTTCAGCACGCTTCATTTTTCCGCAAATGCCAAATACCAAAAACGCAAAAAATTTGAAACATTTTTAAATTTTTCACTTTAAAGTTACGGAATTTCCCTTCCAATGGAAATTAAGTTTGTTAAATGAGAAACTACAACTTACAAACTACAACTTCTTATTTATTTTGTACGCTGAATCCGAATATAATATTTATAAATTACTACCACGCATAGTTTTACAGTTTTTCGCAGTTTTTTTTTTACCTTTATTACAAACTAGCTTATACCCACAGCTTCGCTCGCAATAATTTTGTAATTTCTTGTTAACGTAGAAATGTTATATGTATTATTTAAGCAACTAAAATAAAAATAGTCATCCCTCTGCCCATTCACCTCCCAGCACCAAATCCAAATTTTCAGCGAAATCCCTTGAATATTACCCGAGTTACAGAGCTTTAAAAATTTTAGGGCGTGGCAACGGGCGGATCTTAAATTTCAATAGTCATCCCTCTGCCCATTCACCTTCCAGCGCCAAATCCAAAATTTCACCGAAATCCCTTGAATAGGACCCGAGTTACAGAGCTTTAAAAATTTTAGGGCGTGGCAGTGGGCGGATCTTGAATTTCAATAGTCATCCCTCTGCCCATTCACCTCCCAGCGCCAAATCCAAAATTTCACCGAAATCCCTTAAATAGGACCCGAGTTACAGAGCTTTAAAAATTTTAGGGCGTTTCAGTGGGCGGATCTTAAATTTCAATAGTCATCCCTCTGCCCATTCACCTTCCAGCGCCAAATCCAAAATTTCACCGAAATCCCTTGAATAGGACCCGAGTTACAGAGCTTTAAAAATTTTAGGGCGTGGCAGTGGGCGGATCTTGAATTTCAATAGTCATCCCTCTGCCCATTCACCTCCCAGCGCCAAATCCAAAATTTCACCGAAATCCCTTGAATAGGACCCGAGTTACAGAGCTTTAAAAATTTTAGGGCGTGGCAGTGGGCGGATCTTAAATTTCAAAGTCATCCCTCTGCCCATTCACCTCCTAGCGCCAAATCCAAAATTTCACCGAAATCCCTTGAATAGGACCCGAGTTACAGAGCTTTAAAAATTTTAGGGCGTGGCAGTGGGCGGATCTTAAATTTCAATAGTCATCCCTCTGCCCATTCACCTCCCAGCGCCAAATACAAAATTTCACCGAAATCCCTTGAATAGACCCGAGTTACAGATCTTTAAAAATTTCAGGGCGTGGAAGTGGGCAGATCTTAAATAGTCAACCGTCTGCCCATTCACCTCCCAGCACCAAATCCAAATTTTCAGCGAAATCCCTTGAATATTACCCGAGTTACAGAGCTTTAAAAATTTTAGGGCGTGGCAACGGGCGGATCTTAAATTTCAATAGTCGTCCCTCTGCCCATTCACCTTCCAGCGCCAAATCCAAAATTTCACCGAAATCCCTTGAATAGGACCCGAGTTACAGAGCTTTAAAAATTTTAGGGCGTGGCAGTGGGCGGATCTTGAATTTCAATAGTCATCCCTCTGCCCATTCACCTCCCAGCGCCAAATCCAAAATTTCACCGAAATCCCTTAAATAGGACCCGAGTTACAGAGCTTTAAAAATTTTAGGGCGTTTCAGTGGGCGGATCTTAAATTTCAATAGTCATCCCTCTGCCCATTCACCTTCCAGCGCCAAATCCAAAATTTCACCGAAATCCCTTGAATAGGACCCGAGTTACAGAGCTTTAAAAATTTTAGGGCGTGGCAGTGGGCGGATCTTGAATTTCAATAGTCATCCCTCTGCCCATTCACCTCCCAGCGCCAAATCCAAAATTTCACCGAAATCCCTTGAATAGGACCCGAGTTACAGAGCTTTAAAAATTTTAGGGCGTGGCAGTGGGCGGATCTTAAATTTCAAAGTCATCCCTCTGCCCATTCACCTCCTAGCGCCAAATCCAAAATTTCACCGAAATCCCTTGAATAGGACCCGAGTTACAGAGCTTTAAAAATTTTAGGGCGTGGCAGTGGGCGGATCTTAAATTTCAAAGTCATCCCTCTGCCCATTCACCTCCTAGCGCCAAATCCAAAATTTCACCGAAATCCCTTGAATAGGACCCGAGTTACAGAGCTTTAAAAATTTTAGGGCGTGGCAGTGGGCGGATCTTAAATTTCAATAGTCATCCCTCTGCCCATTCACCTCCCAGCGCCAAATCCAAAATTTCAGCGAAATCCCTTGAATAGGACCCGAGTTACGGAGCTTTAGAAATTTTAAGGCGTGGCAGTGGGCGGACTGCAAATTTTCAGAATCAACATATTACCAATTCATTATCCAAAACCACATATAAAATTTCAGCGAAAACGGTTAAACACTGCATAAATTATAGGATTTTAGAATAATATTTGCCACGCCCAAATTTAATGAAATGGCATATAGCCTATGATGAGATCAATGAAATTACCTACATTTGGGTATGTGTTTCATTAAAATCGGTCAAGTATTTCTTGAATTAAAAGGGAACAAACATACATACATACAAACCTACTCACAAAGAATTTTATATAAGTAAGAGATAATGTTGTTTGAAATTGGATATCTTTAGTGCTCAATAGTAAAGCTTTTTATATTTTAAATATATAGTTAAGTGTCCTATCATGACAACCCATAGCATCAAAATAATGGTAATTAACAAGCAATTCTACTTACAAACAACTGAGTGTACTATCTTCGCTGAAATACTGCCACACTTCGAATATAGCAATGAAGAAATTTCAAATAGATTTGGAAAAAAATTTGAACTGGGTCTGAGTTTTGAGGAGGAAAACGTGCACTCAACATTTCAACTAGATTTCTCTAAAAATGTTACCGGAGAGACAGTCATAGCTAAATCAGTTTTCGATGCTGATCAAGAATATACATAGTTTTCCATACCGGACACGAATTCGTATGGGCGTTACAAACGTTTCTTCAAAGTTAATATACCATGCCACTACAGTGCACTCTAGTGTGTAGGGGTATAATAAACTAGTGTTAATATGATGATATTAGGAGAAAAAAATATAAAAAGAAAACTGTATCTCTAAATACAGAAAATTCCACTTTAAGCCACAATTGTGCCTGTTAAATGAACGAATGTAAATTGAAGTTATACACCATTGAAAAGGAAATTTTATTACTTTTTTAATGAATCATGCATGGTCTAAAAGTTATTCACGAAAACCCGGTGCTTGCACCAAAAAAGCATGTGGCATATACATCAATTCGCTAATTGCAAAAGAGTAAACAATTTCTTACACTAAATTGGTTTTCTCTGAAATTTCATAACGGTAAATCTCCGATACATAAGATTTTGAGGGTAGTTGCGTGGTACAAAGTTACATTGAAATACAACATTTTATATATCGATTAGGGGTCGATATATATAGAGAGAGATCAAAAGTTAAATAGGAAATAAAATGTAGGGATAACACTTCCCTGCAAAAACCATATAATCAAAAATTGTAGTGCAAATTTCCAACCTATTTTAAAGAATAATCATAACTATAAAGGACTACATTAACTCTGAGCAAAAATAAAAATCTCGTAAAAGCTTAATCAATATTCCGAAACTTGCCTTTTTTTTAATCTGTGATCCTGAATTCTTCAAAAACCTGACGTGATGGAAAAATTGAGAGACGCCAATTAGAACGCTATATTGTTCAGCGTCCAAAAATCGATAAGAATACCTTACTTTGGTTATGGAGCATAATCTGGTTGGGTTGTCCATGGTCATCACTAGACTGACAAATGTTTTGGGCAATAGCTCCATTGAGTGGCTTTGGACCAACCACTAAAGCTACGCTACTGGATGTGTACAATAATTATGCTAAAAAAAAATAGATTTCTCATTCCTGCACATTTTCTGCTTACCTCTGACATAAAAACGCTATCAGTAAAGTTTTATGAATATGTATCTTATTGGTTTCTAAATTCAAGTAAGTTTCCAACGAGCTGCTACGGCATGCTTTACACCTTCAGTGAACGTGAATGCGGATTCATGATGAGAATTTTCAAATTATTCACTGCAAACTCGGGAATAAACGAAACAATATGGTGAATACAATTTCAGAGAAAAAAATATTTAAAAATGTCTACTTTTGGAGAAAAAACCCATGAATTTGATTCAAAATTCACGTTGAACACAAATTTTGAAATGCCTATCGGCATTTGAACCTGAAACCACTTTCCATTTAGACGTTCTCTATCGGATTTACACTTCCCATGAAAAGTGGTGAATACGAGTTCACGTGTGTTCACTGAATGTTCCTTGCGAAATATTTGCTGTTACCGTGAAAAACGCGTAAAAACATTAATTTTTATAACCCTTATATTAACTTGCTTTGGGTGGACTATATATACATATAGATATCCTCAAATCTGCGGCGAACTTTTTCATACACTTCTACATAAGCTAGAGAGCTGAAATTCTATTAAATGTTGGGGTCCATCAGAGGCGTAGGAGGCCGTGGGGGGACTGGGAAAAAAAAAGGAAAAAAGGGTGAAAAATGGAGGAAAAGGGGCGGAAATGGGGAAAAAACCCTTTAACCGACTAAAAAGAACAAAATAAATTTCTTTTAAATTTATTTCCGCAATTTCGATTTAAAATACACGGTTTTTGGCGACTTCCAAATCTGCAATGATATTAGGAAACATAAAATTTTTTTTATAAAAGTGTGCTATGTTTAGTGTAAAAAATGTTCACATTCATTTTCAAATGAGGTGTACAATGTACAGCTAGCTTAAGAATTAAATTTGGTTGAACAATTTTTGAAACTATAAATACATACCTTAAAGTTAAAAAATACTTTACAGAAACAAATACTCATGATATAAAAAAATGAATGTTAATTCAATAAGCTCATTTTGCATATATACAAAGTATTTTTTAACTTCTAATTCTTATTTATTACATTTGTCAATTTTAAAACATAAAAAAACTAATTTTTAAAACAAAAAAGGTCAAAAAGTGGCAAAACCCCGTTACACGTACAGTGAAACTGATTTGATGAACATTTTAGAGAATTTTTTTTCATGTCTCTCGGCGGGAGCTAGATTTTTGTTTTAGACCCCTAGTTTCTTAGGGTAATTTTCTTAGTTTTTCTCACCCGAACAAATTGACCCACCCTAATGTACATATTAAAAAAAAGAATGGACAGCTCTGTAAGAAGATTCTTTATTGGGCAATACTTCACAACTAAATTTTTAAAATGAAAAATGCAAAATTTGTCAACAATAGGAATATTTGAATAAGATGGAAATGTATTCATTAAAAAAACATTGATTATGTACAATAAAAGAAGAAAAAATCCTATTCAAAATTCACTTGTACAAATAAGTACAAAAAAGTACATTGTATCTATTATATGTAAGATAAAAGGTGACACATCTGAATGGAATATGAACATTCAAAGACATTCATGTAATACTAACCGCATATTATTGGCATTGTGTGGTAATATTAATGTTATTCAAGAATTCATTGGCATGCTGAAGCACGCACGTTCTTCATTCTTAAACACACACAACGCCATCCATTCAATTCAAACTACCCAGTTCTACTAATACCAAAACCACCCACTCCGTCACAGGCAACGACATTTGTGTCAAAAAATTGATTCAAAATTGACAGTCGGCCTCCAGCCTTCGTCCTCCAATACTGTACATCTTGCAACAAAAGCATTATTACACTACTCCCAAAGGTAAAACTTAGAGTCGTGTAGAATCGAAAGAACAATGCGTAGTTAAATATCCATATCATTCATATCGTCAACGCTTCACGAAAATCATGACAAAACCGAATCGATTTAATACAAATCCTTGTCAGCATTTTTATGTCAGTTATTGCAATAGGAATGCCAGTTTACATACCCTACAATGTAAATAGTAAGTTGCCAACATAAGTACTTTTGATGTGACCTGGTGTAGGTAGCAGATCTGGCCAAACCGAATATAATTGCATACCATTAGTTTCTAATATAGAATCAAAAGTCTTAGTACAATTAAAATAATATATACATTAATAGAGATATTTTTGGTCCGACCGATGCTAAAATTCGTTGACAATATTTAATCGATAATTTTCATTTCCCTTTCATTCCCGATTCATTTCAAAATATGGTCCCATTTCGATCTACTCCGTTTCATTTTCAATTTTCGAACTATTGGATCCAAATTTTAGCCTTCCTGGTGGTTCCCATTTTAAAAAAGAAAATAAATAAAAATATGTCGCAATACCACAAAAATGCAGCAACTAAACGAAAAATATTAATTTTCATGGTCGCCGCCTCTCTTTCGGGGTTTTAGGCGCCCCAGCTTTCGAAATAATCATGCTTAAAAACAAAATTTCACAAACAAATTTAAATTTTTAGGTTTTTTTAGCCCTCTAGCTAGAAGTTCAGAAGTAAGGCAGCAAACAGTGATATCACTTTTTTTTAAATTATTTCGAACACTTTACCCTGTAACTCCTCACAAGAGCATACAATTTTGTTCGTGTCTCGAGCAGAAGAATCATATGCGGCGGTTTGTCCTCTTCATAATAGACACATTGCCAAATCGGACACGAACTAGGTGTGGCTCTCATATAAAACGACAAAAAAAAGCGAACATTTTCCAAGTCTTTTCCAAATTTTTTTATTGCTGTATTCCATTGGATATGTTTTGAAACGGATATATATTCTTGATCAGCGTCACCTCCTGAGTTGATTTAGCCCTATCCGTCTGTCCGTCCGTGTAACCACAATTGTGGGAACTAGAAGAAGCTGTAGGGACTAAATTTTGGATTTATCGTTTTTTTTGCACTCCGAGTTGGTATTGAAATTGGGGGGAAATGGTTGACTGCCACGCCTATCTCCCTTATAAGTGAAAGTCGTGTTTTGTAAGATATGTAACCCCAAACTAGCTATATATGGATATTTGGGATCGGTGATTTCGAATTTGATGTCAAAATTTCAAAATTCAAGATGGCGGATCCAATATGGCCCAGTAGGTGTAGGGTATTTAGCAGTCGGCTATTACCGAATGAAACTTACTGACTTGGTTTTTTTATGTCGATAGGACCGAATACAATGTTATGTTTTTTAAATACAAAATTTAGCTTGAAACACTTCGGGGCATTTTCTTTTGATATTTATTTGACAATTTGTTTTGCTATGTAAGTAGCAGGTGAGATTTTTTTCATCGGTTAAGCACAGCAAATTTGTTTTGTTGTGAAAATGACCAAAAAAAAACCAGACTTAAAGAATGTATCAACATTTTTTTGTTGTGATTTGGCAAGTTGTTATTAAATTTGAAAATTACATTGGCGGCATCTTCTTCCTTTCTTTTTTTTTGTAATTGTAGAGGACATCTCGGTGTTATGCAAATTTTAAAATATGCTTATTTGTAATAGAAAAATAAATGAATAGGGGAAAACAGGACGAGACGGTAGCGATTGTCATCTGAAAGTACTTCAACTTTATATTCAAATTCAAATTTTGTAATTGTTTTGAAGTTGAACATAAATTACGTATATCTCAGAAAGAACCATTTAAACTTCTATTACAGACATATGTTTAAGTCGGCGTCGTAAAATTCCGGTGGCCAATTTGTATAATATAAGTGACTGGGTGACCGGTATTAACAGTATACTAATGTTGGAGTTGATACCTTAGATCAAAAACGAAGACAGTGCAACAGTGTTAATCAAGGGTACAGGGGGCAGTATGCGTAAGCTGATACTAGACTATGACTATCACAGAATCGATAGTTGAAAGCGACATAACCAAACCGATAGCGCAATTTGGTTTGAGTAAGCCGATAAAATAAAAGTAGATTTGGTGTTGTGTGAACATTGGAAAATTAATGAAATCGATAATTTTCATACTATTTTGTCGAGTATCGGCAAAATAGATACCCACTCTGTCGATTTCGTTCACTATCGGCTTAAGCGAACAGCGCTCTGCATTTTTCCATCCAGTAGGGACATAAATAGTAGTGAACTTGTACGCTTTTAAAGCGTGCTTGTCCAATTTCCGGCAATATTTCTGACATTTTCTGTAACTTTGTCCAAAGAAATTTAACAGTAAATGGTCTAAGTTTTTCCTGAATTTCAGTCCTCCAAAACAATTTTTATTTAATTTTTATTTTCCACCGATTTTGTCATTTTCAATCCAAAATCGATCAAGTTTACAGTTTTTCGATTTGGATAAAACTTTGGTACAATTATTGTCTAACCCAATGGGAGTTCTATCAAAAGAAAATTCCCCATACAAACTTGGGCTGGACTCTATACCATATATGTACACTGAAAGAAAAAACATGTTTTAAAATTTAACCATTTTTTTTTCAATTTGCATTTTAAAACATAGTTTTTTCTGCAGTACATTTATGTTTTCATTTTTAAAACAAATCCTTCCAATTTCAATCGTCTTGCTCTTTCGTTGGTCGTTTGAAATTGATAATACTGTTGTACTTTTCTATTTAAAAAAATCATAGTATATTTCAAAAAATCCAAGCATAGTTTTAGGGCGTTTTTTAAAAAAATTCAAAGTGTGCTTTTAGTGCAACATATGTATATATATTACATTTAGACTCTGTTAAATAATGTTAACAGTAGAACAACCTGTTGAGCGTTTAGCGAGCCATCCAAACTCCGTAGGCTTGGATTCGACTCCCGGTCTCGAATTTAAGAAAATAAAAAGTTAAATAAATATAAATAAATAAAATAATTGCAAACAAAAAAAACAACAAAACAAAAATTTTTTTATTTTGAAAAAAATGTTTTAAAATTGAACATTTGGGTTTTAAAATTCATTTTTAGCACACGTGTTTTAAAATTGAGCAAATCTGTACAAAGTCTATTTTAAAAACGAAATCGTTCCATTTTAAAATATTTCTTTTTAATTTTAAAACATTTTCCTCTCAGTGTAGTAATGCATGTTATATTATTTCTATGTTCCATAAATGAAATCAGGACACATATATATTTTTAAACAATAGACGTTCTAATGACAACAAAACAACTGATTAACAATACGATAACATAAAGCAATAAAGAATTCAAATTAGACGCCTATTGTTGCTATTGCTGTTGTTGTTGTTGACGTTTTCAATGCGAGGAAAAGTTTTTCCACACAAAAGGATGTAAGAACTTTTCGTCAATGGACATTGTTTAGTAACTTTTTGTACTATGAGGCCAAACAACAAATGAATAAACGAATGAAAGAATAGAACAAAGCAATGATGGGAGCACAAGGCCAAGGGAAGATTGGGGTAGAATCAGCGTCGTACAATGTCAACACAGTCTTCAAATGCGCTACTTAAAGAATATGCACGACGAGTCATCATCACCAACTCATCCCACATCGTCCCATCATCATCATCAATCTTCATCCATTACATAGCGAAAACAATAAATGTCTAATAATTTTCACAAAAGCCGATAAGAAGAACACAACAAAAAAAAAACTTTTCAAGAGGATTTTACTTTCCAAGCAGAAGTAGAACTTATGTTGAACAGCAGTACCCCACCAAAAAGGGCTAAGAAGCTAATAATTGTTTTAAATTATCCACAATTCGACGAACTTAACGGTAGCACGTCTGAAATAAGGTTTGTTTTTCGATTTGTATAAGTAAGATGGGGATGTTTGGTTTTTTTTTGCAAGTTGTTAACCGGATGAAAATTGGTTTTTCAAAATAAAATAAAATCTACACTATTATGATGGGCAACCGAAATGTAAGTGAACCTGCCCAGTGGAAAATGTCCGAACAATCACTGTCTAGCAGCTGGGCAGGAACATTAGCTGGACCGGCTCCCGTACCTATCTTAGAATGTTGTTTTCGATTTAAACGAATCAAATTCGAGATTTCATCAAAATTGTTCAACTGTTAGGACTTCATAGTGCTGATTTCATGTGAAATTTCAGATGCGGATTTATTATTGAGCAATCGATTTACATTTTGGCATTGAACTTTTTTGCATCCAAAAACTATGCAACAAATTTTGAAGTGCACAGGAGTTAAAAGAAAACCAATTTCCGTTTCTGCAATTTTTTCAACACTTTTAATTTTGTTTTGCCCACTAAACACGTCCGTCCGTGTTACTGTTTTCTTCGTTCGTATATTAATTGTACATATCTACTTATTTTCAAAAATTTAATTCCGGAGTTTTTCTTTGTTGGGTTTTCTGAAAAACAAAACAAATTTACGTTTTCAATCTTCAGTTCAATTTATCCGAAATTATATTTTCAATTCCAATTTCCCCTATTTATGTACAAATTTCCTGTTGACTGCCGTCGTTTTGGTTGCACACCACCCACTCTACGAAAATTGGCACAATACTTTTTTGACAGTATACGTAGAGACGGATTTTATACAATGACTCTGTATTCGGGTATAGGGCTATGGTTATCTTAATTGAATTCACGTGCGTGGAGTTCATATGCCGAGAAGAACACTTTCAACACCAACGGAAGAAGAGGAAAAACAATTAAAGTTCAAGTGCCAAACAATTCAAATAACAAATTTCAGTCGGTCGATGTGGACTGTGGAAGCGGTACCTTGCTGTACATATAAATTTAAAAAACGTGGAAATTAACGAAACTAGTGAATGTGAACAATGTTGAACTTGTGGCACAGATTTACATTAGCGACTAGGAAACCACCACTAGTGCGCGCTGGAATAATATTTCCGCGAACAAAGAATTGTTTTTTTATTTTATACCTCATTTATAATTTGACTTTTTCTTGTATACCAGTTGGGCCCGGTCCGCTTTGTGGGCCCTAACTGAATAAGTTTTTTGTCTTAAAGGTAATAATAAATTCATGAAAACAGAAAAGTGTACACTGTTCCGATTCAAAAATTTTGGAACTGTTCGATTGGGCCAGTTTGTTTCCTTTGCATATAAAAAAGTCTACTGGAGCCCGTTCGAATGAGTATAAGGATACCTTAATCCGTTAAGTAACTACCGCGAAATGACCAGTTGAAATTTACCTACTTTTCAACTGTTTTTCTGCAATTTTTGTGATGCAAAAAGTTGCGATGGTTAGAATAAAGACTATTTTACTAAAATAAGTTTTGTGATAAAAAATTTCCCTGAATTTTTGAAAAATTCGGTTTTAGGCGAATTTCTGTAACTATCATGAAATTTGTAAATTTTTAGCCCAAAATTCTTAAAATTCAAGGGAATTTTTTATGACAAAACTGATTTTCACTACGATTCAATTCTATTTTTAGACCATTCGATCGTCTTCGTTTTGTTATACAGAATTCGTGAGCTATAGCAGAAAATTAATGAGTTTCGTTGTATTGGCGAATCCAAACATTTCCTTGCACTAGTTTGCGTATTGCGGCCACTTTACTAGCGACGAGTGGAAATCGGTACTTGGCGAGTACTGCAGGGTAACTACAAAAGCGATGGGATGAACAAAGTTATTACCATTAGGCCAAAGGTTAAGCTGTTGGTTATGGAAGGTTGTGTTCTACACAACACTTACAATACCTTAACAATACTGTAAATACAAACCTTGTTCCCTGCACCCCTTTTTATAATGAATTCAACAGTTTATTCATTCACGACATCGCCCTTGAAATCAAGCACGTCGTCGATCCATACATTTGAATGTGTATTTGAACTGTGTAAATGAGAGGCGTGTTTCACGCAGGTCTTCTGACTGCTTTTATGTTGTTCTGTATTATATAATTATTATTATTTCGATTTGTTGGACTCGAACAATAAAAAAAAAAGTCAAAAACAATTCAAAATGTGGAGTTACACACGGAAGAAAATTACCACCGCAATATTTATAGGGTGCATTCAGATTGCACATTTCATTATGATTTTTGTTAGTAAGTCAGAGGCTAACTAGAATCTTACGTTAAAATTGTGCATAGAATGTGCATGTGCATGTATTTAAAGTAAATATGATAATGGCCAATTTCTTTAACTAATATGACAAGTCGGTTATATCCTTCTCCCCCATTCCTATAATCAATATGTTCAAATTTAGTTTCTACGCGAAACCAAGGTTTGAAAAGCATCATTCTACTTGTTACAAAGCCATATTTTACACTAAATATATATGTACATTAGACCGGTTCAAACACTTAGGAACAGTCCGATTGGGCCTGTTTGATTCCTTTGCATGTAAAAATTACTGATGTGAAGTTTAAAGCCAATCGGATAAAGAAAAGTCGGCGCGGAATACACTTCTTTGTCCCCATACAAAAATGAAAAACATTGGAATTTCGATGACACTTTATACATTAGTTAATTTGGGGTAGCTGATCTTAAATTGAAGTCGGTTTGAAAGTAACACTCTTGGTTTCACCAATAATTGCAATTTAAATAGCAATTTACTAATTTTATAAAATTGCCTGGCGGCTGAATGCAAGCTTCGAATTTCTTTCTTTTTTTTTTCTTTAGTAGATCTGACATATCTTCCATATGTTTCAACCGATTCCAAAAAAGTTGTCTAGGTTTTTCCTACAGGCTCCATGCATGTAATATTTCCATTTTTATTTTTCCAAATATAGTCAAATTTCAGATTAAAGAAATTTAAAAAAATTCAAAAATTCAATCACTAAAAGAGCTTTTATGTAAAAACTGTACAACTTTTTTGGAATCTGTTTAAACATATGGAAAAAGATATTAAAGAAAAAAAGGAATGTTCAAATCGAAGCTTGCATTCAGCTGCCAGGCAAACTGACTTCATATTTAAGATCAGCTGCCCCAAATTAGCTAATATATAAAGTGTCATCCAATCCGAGCATTATTTCAAATGTTTTAAATTTTTGTATGGGGACAAAGATTGGCTCCAAACTTCACATAAGTCCTTTTTATATGCAAAGGAACCAAACTAGCCCAATCGGACCATCGAGCACTCGTTCTGAACAGGTCTAATGTACATATGTACATATATTTCAGCACACAAAAAATAACGGTAATTGACTAAAATGTTGATGCTAAGAACCACAAACAGTCAGTGTGATATGCACTCTATCTTACCTCTCTTAAATGACACCACCACACCGCAAATTAACATTATCTACTACTAATAGTAACAAGAATGCGCCCCAAAAAAGGTGTGGGCCACAACAAACTGTACTTAGTAAAGTGATTATGCCTATTTGGTGGTTTGTCATAGGTGGCATATAATAGTTAGCAATTATCATCTACGCTGTAGGGATGGCCATTAGAGTGGCTCTTATTTGTAAATGTATTCGTTACTTCAAAATCGATTAAAAAAAATTGTATGTGTTTGAAACATACGGTAAATGCAGAAAATCTGTATTTACAAAATATATACACATTTAGGCAAGTTTAAGTATTAAATATACATATTTAATACGCAATTAAGGCATGATACCAAAATATGATTGCAAATGAGTGTTTCTTTTACTATTATCACGGTTACGTTTAAAATTTTGTAATCAGTTTGTGAAAATTTAAAATTTACTGTTTTATTTTAACTATTTTTTTTCGGTAAACTTTACCTACCTTCTCGATTAATGAATTTCAAGTTTTCATACATTTTTAAATTAAGTATGTTTATCACTTTGTTGGTTAGTTTTATTATCTTTTTTTTGTGTACAGTTCGGTACCCTCTCAAATGAGCCAAATGAAATAGTGCACTTGTTCAATTTTGAAAAAAAAATGTAGAACCACTCTGATGACTATGTCAATATGTATGAACGCGGACGAGCGCATCCAACCATCGCCGGCAATGCAATGAGTCCTTCCCAAGTCATGATATGTAGCTATTAGAGACGGCATCAAACAACCACAGATTTGTTGGTTTCTCATGACAGTCATTAATACACTACCAGATGAAATTGATACTCACTGAATTCTAAATTTGATCGAATTCAGATTTGTCAGCGAAATCACAAAACCTCTTCAATTCTAATAAAAGATAAAGTTTATTTCAATATAAATTATTGTCAAAAAATTTGGATTTTCACATAAGAAAATTATATTCTAGTATATTTTCATTTCCTTTAATTTACCGGCGCTTGGTTGGGTTCGAGGAGGGGCGATTGTTAGTTGTGTGCAATGCAGAATGTAATGCAAAAAATAGTCCTACTGATGCCGATTATTATTATTTAAAAGTAAATCTCTATCTGCAGAAATTCTTTTTTATACTCTTTTTTATACTCTGCACGGGGGGTTTTTAAAAATTGTTCAATTTAGAAAAATATCATATTGGTATTCTTACTAAATTTATTAACTACTTTTCTTGAATTGAATGAGTTAGTAGCTAGTACCTATAATCACCAGCTAGAGAATAAAATCCCGAAATCCCGGTGTTCACGCCAACCACGTAAATATGAACGCCACCTTATATAAATTTGTTAAATGTAGGGGGTGTCTGTGGCGAAATCTGCTTTCAAGTCTGCGATCTCGGTTTTGCTGACGGCTTTTTGGTTTTTTGAAACACAATTTTACTGTCTCTCGAATACCATACGAAGCAGCAGCCGCCATAGACAGAAAAGCCGGTAAGATTTTCCGAGTGAAATATATAAAAAAAATAAAGAAAATATAATTAATTGGAAACGAATTTTCCGTTCTTATAATTTTTGAAACGATTTCGAGAGCTATCGAAGAGTTCGCCTCCACCCTTTTACCCGGGCTTTCTTTCTTACAATCCCGTCCTCTGGATTTTTAAAATATTTTTTTTGATAAAAAGAAAAACGGATGATGTAAGTCTTTTTTATGCAACAGAAGACAAAAATAACTTCTATTACACCGTTCGACACTACAAAAAGCACCGTTTAAATCGCATTTTTGCATTTTTCATTGAATAGGATGTAAATTCATCTCGCTACAATAAAAAAAACTCAGATATTTTAATTTTTAAAAGTTTTTTTTTTAGCTTAAAATTTTCTTCAATGAAAAAATTTTTCCGCAGAAAATTTAACTCTCATGCGTTTTTGTCTCTATATTATGAATTTTTTCAATCCATGTTTCTAGTCTATTGTGATAAGTTTACATCCTAAGCTTACATGTTTTGTAAAGGTATGGTTTTCCTCTATCAAATGTGCAAGTTAATACCCTACTATACCATATCACAGTACTCCACTTAAGCTTTAAATGCATGCATAGTGGAGTCAGCGAATTACAATATACATAAAGAATCTACATAGAAGGTTCTGGAAAATTCCATATTAATAAAGAAACTAGACAGTGAGCTATCATCGGCTGTGCAGAAGCTGAAATACATCCACACAGTATGATCCATTTAGAATATTTTGTCTAAAGATCCAATTTTGAGCCATTTACAGGTGGTTTTGGACCCTCGAACCATAACCAAAATCCATTTTAAAAAATGTCCACTCAGATCCACCAAAAAAAATTTCGTCTCAAGACCCCATTTCGACCCTTATAGATGTAGTTTCCGAACCTCGGACCATGTCAAAAATTCGTTTCTAAACAGTTCCAATCGAATTCAACAACAAAAAAAACTTTGAAACAGATTTGGAACATGTTCCCTTATTTTTGTGGTTCCCATATACCCCGCCCAGTTTTTGTTCGAATTGGCTGATTCTCAAACTTGCTCTTACTTTTGAAGTGAAAATCATTCTCCCAAAGTTTCAATCCAATATCTCCAAAACTGCGACCGCTATCGTGCGGACAGACAGACAGACGGACATGGCTAAATCGACTCTGGAGGTGATACTGATCAAGAATATTTATACATTTCCATACCGGACACGCCTCCTTATGGGCGTTACAAACGTTATGTCAAAGTTAGTATACCCCCCCACAGTGAGTGTGGGGGTATAATAAGGAGATGCTTCCACAAACCTTGAATTTTACAACGACGCTGCTCCATTTCATCATCTTCTTTGTCTTTGATGAAGGACATAAAAATTGTAGTAGTCAGCAACTTAATACTTATAAATACCACTGTAACTAGAAGATAAGGTTTAGTCGTTAGCAGATTATAATACTGAGTTTTCGTAAAAAATTGTTTGTATTAATCGAATAAAACCAGAAAATAGGAATACAAAATTTTTGCATTGGAAAAATGCAGCATGCAAATATGCGTTTTAAACTGTTTTAAGAATTGATCCAGAAAAACTGGGAGACGCGGGTACTCTTTTTTAACCCCTTCTAACAGAATCTATTCGTCCCGATCATGTGAAAAATTTGATATTTGTCGAACGGTGTTTTACCACATTTTGGGACGATTTGATGAAAATTACTGTACAAAACATAACCTTATTTTAAAGTTGAAATTTGATGATTTCAAATTTTTATGAACAAGATGTGTTGCATTTTAATTCAAAAATGAAATAGATATTTGAGAATTGAAGGCATCGGATCAAATCAAAAATTGTTTTATTACACGAAAAAATGGCCCACACTGTTTGGTCTTAGATTTTTAATGCATTTTTTTATTTGAAATCGAATTAAAAAATAATTTGCAGTTTGATACAAAAATTAATTTTTCAGATTTGAAAATTTAACTTTTTGCAATTTTTTGAAGATGGTATGAGTTACTGGAGCGTTCGAATCTCATTTTTGCAAAAAAAAACCGATCTGCATTTGCCGATTTTGATTTGGGTGCATTTTTGAGGTACTGGACGTCGATTTCAAGAAATCTATAGTTTAGTTTTGTGTTGAAAAGGAAACAAAAAAATTGCTCCGACTGAGATTCGAACCAACTATCCCAAAAAGCAAAACTGTTTTCAGTAATATTTCAGAACTGAAACATTTGTTTATTTCATAAATAAAATAAAATAATGAAATATCATAAATGTTGTTTAAAAAAACACGTTTTGACAACGTTTCGTTTTAATTTTTTTCTCAGTGTAGTGCATTTCCGCGACAGGTTGCACTACGCCCAGAAATTGGCCGCCTCATATTGCATGTTGCAGGCCTGGATTAACCCTTAGACAGAAAAGGCTATCTCCTTAGGCCCGTAAACAATATGTTTGCATGCATAAAATATTGGTCAACTGAAATTGTGAACTTTAACTTTTGCGGAATAAATACCCATTTAATATCCCAGAAGATTTTTCAAACACTATTAAACATTTTAGTTTATTTCTATGAAAATTCTATAAAGCATTGTCAGAGCACAGAAAGAATCGATGTTATTATTGGATTTAATAATCTTAAATTTCGAGATATGTTCAATTAGAACCGTTTAGAACAAAATGAGAACCTCTAGAAATTCAACCGTTAAAGGCGTGCAATGAACCTGGCATTTTATTTGTATACCCCCACACACTACTGTGGCAGGATATCTTTACTTTGACACCACGTTTGTAGAGCATTGAAGAAGACGTGTCCGGTATGGAAAAGTATATATTCGTGATCGCGAAAACTGAATCGATTTTGCCATGTCCGTCTGCCTGTCCACCGTCTGCCGGTCACAGTTTTGGACAGTTTAGAAACAATTTTTTTCTCCTGCAAACTGAGATGAATTTCGCGAATCTACCAAATCGGACAAGAACCAGCCTAGCTGATCTGCTGTTTTTTCACATTGTTGTTCTCCACTGAATCATCCTTTCATTACAAAAGCAAACATTGCTGCTAAAAATCATACTAGCCCCTTTAAAAATAAAAAAATCATTTTCCAAGTATTTTTAATGTTTTTGTATTCAATTGGAAATGTTTGATATGGGCCGTGGTTCCAAAACCAACACAAAAGGTTTTATCTTCGACGTACTTCTAAATGGGTCATTTCAGCTTCGGCATAGCCTAAATTAGTTCACACTAGAGCTTTTGTAACGTTTATTCCATACATTAATATTAACGCAACAATACCACACAGTATCAATTTCCTAATGCAAAAAATGAAAATATTATCACCCAATTACTGACCCAAAAGAATTTCGAAGCACCCCTAAAAACAAACAAACACGTTTTGCCGGGATCACGATTGAGGTAGAAATTTCATGTAAATACGGAAGAAACTTTATCGATATATGCACAAACTACCCATACTGTCAATTTCAAAGAGTTTTTAGTTTTAAAAAAAGTTGGGGTGGCATATGCTCCCGAGTGGCGAATCCTCCCCCTTCTACCCTACATGCATCAGCTTCAAATTCGAACCAGCCTCATTTGTCAAAATCAGCTGGTGTTCAAATTAGAGCTATGTAAAATTTGAATTTTTGTAGTCGGTTTTTCCCGTTGTGGGGTGACAAACGAAAATTTCAAAATGGATCGAGTAAAATGTACTTTGTGAAAAAATTACCAAGAAAATCAAACAAAAAAAGCTATTTTTTAAGGTTTCAAAAGTTGAACATGTGAGGAAGAGGTGCGTCGAATAAATTTTGCTACCACATCTTGGCCAACGATTTCATCAATCGTCGCGGAGTTTCACCAGCATAAGTGCTAGTGCAACAAGGGGGCCTATTATATTTTATTTTCTCGAGTACCAAAGCAAAAGTACTGGTTACGTAGGTGCATTGTACCCATCTTCACTTCATACTATGGTGTTTTTCTTCTTCTTCCTATCAGCTGTTCCTCGCTTTCGACAAGTCTGTCACCCGAGTCATGCTGATGCATGTACTGCTATAAAGTAGTTAGAGTTGACTTCTTCTGTATGAAATGGTGTTTGAAGTTTCTTCGCTCTCTAAATTTTGTGATGTCCTTTTCAAGTTTCGACTCAACCTTTTGATTGATCTTTTTCGTCCTCGATATCGATCCCACAACTTGCCTTAACATAAACATACTCATTTATTACTTACCACTTTATAATTCCGTAACATTTTCTACATTTTTGTATTAACACTTTTAATTAAAAACTTTGTTTTGGACAGATTGACTTCACCATTCCACTTAGAGCTTTGCAAAATATAACAGCTTCGCACTTTTTCTTAGGCGATTTACCTAAAATCTAAGATATTTTATAATTTTGGCATAGCTTTCTTTAATTTAAGTCTAGTTTATCTTATCAATTATCACAATATATAAAATCCCATTGTTTGTCCGGATGTCTGTCCTCACCTTCCAGAGGACACGAGTGAACCTAGAGAGCTGATACATATGTCCTATGTACCCATGGCTTGAGACTCTCGAGCCGGATTTTTGATTTTCCAAAAGGGGGCGTGGCAGTTTTGGAAAAGATCAGACAGCTCATGGTACAAATCCCAATAAATCAACTGTAAAAATGGTATTTGAAATGTTATATGCCCAAAATTTTTAATATAATATGCGTTGAATAGGTCTGCGTCATATATGTCGAGATGAATGTTTCAAGATGAAAGCAAACATTTTATTTTATTTTTTAAACGTAAATTATGTTAAAGTTTTCAGTATTAATAATAAAACTATGAAATATTTCTTGAAATAACAACCAATTTGAGATTTTTTTTCGAAGAAGGTGAGACATAATTATGAATTAAAAAGCGGGGGGCACCTACGGGCACCTAGATTTGGAAGAAATTTAAAGTGGACATGTTCACCTTTGATTTGATACCAAAGATTAAGGTGAAATAAGTGGCATTCACCTACATAAATGCCATTAAGTAATTTTGTAAAATTCTTTTTGAAACATTCAAGCAAATGTGAAAATTTACAACTAAATAGCTATGAAAATTGAAATGCATAAGCGCGAAATTATTAGCAAAGAACCATACTTACTAAATATCCGAACTTAAAGATTTGAAAACTTTCTTTTAAAAAATTTTTGCAGCATAAAATCGTAAAATTTAAAACAGTTGGCTAAATGTTATTGCTGCAGCGAGTACACGCAATATTTGAACCAAATCTTTTTAAAACATTACTATTTGGATATTAGGCTATAGAACTGCATTTTTACATTTTCGAAAAAACAAAGTCGAAAAAGGTATTTTTTGGCAGCTGCGCCCCAATGTGTGGCAATTCGAAAAATGGACGTGTGGATTTTGGAATGTGAGCTCTGCTAAAGCAAATAGTGGAGTTTGAGAGTGGAAATTGCACACACATATTCTATGAGACCATGGCTACAGGATCCCGAGACGATTTTTTTCGAAAAAGGGGAGTTGCAATGGGCATGGTCCGTGCGAAGTCACATCGGATAACAACAACGCCTACCTTCCATACAAAATGACCGCTAAATGTGTACTACAGTCTAACTTTCATAGAATGAATTCGCACGGGACAAGAAAATCACTTCATTATACAGAAGTTCACTTCCCTACAATGAATTTGCACGGGACCAGAAAATCACTTCATTATATAGAAACTTCATTATACAGAAGTTTACTACAGAAAATAAAAATTACTATTCGAATACCCCAAACTAAACATTAATAGAAGGTTGTCTCTTTTGTTTAACTAATCAGTGACTCTAGAGGCCGTCATTAATTTTTTTATATGAACTAGTAATTTTTGGAAACCTTGCATGTAAGTCATAGTACATCCATATCATCCCCGCTAAATATATGTCCATATCCTTTATTATCCCGCTATGCAAACAATTGCACAGAAAAAAAATGTTTTCATTAATAAATCATTAACACTGCACAGAGGTGAACAAGGGCAGAACAAATTGTCAAAAAATGTTGATTTTAATTTCCGTCTGACCCCAGCCATAGTATTTGCCCATGCCTCTTTGTTCAACAAAGGCAACAATTGTTTGGGCTGTTGCGTACGCTTAAAAGTCTTGATGGTCTACTCTCACTCATTCACCTCCTTCTCCTGGCTCTTTTGTTCCATTTGTTGGTCTATCTGTTGTCAGAGTATGTATAATCGAACAGAAGGTAAAATAGAAAATCACTTTTGTCATCAATCCGTCGGTCGTTTGCATTTTATCTTTAGTCATCGCATTGTCATCACCATCACCCATTAACATTGTCGTGGCACTTGCTTATGATGTTCGAGCCACCACCAGCATCTACCTACAATCACCACCAAGTGGTGGATTTTAGACGCTGGTTTTTTTGTATTTGTGTGTTTTTTTTACATAAGGCGCAATTATAAATTATTCCTTTGAAGTCACATGGCATAAAATGTCACAAGTTTGCTTATTCTTTCCATTTTCGTTTAAGCAAATTAGAAAACAAAATCATGAAAATGTTACAATTCTCTATTGTGGTCCTAATAACGTTTCCACACACTTTTCGGAGTGTTTAAAACAATTTTAATATCCAGGAGTCTTCAGCGAATGGGATGTTTGTTCATGCTGGTTATTGTCTGCGAAACGTTGTGCTTTCACTGTTACACTTTCCGAAAAATTATGTTAAAGTAAAAAAAAATTCAAATTTCGGAATTGTTTCTAGTCTAGCGTGATGAGTTTATATCCGATTGTAAAAGTTTACATGTTTTTTGAAGGTATGTTTTTTCCCTATCAAATCCAATCAAAACATTTTTTTAAGAATTATTATGTACATGAGAGATATGCAAAATGCTTAAATGAGATTTAAATGGTTTAAAGAATTGGTATAGAAAAACTGGGAGACATGGGTACTCTTTTTTAACCCACTCTAACAAAATCTATCAGTCCCGATCATGTGCGTTACCAAAAGTTGTTTTTTGTCGAACGGTGTTATAGGTTCCTTTGAGAATTAAAATTTGAAGTCGGTTTTTAAATTTCATTTTTTTTTTGTCGTTAACTCACCTTTTTTGACAGTTCCTTCTTCTATCCAAATGGTGCGACTAAGGTAGCAATCATTCAATACCCCCTCTTTCCCGTGGGCTTTATCATACTCTGTTCGACCACTTTATTGTTTTAATTGTACAATTGTTAGAATTATTATGTTTGGAGAACGTTTGCTGCAAATATACTACTTTTGAATACAAACTTAAACAAAAAAACAAACTAAAAACATTTGATCCAAATTAAGTCGTTTTGCCGCAAATAATAAACAAATTTGCAACAATTTAAAAAAGCTTCCAATAAAAGTAAAATGCAATACGTTTTTAAACAAAAACTAATCTTTACTTATATAAAACTCTTCGTGAGTATGTATGTATGTATGTTTGTTCCCTTATAACTTAAGAAATACTTGACCGATTTTAATGAAACACATGTCATAATGAAGGTAATTTCATTGACCTCATCATAGGCTATATTTAACTTTGGGAGTTCGAGGTGGACGTGTCAAATATTATTCTAAAATGCTATAATTCATGCAGTGTTTTGCTGAAATTTTATATGTGGTTTTGGGTAATGAATTGGTAATATGTTGATTCTTCAAATTTGCAGTCCGCCCACTGCCACGCCTTAAAATTTGTAAAGCTCTGTAACTCGGGTCCTATTCAAGGGATTTCGCTGAAATTTTGGATTTGGTGCTGGGAGGTGAATGGGCAGAGGGTTGACTATGGAAATTTAAGATCCGCCCACTGCCATGCCCTTAAATTTTTAAAGCTCTGTAACTCGGGTCCAATTCAAGGAATTTCGGTGAAATTTTGGATTTGGTGCTGGGAGGTGAATGGGCAGACGGTTGACTATTTAAGATCTGCCCACTTCCACGCCCTGAAATTTTTAAAGATCTGTAACTCGGGTCTATTTAAGGGATTTCGGTGAATTTTTGTATTTGGTGCTGGGTGGTGAATGGGCAGAGGGTTGACTATGAACATTTATGATCCGACCACTTCCACGCCCTAAAATTTTTGAAGCTCGGTAACTCGGGTCCAGTTCAAGGGATTTCGGTGAAATTTTGGGACAAATCCCAATAAATCAACTGTAAAAATGGTATTTTAAATGTTATATGCCCAAAATTTTTAATATAATATGCGTTGAATAGGTCTGCGTCATATATGTCGAGATGAATGTTTCAAGATGAAAGCAAACGTTTTATTTTATTTTTTAAACGTAAATTATGTTAAAGTTTTCAGTATTAATAATAAAACTAAGAAATATTTCTTGAAAGTACAACCAATTTGAGATTTTTTTTCGAAGAAGGTGAGACATAATTATGAATTAAAAAGCGGGGGGCACCTACGGGCACCTAGATTTGGAAGAAATTTAAAGTGGACATGTTCACCTTTGATTTGATACCAAAGATTAAGGTGAAATAAGTGGCATTCACCTACATAAATGCCATTAAGTAATTTTGTAAAATTCTTTTTGAAACATTCAAGCAAATGTGAAAATTTACAACTAAATAGCTATGAAAACTGAAATGCATAAGCGCGAAATTATTAGCAAAGAACGATACTTACTAAATATCCGAACTTAAAGATTTGAAAACTTAGACGGTTCTTTTTAAAAAATTTTGATTACGTCCACTTTTTGCAGCATAAAATCGTAAAATTTAAAGCAGTTGGCTAAAAGGTATTGCTGCAGCGAGTACACGCAATATTTGAACCAAATCTTTTTAAAACATTACTATTTGAATATTAGGCTATAGAACTGCATTTTTACATTTTCGAAAAAACAAAGTCGAAAAAGGGTATTTTTTGGCAGCTGCGCCCCAATGTGTATGTGCGTAACTTATAAACCTTACGTCCCGCATTCAAATCCTGGCTAAGCTGAAATTTGTTGTTTCGTTACTCAAACGTTGGTTGCAAACGAAACAACAAACGAAGTGTGTTTGTCTAATTTTTCGTTTCTTACGAACGAAAAAATTCTTTGAGTGTAGAGATCGAGTCAAAAGTTGCCAAAGGTTGATGTCGGTGAAATTTTGTATGTGGTAATGAATCTGCTGAAAGCTGACTATGGAAATTTATGGTCCGCCTACTGGCACTCCGAAAATTTGGAAAGCTTCATAATGATCTGGTCCCTTTCAAGGGATTTCGATGTAGTTTTGGATTTGGTGATGGGTTATGGGTGAAGGTTGATTGTATACGGTCCGCGCTCTGCCACCCTTCAAATTGTTAAAGGACTATAACTCAGGGTCAGGTACCTCAAATCAAAATGTTCCGTGCATGAAAGTCTGGTAAAGTTGTGATTTTAAAAACAACTATGAACTGGAAAATTTCGTTTTGAAGCTATTTTCTGCTTACTTAAAAAATTCCAACATCAATTTTATTTCAAACTTCATATTGTCATAGAAAAACAACCACCTCAAATCAAGCTTGAACGTTCATGATAGTCTGGTAAAGTGGAAAATGTTCAAAACACTTTGAACTGGAAAATTCTATTTCAAAATGGAGCGAACTTATTTTAAAGTAGCTTTAAAAATTCCCATTTCAATTTGAGGTAGTGCATTTTTATTTTAAATTTGTACAATTTTTATTTTGAAGTGGTGCAATTTCCATTTGAGGTTGTCTAATTTATTTCAAAGTTGAAACTTTAGTTTGACGTATTTCAACTTAATTTTACCGTTGTTTTAATGAAGTTGTTTTAACGTAGAAATAAGTACGGTTGGAGTTATTTCTACATTGGGTGTATATTCAAGGAATTTCGTTGAAATTGTATTTGGTGCTGGGTGGAAAATGAGTGGACGGATGAATGTGAAAATCTTGTTAAATTTTTTCGGTCGCTTAAATAAATTTAAAACGACTTATAACAACTCGTTCATTGACGTGAAAATTACATTTTATTGCGAGCGAAGCCGATTATAATTCATCATAATTTTTCCGCCCTGTTTTAATAAATGAGCTATGTAGGTATGTATTCGTCTCTTAGTTGTATCTTCTTCCGCTTCAGCATATATGCAAATTCAAAATTTAATTCAGTCATTGCTATTTATAGGATTAAATATATCGAATTAAAATAAACAAAGTAGATAAGGACAAACAAAAACAATAACAACGATGACGATTTAAGAATCAAAACAAACAAACAAAAATAAACAAGTTGAAAAAGGGCACTGAGTGAATGAATGAATTGAATGACTGAGCGGATGCAAATAAGAAATGAATATAAGCAACAACAACAACAAAGACTTTGACATAAATTAATCAGAAAAATTTCCTTTGATCTAGTTTTGGTTGTTTTTTCTTTATTCCATAACCAAAACATTAACAAGGTAAATATATAAATAAGATAAAATAACAAAGTATAAAATTTTGGGGGAAGGATATTTTGTTGACGTTCCCCACCCACCACACCATCGTATTAGGATAAAAAGAATTACATGAGGCATGATGAATTGACTCGTGTCTTTGGCCTTTTTATGGAAAATTTACAATAGTTTTTCTAAATTATGATATTTTTGAGAAATGTCTTTTTAAAATTTTTGTATTTTCGGTTTTTGGGAGCGTAAAGAAATCCTTTAATACAATAGGGTTTTAATTCCTGAGAACTGTCCACACAGGAGGGACTTGAATGCAGAAGAAGTATTGGAGAACTGGCTGAAGGTTGACCACTCGGTTGGGACTTGCATGCAGAAGCGCGGTTGGCAGCGTAGCATTTGTATTTGGGAATTTCGTACCCAATCCTTAATTTTTTTAATGATTTTTGGAGGTTATATTGTTAAAATGTCCAGCTCTCGTTTGGTAATTCTTAGAGCCGAAATATCATAAAATAAGCCAAAGTTAATTTTTAGGTCGTGCCCACCAACATTTTTTTTTCTTTTATGGAACGTACAGTGAGTAAAATTAATATTGAGTTACTAGGGAAGATATCATTCTAAATTTTGTTGTACCAAAATTAAATCTAATATATAAAAAAATTTACATCAGAGGCGTAGCGAAGAGAGTTGTAGGTTTTTAATTATGAAGATCTTAAGTAAAATTCAAATGTAAAAGTTTAAAATGTTTCGGAACAAATGCCATATTTGAAGGCATATGATTAGTAATGTGATACATAGTCCATTTTTTTAATTATTATTTTTTAGCCGTAGTAAAACAATTGTCCAATTGTAGTCGCGAAGTTGTGGACAGGACCTGAACCTGAACCTGCGTCCTTCACGCGGATTTTGTATGTATGAATGTCGCGCAGCGGCGTGCTATATAGCTTATGAATGCGATTTCATACAGACAATGGTCTGATTACACTGTTCGACTCTAAAAAACGCACATGATCGGGACTGACAGATTCTGTTAGAGGGGGTTAAAAAAAAGTACCCGTGTCGCCCAGTTTTTCTAGATCAATTCTTAAAACCATTTATATCGCATTTATGCATTTTGCAATTTTCTCACGTTCTCCAAAATTAAATTTTTTTTTTTACATTTTTTCTACTTTAACATAATTTTTTTTGCAAAAAAAATTCTAAATTTCAAGATTGTTTCTAATCTATCGTAATGAGTTTACATCCGATTGTAAAAAGTTCACATGTTTTCTAAAGGTATGTTTTTTCCCTATAAAATGCATATTTAATATTTAATGCGATTTAAATGGTTTTAAGAATTGATATAGAAAAACTGGGAGACACCCAAGCCTTCAAGCTACAATGATGAAATTTGGGTGGGTTCTTATTGACAAAATGAAATTTTATACCCTGTGGAAAGGGGGGTGTGGGGGCAAAGGGGAGCGGGATGGAGCCAATTTAAAGTTCTAAATTTCGTATTTTGTAAGCTACAAGGCTGAAATTTTTTACTTAGGTTCGCATTCGGGAAAAAGAGTAAAAAAGGGGAAAAAAAAGGAAAAAGTGGGGAGAAAAAATTTTTTTTTTAAAAAAAGAGGAAAATAAAAAAGAGTAAAAAAATAGTTTTTTTAAATATAACTCTTTAACCAAATAAAAAGCAGAAAATAAATTTCCTTTAAATTAATTTCAGCAATTTCGATGGCGACTTCAAAATCTGCAATGATATTTGGAGGAAAGTACCCAAAAACCCTTAATTGAAACTTTTTTTTATTGAAAGATTTTTTAGCTTAAAATTTTCTGAATTTTTGTATACAGCGAATTTTTCTCTACAATTAAAAATAAACTGTATTTATATAAGTAACAAAATACAATGATTTAAGCACAAACATTTTTTTTTGTAATTTCAAATACTAAGAAAATTAATTAAAAATTTTGTAAAACTCATAAAGCACATACGTATACGCGGATTCAAAATTAAAATTTACTACTTAGTTTTCTTTAGGCGTTAATGATTTTAAATTTCAAACTCCAAATGGTCTAAGTGACATACAAATTAAACGGATAATAAGTATAACGCTAAATTTTAGACCCCGGGTGCTAATGTTCCGATCCCTCCTCAAGAAATTGAAAAATTTTGCTATATTTTTGGATTGTTTTCGATAAAGGCATTCAAAATTGGTTTTAATATTTCGGTTAAAAAGTGGTAGGTCTCAACTAACATATATACAAAAATATTTGAAGGTTTTTATTTTAATTCTGACGAATAATAAAAATGGGTTACCTTACTGTGGCGATACATTCAGCTGTTATATGATAAAGTCACAGAAATAAGAAAAAGAGTACTTAATAGTACTTTCGGGAAAAAAGTGAAAAAGAGGAGGGCCTAAAAAAGAGTACTGTACTCTTTAAAAGTGTACGTCTGGTAACCCTATCTACAAAAACAAATTTTCAACAGAAAATTGAACTCTCATGTGTATTTGTCTCTACATTATGAATTTTTTCAATTAATGTTTTTAGTCTAGCGTGATGAGTTTACATCCAATCGTAAAAGTTTTTTAAAGGTATGGTATTCCTCTATCAAATGCATATTTAAATTTTGGGAACTCTTATGTGCAATACCCTACTATACCATATAATAGTACTCCACTTTAGCTAAATTCATCCATAGTGGAGTCATCGAATTACAATATACATAAAGTATCTACATAGAATATTCTGGAAAATTCCATATTAATAAAGAAATAAGGAGAAGCTTCCAGAAACCTTGAATTTCACAACGACGCTTCTCCATTTCATCATCTTCTTTGTCTTTGGTGAAGGACATAAAAATTGTAGTAGTCAGCAACTTAATACTTATAAATACCACTGTAACTAGAAGATAAGGTTTAGTCGTTAGCAGATTATAATTCTGAGTTTTCGTAAAAAATTGTTTGTATTAATCGAATAAAACCAGAAAATAGGAATACAAAATTTTTGCATTGGAAAAATGCAGCATGCAAATATGCGATTTAAACTGTTTTAAGAATTGATCCAGAAAAACTGGGAGACGCGGGTTCTCTTTTTTAAACCCCTCTAACAGAATCTATTCGTCCCGATCATGTGCAAAAGTTGATATTTGTCGAACGGTGTTTTACCACATTTTGGGACGATTTGATGAAAATTACAGTACAAAACATAACCGGTTTTTGTTTTATCAATAAGGGAGTAATCATAAGTAATCATAAAGCCATATTGTCATATAATCATATTTGAAAAAAATACGATAGTTGTGAGCGCACTCATTTCAAAAAAAAACTGTTTTACATTACAAATGTCGAACCTAACCTAATTTGTTGGCCCCGGGGTGCACGCAACCAATCGCGGAAGTGGCGATGTAACCCAAATCAACGGTCAGAAGTAATTCTGTGTTTCACGTGAGCTTTGTTTCAATATTTTCAAGCAGTCGCACATGTTTAATGCATTCAAAAAGCTTCCAAAATCCTCTGGCCCCGGTATTCGTGTGCCCGGTGGTGGAAGTGGCCAGCCATCTGGCCAAAGTTGATGGTCGGAAGAGAGTTGATGGTCGGAAGAGTTTTGGTAGTCTCCACGATCTTTGTTGCAATATTATCGGCAAGTCGTGTACGTTTTATTCATTAATAAAAAAGAGTAAAAAACTAGTTTTTTTAAATATAACCCTTTAACCGACTAAAAAGCAGAAAATAAATTTCCTTTAAATTTATTTCAGCAATTTCGATTTAAAATTAAGGGTTCTTGGGTACTTTCCTCGGGATATCATTGCAGATTTTGAAGCCGCCGAAAACCCTTAATTTTAAATCGAAATTGCTGAAACCAATTTAAAGGAAATTTATTTTCTGCTTTTTAGTCGGTTAAAGGGTTATATTTTAAAAAACTTGTTTTTTACTCTTTTTTATTTTCTTCTTTTTTTAAAAAAAATTTGTTTTCTCCCCCCTTTTTCCCCCTTTTTATTCCCTTTTTTACTTTTTTTTCCGAATGCGAACCTAAGTAAAAAATTTCAGCCTTGTAGCTTACAAAATAAGAAAGTTAGAACTTTAAATTGGCTCCATCCCGCTCCCCTTTGCCCCCACACCCCCCTTTCCAAAGGGCATTTTGTCAACAAGAACTCACCTACCAAATTTCATCATTGTAGCTTGAAGGAATCGGAAGTTATGCCATGTTTAAAAAAAAGGAGTTTGAGTCCCCCCACGGCCCCCTACGCCTCTGATGGAGCCCTAAAGTCAAATTTTCATGCTGTAATAACTCATAACTTTGTATGGGAAATTTTAGGAGTTAATTCCTTTTTATTTTTAGGAGTTAATTCACTAGGAGAAAATTCTCGGAGCCAATAGACCTGTTAGTTCCGTAAATTGACAGCACTGTTAAAAATTCTTCTCTTGAACGATAAGCTTAATTGGCCGTGTTCTCTAGCGGTAGCTCTTCTCTCCCTCTCCCAAATAGGTATGGATAGTAAGAGAACGTACGAAATTCAATTGGCTAAAAAAACTGCGCGCAAGTAAAACATTTGTTGTTCTGGGTTGTTGCATAATTGGTCGCTCTGGCAAAAAGGATAACAAGTTCGGTGGATTGGTTCAAATCGCAATTGTAGCTGGTTTTTTTTTCCATATTTCCATTAACGATGGTCATAAGTTGATACCTAGTAAAAGAATTTTTTTTGAGTTATCTACACTCAGAAAAAAACACATAGTAAAATCAAGTACGATAGGATTTACTTCTTCATTTTTTCAACTTAATGAAAACAACTTTGAAATAAAGAGAAAAATACGTAAAGTAACTATTGTCAACGTTGAAACAAAGTTAAAAGATTTTAAATCAAGGTCTGGCAAACTTAATATAAATGGGAAAATTTTTGAAATAATCGGAAAACTTTAAAGTTGTTTATTTTTAAATTTAACATAAGACTTTCTTTAAAATTTCTACTTGTTTTAAGGTGGTTTTTTTTTATTTTAGGTTGTTTTTCTCTGGGTTTGCTTCAAAAAATGTTAGTTACATATTCTTAACAAACAATTTAGAGTGTATTAAGGAGAAAGCAGTTGGTGGGCTGTGCTGTGAAGTAGGTGCTGTGAGGAGCCCCTTAAAACCCCTTAAACCTTCATACTTTGAAATTGAATGGAAATACGTCAAACTAAAATCGTCAACTTTGAAATAAACTGAACCGATTTTCAATCAAAGTCTAACAACATTATTTTAAAGTTGCTCAACTTCAAAACAACTCTTTTTTTTTAAATTGAAATAAAAATGCACTCAAATTGAAATTAGGAATTTTTGACGTCAGCAGAAAACAACTGCAAAATAAGTTCGTTCAATTTTGTAATAAAATGGCATCTTCAAAATGAGGTTTTTCGTGATTGTTTTTTTTCTGGGTGTAATCGTTTATTAATATTTTTTTTAGTTTTGAGGTAATAAGCTTGGTACCTCCTCATTGACAGGTCACAATTTGTTTAAACTTTGTCACCTTAACATCCTTTTCAGAATATTCTATTTTATTGTGGTAACTTTTGCGAACGCGCCAGAACAAATCTGTTACTGTTAGAGGCACCAGAATCTGCATTAAATTATTCCTTAAATAGGAGAATTGTGTTGATGATTGAGCGTTTTCAGCTCTATATATTTAAATTTTTATTTAATTTGTATCGCATTTGAAATTTTGAAAACTGAAAACGATCGGGAATCGCGTATGTAAGTGTAGGCCTCAAATAAAATACAAAAAAATGTTATCGAAAGCGAAATTTCGTGTACGTAACTTTTTATTTATATTCATATAAAGGTATACTAATATTATAAGAATATAGCTTATACCCACAGCTACGCTCGCAATAATTTTGTAGGTTGACGTCAATAATATAAATGTTATACTATGTGTTATTTAGGCAACTGAAACCAGTCATCCTGCTCATTCACCACCCAGCATCTAAAACAAAATTTCAACAAAATTCTTTGAAAAGGGCCCCAGCTAAACCCTACACCTTCCAAGACTTGCCAAATAGACATCACGTGTACATCCTGGCACTACATCCGTTGAAAAATATTGCACACCCCCCCCCCCTCCATGACCTTTCAAACTGTTATCATTTTCTCGCCAAACGATACAAAATCGTCTTGACATATTAGGTCGATTCATCTAAGGTGGCAAGCCCCTGCACATCTGTACAGATGTGCGAAAATTTGTCAAATAAGGTATTCGCTTGGTTCTGTCCGAAGATATTTAAAAATTTTCACAAGGCACAGTAGTCTAACCATGCAGCTTCTTCTCGGATTTCATGAAATGGTCGTTGCCCGATTGTGAACTAAATTCTAAGCATAATGCTTTCTTCCGGGAACTATGTCACCAAACGAAGAATCATTTTCATCGCAGCGACTCATTCAAATTATGTAAGGAACCATGCCTGTTGTCTTGGCTACGCCCCTGCTATATCATTACTAAATGATGCCTTCAAAAAAGACATTTGTGGCGAAAAATTTAACAATTTTTTTTTTGGCATTTGTGTTTAGAGCTACATAATTACAAAGTTTTAAAATTTTAAAGGGATATTGCAACGTTTATCGATAAACGTCATAACCGTTACGGTCCCTGATTTTATTAGAGTAATGAGTCTTTTGTGTGGTTTTATACTCATTTTATGACTTTAGTACCATATTTTACTTATATAAAAAACAATTAATAACAATTCAAAAATTATAGTACCTATTCCATAAAGTTTCTATATATATAGAAAGAGAGATCAAAAGTTTTGATAGCTCCATAAACCAAAAGTAGCATTCAGGATCAAGGACTTAAATATTAATCGAATTGACAAAATGCAGTTATTGCTCAAGAGTAAACTAACCTTTTTTTAAATAAAAATGTTTACGTCATCGTTTAGTACTAACGTTTATCTTCAAAACAATTTATTACTAATATTTTTACGACTTTTTGTTTTGAATATATAAATTTTTTCGTTCAGTGGCATTAATTTTTTTGGAGTGTATTATAACTTTAAGCTACAGTGAAAAAGAACGTGGTAAACAAAAGATTTTAAAGATTGTTTGATGCTGATTTTTTTTTACTCTTTGATCGTGAATTCCTCAAAAATTTTATGTTATGGAAAAATTTAGAGACGCCATTTTGTTCAGCGTCTAAAAATCTATACTCATCAATACCTTACTTTGATTTATGGAGCAAAATCTTGTTGGGTTGTGTAATCTATCCATGTCCATGGTTATCACTAGACTGACAATTATATTGGCCAATTTAGTGGCTTCGGACCACGTCTAGAGCTACGCTACATGAAAAAACGTAATTTTTAAACCAAAAAGTCGAAAAACGTAAAAGACGTCAACCTGGCATTACTGCTTGTAGCCAAAAAAGTGATCGGAAATAATAGAAATTTAAAAACATTTAAACCCCTAACTCTATGCGATGACAATGTCATATCTATAAAAATGCAATTTTTTTCCGGATTTAGAACCACTGCATTCTTATAATCATGGAAAAACTTTGGTTATGTTACCAAACTTGAACCACTCTTATCCGTAGCAGCACCGGGTTAGGGTTAATCAAACGAAGTGCTACTGATTCTTTTGTTTTAAAATTTTTATATTTAATCTTTTGTGTTTATGTCGGGACTTTGCGCGTCGTATGTGGGTGGTGACGACGGTGCGCGCGCATACTGCAAAATTTACGCTCCACTATTTCATTGTTCATATCTACGTCATTATCTGTAGAACTTTTGTTTTTGTGAACTAACAAAAAGACAATAACATATATCACATAGGAGCGGTAGCAGTGCCAATACAACCGAAGCTGATAAACCAAGCGAAGCGCCTAATTTAAAAGACAATTGGTTGAGGCAAACGAAAGCATAAACACACATTGTGGTGTGCGCATTTGTGTTCGCTACACTCTCGCCAACGAAACAAACGAAACGAATAAATGGGGAGGAGTTTCGTTTCGGTTATATGTACTGCATACAATAGCGGTTCTTATCGATTTGCGAAATGTATGGGAGAAACAATAGCAGAAGAAGCAGAGTAACAATAACAGTATTGTTGGAATGAAAAGAAACACACGCCCACATTCAATTATTTTACACTCAGCACTATATTGCAGTTTACTCATACATGTGCTCTTGTCCATAGGGAAGCAAATTTGTACTCATTTACATATGTTGCTGCACGTGCGCTGGTGCACTTCAAATGAATGAGCGAGCGAATGAACAGATACAACATAGCTTTGTTGTAATTTTAGAGAATGACTTCGAGCGCTGCTTTTGTTGTTCATCATACACTCTTCAGTGAGACGCCAGGTTTCGTTGATGTTGTACGGTGGTGAGATGAGGTGCGTTTAAGTTTTCTGAATGGATTTCACGAACTTCATGAATTTTATTTTATAAAAATAAACAACAACATTCTGGCACATTTTACATTATTCGGTCGTCAGTCACTTAGTTTGTTAGTCCGTCAATCAACTACAGCCCACAATACGGTTATACGGATTCAATGATGACGCGGCTACTAATGATGGTGGAGGTGAGCAATGAGATGGGATGGTAACAACTCACATTGCCACAGAGAACAATTTGAATTAAAATAGTTAATAACAAAAATCAAAATCACTGAAACATAAATTTTAAAAATGCATTTAAGGGAATATTTAAAAAGTTTAATTAATTACAAATTTAAATAAAACATAATTTTGATTCACAGTCGAATTTGGAGTAATACAAAATTTAATTAAAATATGAATGTATATAATTTTGTGAATAGTGCAAAAGAAAACATTACCCAAATGTTGAAAAATTTTATGTTTTCCATATTCATACCAGACCGATCGTATATACAATAAATAAACAATATAATTCAAAACAAATTTAATACAAACAAATTTAAATAAAAACACTAACAAAAGTAATTCAATCCGATCCAAACGAAAAAATATAAATAAAATGAAAAAGTTTCAAATTCGAACGAATTGCAGATATTAAATTTTATATGTACCATAACACATAATGTTAAGTCAAAATTAATATATAATTAAAAAAAAAAGTATGCCAACGCTTCTGCTTAACACACGTTGGTGTCAGTAGAAAATTTCAACCGCCGTCAGTTTCCCTAATATTCGTGAGTTTTCCGGTGAGTTCCGTAGTATTTTCGAGCACAGTCGAAAATTACTCAGGCCTTGAAGCAGATGAATATAAATTTTGGATATCGGGGTAACGATAAGAAATTATTTCTTTGACGACCGCCACCTCGTAATGGCAAACTTACATTATTATAATTTGCCATGAAAAGCATACAGTACGGTAAAAACATAGTAGTTTTAAGTTTTCAGAATTTTTTTAACAATTTGCTATTCATGAAAAAAAAATAAAATTCCACTGGTCGACAGTACTTTTGTTAAATGATCAAACTTGGTTGTTTCTAATGTATTTTACCACGCTGAATCCGAAAATATGCAATTTTCCCAGCAGGCACCATTTCTCCGTAAATGTCAAAAATGGTTTTCATACTGTAACTTTTAACTAAATACATTGATTCTAAAAAAATTTTAAAAGTTTTTTAAAGAAAATTGTCAGTTCTAAAACTTTGTCCAACGACATTTTGTATCTCTTACGGTTTTTAAGATACGAGAGCTCAAAGTAGTGCGTTATGGAAAAATTTCATGGGTTATTTTCGGATTCAGCGTGACAAAATACATAAGAAATTGTCTATAAAATCTATTTAACATACAAAAAAGTTCAGTTTTATCGATCAGTGCTATTGATTATTAAATAAAAATATACAGGTACTCATTCGAAAGGGGCCCAAGATACGAAGGGAAGAGTGCCTGGCATCCTAAGGTTTTGAGGCCCTAACCTTCGTTTGAAACATAATTTCGCTAACAAGAATTTCGACAACAAGAATTTTCAACGGAACGTAAATATTCCGAAAACTACGATTTTTGGCAGTCGATCTAGCAAAAGTCTCCAAAATCGACCTTCCAAAAAAGGTACCCAGTTACTGGCACACATTTACGATTCGCTGTAAAAAATCGAAAATTAAGCATAAACACTAGTTTATTAATTTTGATGTGTTGTTTATTCATCCAGTGGTTCACTCTGACCATTTGAACTGAAAAAATCATTTGTGAGATTTTATTAGCAAAATAAAAGGATATAAGTGAAATAAAAACAGAGTAAAAAACAAGTTTTTTAAAATATAACCCTTTAACCGACTAAAAAGCAGAAAATAAATTTTCTTTAAATTAATTTCAGCAATTTCGATTTAAAATTAAGGGTTTTTGGGTACTTTCCTCCGAATATCATTGCAGATTTTATAGTCGCCAAAAACCCTTAATTTTAAATCGAAATTGCTGAAATTACTTTAAAGAAAATTTAGTCGGTTAAAGGGTTATATTTTAAAAAACTTGTTTTTTACTCTGTTTTTATTTCCTCATTTTTTGTTTTTTTTTTTTTTAATTTTTTTTTCTCCCCCCTTTTTTCCCCTTTTTTACTCTTTTTCCCGAATGTGAACCTAGGTAAAAAATTTCAGCCTTGTAGCTTACAAAATACAAAAGTTAGGTCTTTAAATTGGCTCCATCCCGCTCCCATTTGCCCCCACACCCCCCTTTCCAAAGGGTAAAAAATTTCATTTTGTCAATAAGAACCTACCAAATTTCAACATTGTAGCTTGAAGGAATTGGAAGTTATGCCATGTTTAAAAAAAAAAGTTTGAGTCTCCCCACGGCGCCCTACGCCTCTGATGGACCCCAACATTTAATGGAATGCATTGTCACCGGAGTTCTTTCAGCTCTCTAGCTCATGTGGAAGTGTATGAAAAAGCTCGCCGCAGATTTGAGGATATATATATATATATATATATATATATAGTCCGCCCAAAGCAAGTTAATATAAGGGTTATAAAAATAGGTCAAAATTATGTTTCGCTGTCTTCAGCTTCTTCTCATATTCAGAATCGCAGTTTTTGCAAATGAAATAGCTCCTTCGCATGTTATCATATTTCAAGTGAACAACACGATGTTTGCACAATGTTGTGTTAACGCACAGTGTTTCGTTTAGTAGAAGCTAGCTGGACAAAAAAGTTTTATTACATTAAATGGTTGTTTTATACTTTTTAAGCATAAATAAGCATCTTTATTATAATTCTTGATTGGACACGCCTGGCACCGCCCACTCACTCATAGCAATATTCAAATGCCGTAGTTTTTGAGCTATCCATATTTTGGAAATCCTCTTGTTTTCGCTTTTATTTGGATGGTATTGAAAATGGACAACATCGGACAAAAATCACGTCTACCTCCCAGCCAAAAATTCTTTTTATTCGTTTATCTTTCGCAAAACTGAACCGATTTTGACCCGGTTTTTTGTATTTGGTTATAAATGATGTCTAGAATGAAATGGAAATGGAACGGAACAAAATGAAAATGAACCGAAATAAGATGAAATTTTCGGTAATTTTTAAATTTTTTTCCTCTTATTCCATTTTTATTTCGTTCCTCTTTATTTCCTCGCGTTCCCGTTCCTGTTTCACTCCCACTTCATTCCTGATCCATTTCAAAATTTTGTTCCAATTCGTCTTCGTTGCGGTCCATTTCCATTTCGTTCCGTTCTATTCCCATTCCATTTCAAACATCATTTCTAACCAAATTCAAAAAACCCGGTTCAAATCGGTTCAGTATTGCTCAAGATATATTCAAATAAAGAAATGTGGGTTTTAACTTTGTATGAGAGGTAGGAAATCAAAAGGGGCTCACGCCCTGGGCGCCACTTGTTCCGAGGGCGGCATTTTAAGTTGATTTAATATTTTTTTTTTTTTTGAATATGTAACATGCAGTTGTATTACTCCGAATGTTTCCATAACTCTTATGATTCTTCTAACATTGCCCGTAAAAGTAGCAAGCGGCGAACGTAGCTTTTCTAATTGTTAGGTCTGGCGATGCTGTCTATAGAAAGCGATATGCGCGTAGATGAAATATCATTTAATGTGCAAATTAAAGCATGTCTAGTGACGACAGATATTTCTAAGCACGATCGAATAAACTTTCCATAGTTTGCATTGAATATTGATTCAGTATGCTTTCTATATTTTAGAATACTTAAGACAGAAATATGAGATCAAAACAAACTCTGTATGTATAATCATTAAGGAATTGTGTGTGAACATTTTGAGCTTTCTGATTAGTATAATTTTTTTATTAATTTAAGGCTGATTCAATACAGAAACAATAATACATATCGATACCTTAAAGCAAAACCATACTATGTCCGTTTTTTTTCGAAATTGAGTTTTTAACATTTTTGGATTCCTGAAAAGAAGCTGCATCGAATAGGCTATTGTGGTTTGTGAAAATCTGACCGAAAGTGGTTAAAAAACAAGGAAATAATAAAGTTCTATGTCCACAGTAGTATTTATTTCGTGTGCAAATTTTGAGTTGTTGTATTTGCTTATTTCATAAAATTCCTTCATTTTTATTTTCAAACTGTGAAATTTGATTGTTAGATATGAAAATATACCAGCTCCATCTAGTGTTTCAAGCAACAAATTATTTTTGGTTTGTGTTTTTGATATATATACAAATTCAATTTCAAAGAGCACAGTTATACTATGTCCCGAAAATTGTATTGGACATATATATATATATATGTATAGTTGTGCCTCCTAGCACTTAAAATAATGACAATTTGTATGAAAACAAATTTGAAAAGAATACCATTTAATTTAAAACCATGCCGAGTTTTCACTCAAGCTTTTTTCCAAAACCCCAAAGATGGATAAAGCTGCATAAATAAAGTATTGGACCCATCGTTTTCTACTGTTTTGGAAAAATGGACATAGGATGATTGTGCTTAAAGGTATCGATTTGTATATTTTTATATTATCGTTCTTAGAAATATCTTCCCCGTTAATCATTTGTTATTAACAACCCTCAAAGGTTAATAAAATATGTGCCTTATAAAATATATACTTAAATAAATGAACTGAATAAATTGAATCTAAATAAATTTATTTTCCATATTAACTACATAGAAGGGGCTGCAAATGAAATATTTGCCCCGGGCGCCAAAATGTCTAGAGCCGGCCCTGAAAAAACATACCGTTTCATGCTAATTGGACAATTTCTGAAGTATTGCACCCAAACATTAATGCTATTCCCAGTTTCAGTTTTGTTCAGCTCTCACTCGAAACACTGTGCAACGGTGCAAAAGTGCCTACCTTTTACTATTCTGACAGAATTCCAGATTCCGCATCCACATTTCACATTAATGTTCCATTGTTTGTCGAAAACATGAAGAATAAAAACAAACTAAGAATTCCACCCATATTTACCATTCTATATTGATGACAAAAAACTTGAAAATTCACTTAACAAAGATGAACGATTTTAGATCAGCCACGATTTTTTCGTATTTTTACTTTTTGACGACCGCGCGACTACAGCCACACGTGATTACAACTCAATGATTTATGAAAAGTTAAGGGTGATTGAGATGACACTTTGACACTAAGCACTTTGCCGCTGTCATCGCCGCGAACGTCAGAACTGATGGGTGCCAGTAGGTGGGCACCATCCCCTACTAATGGTACTAATATCAATATTATAAAATGATCGAAAACAAAGCAAAGTTTCATATTTTATCGCTACTATTTTTTTGACCGCATGTGTATACTTACTTCAGTATTAAAATTACATTTTTATTTCCAATGTTTTATTTTCAAATTTCAATTTTATTTTCAAATGTTAAATGAAAATAAATTTTAACAAAATTTTTTAAAATTAACAAAAAATTACTAAAACTATGAAAAAACTGGAGAAATTTTTCACAAAACCGGAGACTGGAGAAACGTTCAGATTCCCGGAATCTCCGGGCAAAAACCCTGTGTGTGGCAAGCCTATAAAATGTAGATGTTGCAATTCTCATATACGTTATCACTAGAGCTCGGAAAAAACTCCAACACAAGCAAGCAAATGAGTTCGGCCGAAATAAGCGCGAAATATGCACGCGTAAGCAAGCTTAAGCACGTAAATGTAAAGAAAAATATGTTATTTTCAAGATGGAAAAGACAACATAATAGGTTTATTGTTTATACACATACACGATACACCGAAAGTCGAGGATTTTAAAATTTCCAAATAATGTTTAAAATATACAAACACTAACCACTGCTATTATGATCTTTAAAGTTTTTAGAAGCTTGTAATTTCAGCAATCAAACATTAGCAAAACAATAACCAATATTTCAAAATTTAAACACAACAAAAAGAATTTTTTAAGAACATTAAACAAAACGTACCACTATTACTTTCGCATTCGGGGAAAAGAGTAAAAAAGGGGAAAAAGGGGGGAAAAAAGGGGAGAAAAACATTTTTTTTTTTAAAAAAGATGAAAAAAGAGTAAAAAAACAAGTTTTTTAAATATTACCCTTTAACCGACTAAAAAGCAGAAAATAAATTTCCTTTAAATTAATTTCAGAAATTTCGATTTCAAATTAAAGGTTTTCGGCGACTTTAAAATCTGCAATGATATTCGGAGGAAAGTACCCAAAAACCCTTAATTTTAAATCGAAATTACTGAATATCTAGTTTTGGCTTGTTTCGCATTTGTCGTTTCATTATTGACCACAGGCAGTGTCGTATCCAGGTTTAAATACAGGTACAAATACCAAATGTAACTTTATTTTATATGTTTGACTCTACTTATAAAATAGAAACAAATTTAATTTTCGGACTCGAATTTGTTTAAACTTCTTTTCTTAGATATCGGCATTGAAATATATCGAAAATCCGTTTGTGTAACACTCTTTAGATAGGTATTCTCTACAAACATACTTAGTTAGGAGCTTTTTTTTTATTGATCCAAGGAAAATCAGGAGTGTTCGTTTATTTTTAAAAATATAGTTTTCTTTTATATACAACGAAGAACTTTTCAATAAAATTAATCTCGTTTGCGGTCCACGATTTCAGTTAAAGCCCAAACGAATCACTTTTGTAAATTATCCGTGAAATATATATATATTTTTTAATTATCAAATTTTCAAAGCACAAATTTATAGAAAAATTCTTAACAAAGTTCTTTGTTTTAGCAGTGCGCAACCTTAATTGAACCCTTTTTTGAATCCTGAACTTCTTACAACGAGTTCAATTGATAATTATGGAATTCACAAGGGTCTCGTATCGGTCGTATTGTTCTATTGTCGTGAAAAAATACGATAGTTGTGAAAATGTGGTTGCTGTTTTCCATACAAAAAAAAAATACTATAATACATCTTTGCAACCTGTGTTTCTATGACTCTCGTATTGATTCTTCTTCTTATTTGAAAAGTAATTGGAGGAAATTGTTAAAATTTCTTTTAGGGACTATTTTTAATGCATAAAACGTGCACGACTTGCCTAAAATATTGCAACAAAGAACGTGGAGACCTCCAAAACTCTTGCGACCATCAACTTTGGCCAGATGGCCACTTGCACTTACGGGCACACGAATGCCGGGCCCCGGGGGTTCCGGAAGCATTTTGAATGCATTAAACGTACGCGACTTGTTGAAAATATTGAATCAAAGCACAGGTGAAACGCAATATTTCTTCCGATCCTTGATTTGGGCCGCATCAGCACCTCCGCGAATGGTGGCACGCATCCCGTGGCGAACGAATTTAGGTTAGGCTGAACATTTGCAATATAATTTTTTAGCTCTCTTTTTCTCTCCCTCTCTGAAATGACAGTACTAGATTTTTTTTCTGCAATGGGTGTGCTCACAACAATTGTATTTTTTCAAACACGATGATACGACAATACGACAATACGAGACCCTTGTGAATTCCCTAAATATTGTGATTGGCGTCATACGAATATATTGAAACTATCTTCCTACTGATTTTTTATTTTGAATTTCGCTGTGTCTATGCTGTGTGTTTCTTTATGTCTCAATTTTCAATTTTAAATATTCTTTTTATAAGGGACAAATTGGCCTTTCAAATCATTTATTGACTGACTTTCTGTGATGAAAAGACCAAAGTGGCAATTGGATTTTTTTGAAATTTTCACGTACCCGTTCGATTTATCGGCTTCGGCATGGACTTTGGCCAATATCGGTTGAAAATGCACATTCCGCTTCGGCTTCAGTTTTTCCAAAAATTGCCGAAATTTTGGCCGAAGTTTTCAAAAATTTTTTTGCGACACCGAAACAAAAAAACCACAACACATGGAATTAATATGGGACAAGGGGCTACGATTTTCTAGCCCACATCACGACTAAACGGTCTTACTGATTTTCTTGAAACTTTTATATAAAATTGTGTAAGTGATGGAATTTGCCATAGTACTCTTATAGGCCCATAAAAGAAAAAAAAATGTATTAAAATTTAACTTAGTAACCATCGAATTCAGCCTCAAATTGCGTAGCATGGGATTACAGCTGCTACAGACTACGCCCTTGGACATTTTCTGGCTGCATTACCGAATTTGAAATATAGAGTTGGAAGCTTACTACTCGCCCTGATATCTATATAAAAAGGAGTCCTGGTGAACTTTATGAAACTTTAAATATAGGGGTAGGAGGCCCACGGATAAATTTTGACTTTGAAAAATGTAGCCCAAATTGCTGCGCCGTCATATATGAAAAGTAGGTTCTAGCCTTCGAAGTCTTCGATTTTTACTTTAGAATAATATAAATGTACGACTAGTCTTTTTAGGGCTAATCAGGCCAAGATGAATCATGCCAGGTGGGATTACAGCTGCCACCAGGTGCGTCTTTGGGACTTTTATAGTTGAATCATGTCAGGTCTGATTACAGCTGCCACCAAGTGCGTCCTTGCACCAAAACGTTCGGATAAGCGGGGTTTTATATCCGCTCTGTAATCCCACCTGACATGATTCATCCAAAAAATGTCCCAGGACACACCTGGTGCCATCTGTAATCCCACCTGGCATGAATCACCCAAAAAAGTTCCAAAGACACGCCTGGAATGATTCATCTTGGCCTGATTCGCCCTAAAAAGACTAGTCGTACATTTATATTATTCTAAAGTAAAAATCAAAGACTTCGAAGCTTCGAAGTTTTTTAACCTTCGAAGCTTCGATACATTCGAAGCACATTATCTACGAAGAACTTCGTGTAAACTTCGAAGCTTCGTCTAAAAAAACTTCGAAGCTTCGAAGTATTCGAAGTCTTCGGAAAAACTTCGGAGCTTCGAACTTCGAAGTATTCGAAGTTTCGAAGCCTTCGAAGGAAAGTAACAGCCCTAGTGCTGCAATCCGGGACATTTAAAGATAAAAGCTCCACTCATGGTATTTACCATCAACTAAGCATCCTTTGCCCATCACCTGAAGGAGTTGGGGAGTCCTTCAATAACAGCTACTTAGATGGATTTAAATGAAAATCCACCAAAAAAAACAATTTTTAATGGTTTTTTAATTAAGTATCTGCTTCGGTATAGGCCTTCGGCCTTGGCCGAAGTAATACGCTGCCAATTGACCTTCGGCATCGGCTTCGTCCGGAAAATGCAGGGGGTCAAGCGCCCCCCTAAATTGCAATGTAAAAAATTTAAACAAGATTTTAAGTTGTATTTTCATAGTAACAAACATGAAAATTAATGTTCTGTCATTCATATTTATATTTATCCTTTTAATAAGCGCCTAAGTTTTGAAACACGCTCAACCAACTACGCTTTCCAACTTCTCTTGACTACTTTAATCCCGACGATTACCGTGGCAGTGTTTTTGATTGCCAAGTATTCTGTGATTTCGGAGCCGGTGGGTAATGCTTTGCAGTCTTCGACCCGAAACATTATAAAATTCGCCGAACATATTCAAAACATAATTGCTATTGTCGCAGAACAGCGAGAAGATGTTGATAATTGAATTCGGCAACTAGTTGTTGAAGCAGTTCAATTTGATGAATATTTTGACATTGAATCAAGGCCCCGAGGACTTGTCAACGAAAAACTTTGCACGCGAATCCCCAAAAAGGTTGCAGGCAACAAGGTTACAGGCAACAAGGTTGCAGGCAACCACTGCTCTTGAATATTTCAAAAATGCACTCATAATTCCATATTTGGATTCATTTAAAAGCTTCCTCGATAATCTTTTCTCCCAAAGCCTCCTTTCAACATGCTATCTCTGTCCATGCGAGATTTTAAATGTAAAATCGCTGAAGTAGCTAAGTCTCATGAAATCGATGCGTTGGAGGAGGAAACTGAAATTTGGTAGTCCGTTTGTAAGAATAAAAATAGGTCGAAGGAAGATTTGAAGTTGTTGGAAGCAGCAATAATACAAGAATTTTAAACATTCTTTCTAACCACATATTTAGCTTTAGAAACCTTGCTTGAACGCTAATTTAGTACTTTGAGAAAAGTGAAAACATGGCCGCGATCAACAATGTGCTAAGACCGCTTAAATGGTAAAAACTTTCTTAACTTTTTTTTATTATTTAATAAAAAAACTTTTTTCACAACCAAGAAGAAATTATATATTGATTTGCGGAGAATTCCTGTCGATTGGTTTTGCAATAAATTAAATAAAAGTTGAAGGGGTGGATGGATAAAGGTGGTATGTAACACAAAATTACTTTTGGCAAAATTGAGGTGACAAGGGTCATCTCTTGCTTATAATCTCTCCCAAATATAAGTATTGATGATAGTTTCGAAGATTCAGAAGCGAATAAGAAGACATGTCACCAATTTACCATTGAAAAAAACACAATGAAAAACTTTGAAACTGATTTACTCGAAATAATTTGTATGTTACTACTGCCTTTATCCATCCTCCACTTCAGTTATATGTTAAGCTTAACAAGTTAATAAATGTAAGTGCTGCAAAAAATACTATAATATTGGGTTCAAGCCCCCCCCTAAATTCCATTCTCGCTACGCCCTTGGTAGTATATAAACCCTAGAAGGTCATCCTTATTTTTTTGTACATAAAGGCCATGCTTCGTCGAAACGACGACTGTGTTTTTTAAGTCATCATACAAATAAACTATGACAGTAAGGTTTTCAAAACGGATTGTTTTTAAAAATTACTTCAATTACTATCCAAATAAAATATATTAGAAGGTTTTTTTCATGTGGTGTGTTCAAAATTTAAGTTTTCACAGCTTATGTTAAATTGTATTCAAATAAAAAAAGTAATAATAAAAATTTAAAAAAAAACAATTCAATTATATGTGCATGAAATATGATTAAAGTTTAATATTAATATATTAAACTTAAAAAGGACGTATGTTTTATAAATAAAAGTTCAAATTATATACAAGAGGCAAAGAGATCTATTTTGTGTTTCCACCAGGCCCGTGCGCAAGGGGGGGTTTTGGGGAAACCAACCCCCCCAGAGATTAATTTTTCAGTACAAAATTATTGAAAAGATACTCAAATTTCATTGATTTTACAAGGTTTTATGGAATTAAAATTTCCTTTTGCCAGAAAATTCATTTTTTATGATGAATTTTTGTTTGTAAGCTCAAATATTTTGAAAAAATTTCTGAAAATACAGTTTTTATGAGAAAGTTTTTTGTTATAGCCAAATAAACATTATGAAAAATTTTAAAAGCAATATCTGTACAACGCAAGTCCGTTTATTTGGTGATTTTTTAATGTTTTTTTTTTGTTTTTTGATCAAATTAGTCCCAGAAAAAACATTCTTAGTTACTGAGTATCTCGAACAAAAATATGTATGTTTTTATGTTGAATTCAGCTAGTTTTTTTTTAATTGAATACAAAGTTTTGTAATTTTTACCGAAAAAATGAATGGCTCTAAACGTATACAGTTTTCAAAAGATTCGTTTTGATAAATTATTGGGTTTTGCCTATTCGACCATTCTTTAGCTTCCTGATCCTACATTTCTCAAAAACGTGATAGAAAAATTCCAAGATCGCCATCTTGTTCAGCCTTACGAAATTCAAATTCAAAATGTTCAAATTTGGTGGGGTGGTGTTATGTAATTAAATTTCTATTATTCGACTATTTGTCTAAATGTAGCGTAACGAAAATGTCTTGTATAACTTAAATGAATTATAATAATCTAGAGAGTGAACTATCTAACTAACATTTTGTGCAATTTATAGGTTATTTTGGAGCTAAATCCAAAATCCGTTTCTAAAAATTTCCAATCGAATCCACCAAAAAAAAGATTTGGTCCCAAAACGCAATTTTGAAATACCCCCACACAGTAGGAAGAAGTACCTCGAACATAAAATCGGTTTCTAAAAATTTTCAATCGAATGCAGCAATAAAGACTTGAAAAATGTTGATCTTTTTTTTCGGTGTATGGGAGCCACGCCCAGTTTTTGTCCGATTTGGCTGATTCTCGAACTTGATCTCAGTATTCACGAGAAAAACATGTACCCAAAGTTTCAAGTCGATATCTCCAAAACTGCGACCGCTATAGTGCGGACGGACAGACGGACATGGCTAAATTGACTAAATTGACGGTGATGCTGATCCATACCGGACATGCCCCCTTATGGGCGTTACAAACGTTGTGTCAAAGTTGGTATACCCTGCCACAGTGACTGTGGGGGTATAAAAATTGGAAAAATCATCACTTTTTTGTTGTATATGTTTGTCCGATTTAGCTGAACTATCAAAAATTAATTTTGTATAAAACCCTCCTCCCCCACGGGAAATTCCTGCGCACGGGCCTGGTTTCCACACAAGCTTTTACGACACTTTGCACAGCTTGAATTTGTCACTTAGAAAAGGCGAAAATCTTTCGTTTTTGCTTATTTTCTACGGGGTTTATGTTTTATTTTCTATAATTTAATCATTAGTTTCTTAAAGTTTTGAATAATTGTTAGCACAGATTGACTAAAGTTATACAAAGTTCATGCTTCGTCGTTTCGACTACGAAATCTTCTGAAAAACATACTTACACGAAGCGCAGCTAGCAGACACCAGTACTTTGACCACGCCTAGCGTGGCTCGAAAAATAAGTACAAAACAAGTGACTATAAGCAGAATTAACGATCAAATTGGAATGTGCGTCGTCGATTCGACAAAGGATGACTTTCTAGGGTTCAGTGATACAAATTTTTTATTAATTTTGAGAATTTTATTCAAAATTGTCCTTTTCGATTCTACCTATCACTTACCCATGTTAAATGTATCAAGAAGCTCGGTTTAATGCCTGGATTATAATGTAGGTCGCGTAAGTATTGTAGACGCAACAAAGAGCTAAAGTCAAAGACTATGGCAGCTATAATCAAATCAAACATACTTCAATCCACACAACCTTAAAAAAACATCAAATCACTACTATGGAACTCAATCCCGGGATCCCGAATACCAGGATCGAACACCTTTCTTGGTCCCGAAAAACCACTGGAATCTCTCTAGAAAATCCGGGGACTTTTCGGGAAACTAAAAAAACAAATCGAAAAAAAGCATTAAAAAATTAGCAGAAATGATAATTTATGTATTTTCTATCATATTGTATTAAAAAAAAATCACCAAAATCCTTATATTGTAAGAATTAAAGCAAACATTTTTATTCTTTCGGCTAGAAATATTGGGAAAAATTAGCAAGATCTTAAAAATAAAACCCAAATATCTCTTACTTATATAAAATTCTTTGTGACAAACCTGGTTTGTAGGTTTGTATGTATGTATGTCTGTATGTATGTATGTATGTATGTTTGTTCCCTTTTAACTCAAGAAATACTTGACCGATTTTAATGAAACACATACCAAAATGTAGGTAATTTCATTGATCTCATCATAGGCTATATGCCATTTCATTTGGGCGTTCGAGGTGGGCGTGGCAAATATTATTCTAAAATCCTATAATATATGCAGTGTTTAACCGATTTCGCTGAAATTTTATATGTGGTTTTGGGTAATGAATTGGTAATATGTTGATTCTGAAAATTTTCAGTCCGCCCACTGCCACGCCTTAAAATTTCTAAAGTTCCGTAACTCGGGTCCTATTCAAGGGATTTCGCTGAAATTTTGGATTTGGTGCTGGGAGGTGAATGGGCAGAGGGAATACTATTGAAATTTAAGATCCGCCCACTTCCACGCCCTAAAATTTCTAAAGCTCTGTAACTCGGGTCCTATTCAAGGGATTTCGCTGAAATTTTGGATTTGGTGCTGGGAGGTGAATGGGCAGAGGAATGACTTGCAAAATCTATTTTTGTCTTCAGTTGCATGACAAAGACATCATATTGCCAGAATTACATCATACTGCCAGAATAGACCTGATAATGTGAATTTAAAACAACTATTTTTTTTATTTATAATTTTTCATCTTTAAAATAAAAATGCACAAGCTCAAATTGAAATTGGGAATTTTTTACGTAAGCAGAAAACGATTTCGAAATACGTTCATTCAATTTTAAAATATAATGGTAACTTAAAAATGAGGGTGTTCGTACCTATTTTTAAATATTTAAACTTTTCCGTACTATCATGACGGTTTCTACTTCATTTGAATTTGTTGTCTTTTATATTGTTTTTTTATGTTGCCATGGCCGAACATGTAATATCTTTCGATAATTACGTTTAGACTCTAAACTTTAGAGATTGAGAAATACTCAGTAAAGTTGAAGTATTCAATATGCCAAGGCCAAAAATACTGTGGCGGGCAGGATATTTCAAAACAAGAATGATATTGTTCCATTTTGTACGAAAAGTCAAAAAAAGTAGTACCAAATCTGTCGAAAAAGTATCAACACTTCAATGTCCCTATTGTGATATTAAAAGTGATATAAACAGAATAGTTTATTAATATTCAAAAACGTAATGCTTTTAACAAAGAAGTTGAATTTAAAAAAATCACATTTTATTAAGTTACTTTCAACGTTCAATTAAATGCAACTATTTTTGTGTGGTTGTATTTAATGTAATTTTCCGTTTTTAAGGATAACGAAAATTATTGAGAAACAAACAAATTTAAATAAAATAAAATACTTAGCTTGTAAGCTCCATAGCATTGTTTAATAAGTATTTTAAAATGTTTATATTATAACAGCAACTATTGATTGACTTTACTAGGTCTTTGGTTTTTATCGAAGAAAACCAAACGTTTTCAAAACGTTTCGAACACTTGTCAATTTCCCGCCAAAAGTGATTGCCCATTGATGAATTGAGACTTAATGTTGTTATTTCATGAATTGAAAATACAAAAAAAAGTTATTGGAAAGGCGAGTTTTTAGAATTACCTTTTTAGTCTTAGGCGCATATTCATAGTCAAATTTAGTAGCTGCTAAACCTTAGTATCAGCTAAGTAGCTGTCAATTCAGTGTATCATCTGTCAAATTAATAGAGTACTAAAGATAAGGTGGAACTTGATTTTACTATGAATATGGGACTTTAATTTTAAACTAAATTTAAATTTTTATTTTTTTGTACTCTAAAATCTTTTTCTAAACAACATTATTGATATTTGATTGTTATATTTTATTTACGACGTAGCTAAATGGTACAAATGTTTGTTTACTTAACGATATTTGAGCCCTGGACATTCCGATTCATAAACGCGCCTCTTAGCACCCTTGCCTACCGCTGTGTTTATTTTGCAATGTTTTAACTGCAGGGATGTCAATTTTCGAGACCTTTGCCAATCCCGATATTTTCGGGATTGAAAAATGCAATCCCGGGATCGCGGGATTAGTCCCGGGAACTTTATTTTTTTCAATTCAACTAAAATTCAGTAAAAAAATGATATATTAAATCGAATTGAATTGCTTTTAATATACCCATACTATAATATTTTGGAAATTGCGCAAATAATCTAACAATATTCAAGGTTTTTATTGGATTTTTTTTAAATTGAATTTATCACATCTATGATTTGGAATATTAGAAAAAAGTTTGAATAACTTTAAAATATGTAGAATAAAATACTAATTGGAATAGATTTGGTCTTTGGAATCTTGGGTTTCCGGTCAGAATAAGATCATTGTAAAAATGTGTCGTTTGATCCACATTTCTCGAACAACTCTTGACCTGAACATTTTGTCGAACATTTTAATATACAGAATTGGAATTTGTATTTCATGTCCCGAACGATGTTCGATGTATTTTTTGATCCGATTTCCATTTAAACAAAATGGCAAACAGGTTGGAAGCATTTTTTTGCTTAAATTTTTTGACGTAATGAAAATATGCCTAAATTGCCTTCACGCATTGGTACAAGTTTCTACAATGCGTATTGCATATTTTTATATGTATAACTCATATAGTTTATGTACGAGTATATCAATAAACCTTTCGCCAATTTTATTTAATTTTTTTCTTTACAACAAAATAAATAATTTTTCCAAACCAATAAAATCAAATGAAACACATTAAATTTCCAAAAATATCCGACTTTTCGAAGTTTTTTCCTGAATTTTTTGGATGCAAAACTATGGTCCTTGCTAAAACTAAACCATTCAGAAAGAAATTTTTCATGATAGAAAAAGGTCCTGAATCTATAAATTTTTTCTAAACAGATAGAATTTAATTGATTAATTATTTCCCAATATAAAAGGCATATTTTTGAAAAAATTGCTCATAAAACTTATCCCGAAAATCCCGGGATTAGTCAGTGTGAATCCCGGGATTTTCGGGACTAACATAGAAGCGGGATCCTGGGGTCCCGGGATCCCGGGATTGACATGCCTACTGCATATATACATATACACAAAAAAATGTTTGGTTTGTAAATCTAATCAAAAAAAATTGTTAATTTACCAACCAATACAAAAGTTCGGAGAACACGAAATCGGAAACAATTTCCATCGGTTAATCTAAACCAGTGTCACCCAAAACCCATGTGTGCGGCGCACACTGGGAACGCTCCATACGTTTGAGTCCAAAAAATAGAAGGAGTTGTCGTAGAACTTAAATTTAAATTTGCAAGTCTAATTATTGTGTGCAAACTAAGAAAAAAAACCAAAAAAAGGCTTGGTCGGTCAATTGTAACGCCTACCTCCCATACAAAAAAAAATCCAAATCACCATAAAATGCGTTCCAAATAACATATGAACTTAAAATTGGTCGCGTATACTAGCAAAAATGACAAGCTGAATTATCAAAAGTGGGCGTGGTGGGTTGATTTTTTCGCCCAGCTGGTAATACAAATCAACTGTAAAAATGGTATTTAAAATGTTATATGTCCAAAAATTTTAATATAATATGCGTTGAATAGGTCTGCGTCGTATATGTCGAGATGAATGTTTTAAGATGAAAGCAAATATTTTATTTTATTTTTACGTAAATTATGTTAAAGTGTTCAGTATTAATAATAAAACTATGAAGTGTGCAGCAAAAATTTTGAGTTGGTGCAAAACTTTGTATATTAAACTATTTTGTGTCTCAAAAGAGCACACATCCTAAAAGTATGCACCAAATATTTCTTGAAATAACAACCAATTTGAGATTTTTTTCGAAGAAGTTGAGACATAATTATGAATTAAAAAGCGGGGGGCACCTACGGGCACCTTTGATTTGATACCAAAGATTAAGGTGAAATAAGTGGCATTCACCTACATAAATGCCATTATGTAATTTTGTAAAATTCTTTTTGAAACATTCAAGCAAATGTGAAAATTTACAACTAAAGCTATGAAAATTGAAATGCATAAACGCGAAATTATTAGCAAAGAACCATACTTACTAAATATCCGAACATAAAGATTTAAAAACTTAGACGGTTCTTTTTAAAAAATTTTTAATACGTCCACTTTTTGCAGCAGAAAATCGTAAAATTTAAAAAAGTTGGCTAAAAGTTATTGCTGCAGCGAGTACACGAAATATTTGAACCAAATCTTTTTAAAACATTACTATTTGGATATTAGGCTATAGAACTGCATTTTTACATGTTCGAAAAAACAAAGTCGAAAAATTTGACTATAATTACCTTACAATAACAATTTGGGTATTTTTTTCGAAGTATTAAAAAAAACAATAAAAAGATTTATTCTTTTCTTTCCTGATTTTATTATTGACTCATATTTTTTATGACACCTAAATTGCCTTTTTTAATAAAATGTAGGTCCCCGTACAACTTTTCTATGGCAAACCATACATTGCAGTTCTCCAAAAGCATTTTCGATAACTAAAAATTCCACTTCCCAATTTATATTAAACATTTTTTCAGTGCATTAATTAAAATCATAAAATAGAGCAGCGTGGTCTTGCTCGCATGAAATCTGAACATCAACTGAGCGCTGTCGCTTGCACGATCGGTAGTGTTGGTGTGAAAACACGACTGCTTTCATCGTATACGTGTGAAAACACGAGAGGAAATAATCGCACGCGTGTCGTCCGGATGGCTGACACTGATCTAAACGATAAAAAATTGTTTTTTTACCAATACAAAATTGTTATTTTACTTGTACGCGAAAGCATGATGTTCTATTTTTAGATTGAACAGACTGTGCAGAGTATACTACATTTAGACGCTTGTTGAATAATGTTAGACCTAGCTAAAACTGCAAAGGGCTTAGCGCGCTGCAAAAGCTTCCAAGAGGTCCGGGTTCGAACCCCGGGATAAGTGAGTAAAGCAAGTTGAAGTTTTTAAGTAAATAAAATTGTTATAAGCAAAAAGGAAACAGTAAGAAAATAAAAATATGTAAAATAAAATAAATAAATAAAACATAATAAATTATTTGTTTTTGTAATAAATGCAAAAAAAAAATTTTTTTGGGTTTCTAAACAATTTGTTTTGGCAAACTAAAAATTTTGTATCATTTATATTTACTTTCTTTGTTGGTTTCAGTTGTATTTTAGAACTTTGCGGTGATGAATTTTTCGTAACGAAACCCGTTTCAATCATAATCATGCAGATCTGTTAATAGGTTGATTATATTTTATTTTTCTTTATTGATGTGTGCATAAAATGTACACTAACTATTTCTCAAAAAAAATTACATTTTATGCGAGAAAATAATTTTTTATTAGCCTGATCTCTTCCCAAAAGTCGCATATATTGTACCAAAAATGTCAATGTAGTACCAATATGCAATTTACCAAAAAATCATCCCAGCTTCAAAACTGTTCTATTTCGAAAGTACTGTATGTAGGTACAACCGTCCCATTTAAGTACAATTTTACTATTTGGGAAATTTTTGTTTTTAATTTTTCACAATTTTTTTTTATAAAAGATTTACAAAACAGTATAAGGGAGTTCACAAAGGTTTACTATTAATCATAAAGTCATATTGTTGTAAAAATATACAAGTCATAAAATTGCTGTTGCTTTTTTCTTTTTTATTCTTTCGGCTAGAAATATTGGGAAAAATTAGCAAGATCTTAAAAATAAATATATCGAATAAAACCCAAATATCTCTTACTTATATAAAATTCTTTGTGACAAATCTGGTTTGTAGGTTTGTATGTATGTATGTCTGTATGTATGTATGTATGTATGTTTGTTCCCTTTTAACTCAAGAAATACTTGACCGATTTTAATGAAACACATACCAAAATGTAGGTAATTTCATTGATCTCATCATAGGCTATATGCCATTTCATTAAATTTGGGCGTTCGAGGTGGGCGTGGCAAATATTATTCTAAAATCCTATAATATATGCAGTGTTTAACCGATTTCGCTGAAATTTTATATGTGGTTTTGGGTAATGAATTGGTAATATGTTGATTCTGAAAATTTGCAGTCCGCCCACTGCCACGCCTTAAAATGTCTAAAGCTCCGTAACTCGGGTCCTATTCAAGGGATTTCGCTGAAATTTTGGATTTGGTGCTGGGAGGTGAATGGGCAGAGGGAATACTATTGAAATTTAAGATCCACCCACTTCCACTCCCTAAAATTTCTAAAGCTCTGTAACTCGGGTCCTATTCAAGGGATTTCGCTGAAATTTTGGATTTGGTGCTGGGAGGTGAATGGGCAGAGGAATGACTTGCAAAATCTATTTTTGTCTTCAGTTGCATGACAAAGACATCATATTGCCAGAATTACATCATACTGCCAGAATAGACCTGATAATGTGAATATAAAACAACTATTTTTTTTATTTATAATTTTTCATCTTTAAAATAAAAATGCACAAGCTCAAATTGAAATTGGGAATTTTTTACGTAAGCAGAAAACGATTTCGAAATACGTTCATTCAATTTTAAAATATAATGGTAACTTAAAAATGAGGGTGTTCGTACCTATTTTTAAATATTTAAACTTTTCCGTACTATCATGACGGTTTCTACTTCATTTGAATTTGTTGTCTTTTATATTGTTTTTTTATGTTGCCATGGCCGAACATGTAATATCTTTCGATAATTACGTTTAGACTCTAAACTTTAGAGATTGAGAAATACTCAGTGAAGTTGAAGTATTCAATATGCCAAGGCCAAAAATACTGTGGCGGGCAGGCTATTTCAAAACAAGAATGATATTGTTCCATTTTGTACAAAAAGTCAAAAAAAGTAGTACCAAATCTGTCGAAAAAGTATCAACACTTCAATGTCCCTATTGTGATATTAAAAGTGATATAAACAGAATAGTTTATTAATATTCAAAAACGTAATGCTTTTAACAAAGAAGTTGAATTTAAAAAAATCACATTTTATTAAGTTACTTTCAACGTTCAATTAAATGCAACTATTTTTGTGTGGTTGTATTTAATGTAATTTTCCGTTTTTAAGGATAACGAAAATTATTGAGAAACAAACAAATTTAAATAAAATAAAATACTTAGCTTGTAAGCTCCATAGCATTGTTTAATAAGTATTTTAAAATGTTTATATTATAACAGCAACTATTGATTGACTTTACTAGGTCTTTGGTTTTTATCGAAGAAAACCAAACGTTTTCAAAACGTTTCGAACACTTGTCAATTTCCCGCCAAAAGTGATTGCCCATTGATGAATTGAGACTTAATGTTGTTATTTCATGAATTGAAAATACAAAAAAAAGTTATTGGAAAGGCGAGTTTTTAGAATTACCTTTTTAGTCTTAGGCGCATATTCATAGTCAAATTTAGTAGCTGCTAAACCTTAGTATCAGCTAAGTAGCTGTCAATTCAGTGTATCATCTGTCAAATTAATAGAGTACTAAAGATAAGGTGGAACTTGATTTTACTATGAATATGGGACTTTAATTTTAAACTAAATTTAAATTTTTATTTTTTTGTACTCTAAAATCTTTTTCTAAACAACATTATTGATATTTGATTGTTATATTTTATTTACGACGTAGCTAAATGGTACAAATGTTTGTTTACTTAACGATATTTGAGCCCTGGACATTCCGATTCATAAACGCGCCTCTTAGCACCCTTGCCTACCGCTGTGTTTATTTTGCAATGTTTTAACTGCAGGGATGTCAATTTTCGAGACCTTTGCCAATCCCGATATTTTCGGGATTGAAAAATGCAATCCCGGGATCGCGGGATTAGTCCCGGGAACTTTATTTTTTTCAATTCAACTAAAATTCAGTAAAAAAATGATATATTAAATCGAATTGAATTGCTTTTAATATACCCATACTATAATATTTTGGAAATTGCGCAAATAATCTAACAATATTCAAGGTTTTTATTGGATTTTTTTTAAATTGAATTTATCACATCTATGATTTGGAATATTAGAAAAAAGTTTGAATAACTTTAAAATATGTAGAATAAAATACTAATTGGAATAGATTTGGTCTTTGGAATCTTGGGTTTCCGGTCAGAATAAGATCATTGTAAAAATGTGTCGTTTGATCCACATTTCTCGAACAACTCTTGACCTGAACATTTTGTCGAACATTTTAATATACAGAATTGGAATTTGTATTTCATGTCCCGAACGATGTTCGATGTATTTTTTGATCCGATTTCCATTTAAACAAAATGGCAAACAGGTAGGAAGCATTTTTTTGCTTAAATTTTTTGACGTAATGAAAATATGCCTAAATTGCCTTCACGCATTGGTACAAGTTTCTACAATGCGTATTGCATATTTTTATATGTATAACTCATATAGTTTATGTACGAGTATATCAATAAACCTTTCGCCAATTTTATTTAATTTTTTTCTTTACAACAAAATAAATAATTTTTCCAAACCAATAAAATCAAATGAAACACATTAAATTTCCAAAAATATCCGACTTTTCGAAGTTTTTTCCTGAATTTTTTGGATGCAAAACTATGGTCCTTGCTAAAACTAAACCATTCAGAAAGAAATTTTTCATGATAGAAAAAGGTCCTGAATCTATAAATTTTTTCTAAACAGATAGAATTTAATTGATTAATTATTTCCCAATATAAAAGGCATATTTTTGAAAAAATTGCTCATAAAACTTATCCCGAAAATCCCGGGATTAGTCAGTGTGAATCCCGGGATTTTCGGGACTAACATAGAAGCGGGATCCTGGGGTCCCGGGATCCCGGGATTGACATGCCTACTGCATATATACATATACACAAAAAAATGTTTGGTTTGTAAATCTAATCAAAAAAAATTGTTAATTTACCAACCAATACAAAAGTTCGGAGAACACGAAATCGGAAACAATTTCCATCGGTTAATCTAAACCAGTGTCACCCAAAACCCATGTGTGCGGCGCACACTGGGAACGCTCCATACGTTTGAGTCCAAAAAATAGAAGGAGTTGTCGTAGAACTTAAATTTAAATTTGCAAGTCTAATTATTGTGTGCAAACTAAGAAAAAAAACCAAAAAAAGGCTTGGTCGGTCAATTGTAACGCCTACCTCCCATACAAAAAAAAATTCAAATCACCATAAAATGCGTTCCAAATAACATATGAACTTAAAATTGGTCGCGTATACTAGCAAAAATGACAAGCTGAATTATCAAAAGTGGGCGTGGTGGGTTGATTTTTTCGCCCAGCTGGTAATACAAATCAACTGTAAAAATGGTATTTAAAATGTTATATGTCCAAAAATTTTAATATAATATGCGTTGAATAGGTCTGCGTCGTATATGTCGAGATGAATGTTTTAAGATGAAAGCAAATATTTTATTTTATTTTTACGTAAATTATGTTAAAGTGTTCAGTATTAATAATAAAACTATGAAGTGTGCAGCAAAAATTTTGAGTTGGTGCAAAACTTTGTATATTAAACTATTTTGTGTCTCAAAAGAGCACACATCCTAAAAGTATGCACCAAATATTTCTTGAAATAACAACCAATTTGAGATTTTTTTCGAAGAAGTTGAGACATAATTATGAATTAAAAAGCGGGGGGCACCTACGGGCACCTTTGATTTGATACCAAAGATTAAGGTGAAATAAGTGGCATTCACCTACATAAATGCCATTATGTAATTTTGTAAAATTCTTTTTGAAACATTCAAGCAAATGTGAAAATTTACAACTAAAGCTATGAAAATTGAAATGCATAAACGCGAAATTATTAGCAAAGAACCATACTTACTAAATATCCGAACATAAAGATTTAAAAACTTAGACGGTTCTTTTTAAAAAATTTTTAATACGTCCACTTTTTGCAGCAGAAAATCGTAAAATTTAAAAAAGTTGGCTAAAAGTTATTGCTGCAGCGAGTACACGAAATATTTGAACCAAATCTTTTTAAAACATTACTATTTGGATATTAGGCTATAGAACTGCATTTTTACATTTTCGAAAAAACAAAGTCGAAAAATTTGACTATAATTACCTTACAATAACAATTTGGGTATTTTTTTCGAAGTATTAAAAAAAACAATAAAAAGATTTATTCTTTTCTTTCCTGATTTTATTATTGACTCATATTTTTTATGACACCTAAATTGCCTTTTTTAATAAAATGTAGGTCCCCGTACAACTTTTCTATGGCAAACCATACATTGCAGTTCTCCAAAAGCATTTTCGATAACTAAAAATTCCACTTCCCAATTTATATTAAACATTTTTTCAGTGCATTAATTAAAATCATAAAATAGAGCAGCGTGGTCTTGCTCGCATGAAATCTGAACATCAACTGAGCGCTGTCGCTTGCACGATCGGTAGTGTTGGTGTGAAAACACGACTGCTTTCATCGTATACGTGTGAAAACACGAGAGGAAATAATCGCACGCGTGTCGTCCGGATGGCTGACACTGATCTAAACGATAAAAAATTGTTTTTTTACCAATACAAAATTGTTATTTTACTTGTACGCGAAAGCATGATGTTCTATTTTTAGATTGAACAGACTGTGCAGAGTATACTACATTTAGACGCTTGTTGAATAATGTTAGACCTAGCTAAAACTGCAAAGGGCTTAGCGCGCTGCAAAAGCTTCCAAGAGGTCCGGGTTCGAACCCCGGGATAAGTGAGTAAAGCAAGTTGAAGTTTTTAAGTAAATAAAATTGTTATAAGCAAAAAGGAAACAGTAAGAAAATAAAAATATGTAAAATAAAATAAATAAATAAAACATAATAAATTATTTGTTTTTGTAATAAATGCAAAAAAAAAATTTTTTTGGGTTTCTAAACAATTTGTTTTGGCAAACTAAAAATTTTGTATCATTTATATTTACTTTCTTTGTTGGTTTCAGTTGTATTTTAGAACTTTGCGGTGATGAATTTTTCGTAACGAAACCCGTTTCAATCATAATCATGCAGATCTGTTAATAGGTTGATTATATTTTATTTTTCTTTATTGATGTGTGCATAAAATGTACACTAACTATTTCTCAAAAAAAATTACATTTTATGCGAGAAAATAATTTTTTATTAGCCTGATCTCTTCCCAAAAGTCGCATATATTGTACCAAAAATGTCAATGTAGTACCAATATGCAATTTACCAAAAAATCATCCCAGCTTCAAAACTGTTCTATTTCGAAAGTACTGTATGTAGGTACAACCGTCCCATTTAAGTACAATTTTACTATTTGGGAAATTTTTGTTTTTAATTTTTCACAATTTTTTTTTATAAAAGATTTACAAAACAGTATAAGGGAGTTCACAAAGGTTTACTATTAATCATAAAGTCATATTGTTGTAAAAATATACAAGTAATAAAATTGCTGTTGCTTTTTTCTTTTTTATTCTTTCGGCTAGAAATATTGGGAAAAATTAGCAAGATCTTAAAAATAAATATATCGAATAAAACCCAAATATCTCTTACTTATATAAAATTCTTTGTGACAAATCTGGTTTGTAGGTTTGTATGTATGTATGTCTGTATGTATGTATGTATGTATGTTTCTTCCCTTTTAACTCAAGAAATACTTGACCGATTTTAATGAAACACATACCAAAATGTAGGTAATTTCATTGATCTCATCATAGGCTATATGCCATTTCATTAAATTTGGGCGTTCGAGGTGGGCGTGGCAAATATTATTCTAAAATCCTATAATATATGCAGTGTTTAACCGATTTCGCTGAAATTTTATATGTGGTTTTGGGTAATGAATTGGTAATATGTTGATTCTGAAAATTTGCAGTCCGCCCACTGCCACGCCTTAAAATGTCTAAAGCTCCGTAACTCGGGTCCTATTCAAGGGATTTCGCTGAAATTTTGGATTTGGTGCTGGGAGGTGAATGGGCAGAGGGAATACTATTGAAATTTAAGATCCACCCACTTCCACTCCCTAAAATTTCTAAAGCTCTGTAACTCGGGTCCTATTCAAGGGATTTCGCTGAAATTTTGGATTTGGTGCTGGGAGGTGAATGGGCAGAGGAATGACTTGCAAAATCTATTTTTGTCTTCAGTTGCATGACAAAGACATCATATTGCCAGAATTACATCATACTGCCAGAATAGACCTGATAATGTGAATATAAAACAACTATTTTTTTTATTTATAATTTTTCATCTTTAAAATAAAAATGCACAAGCTCAAATTGAAATTGGGAATTTTTTACGTAAGCAGAAAACGATTTCGAAATACGTTCATTCAATTTTAAAATATAATGGTAACTTAAAAATGAGGGTGTTCGTACCTATTTTTAAATATTTAAACTTTTCCGTACTATCATGACGGTTTCTACTTCATTTGAATTTGTTGTCTTTTATATTGTTTTTTTATGTTGCCATGGCCGAACATGTAATATCTTTCGATAAATTCGTTTAGACTCTAAACTTTAGAGATTGAGAAATACTCAGTGAAGTTGAAGTATTCAATATGCCAAGGCCAAAAATACTGTGGCGGGCAGGATATTTCAAAACAAGAATGATATTGTTCCATTTTGTACAAAAAGTCAAAAAAAGTAGTACCAAATCTGTCGAAAAAGTATCAACACTTCAATGTCCCTATTGTGATATTAAAAGTGATATAAACAGAATAGTTTATTAATATTCAAAAACGTAATGCTTTTAACAAAGAAGTTGAATTTAAAAAAATCACATTTTATTAAGTTACTTTCAACGTTCAATTAAATGCAACTATTTTTGTGTGGTTGTATTTAATGTAATTTTCCGTTTTTAAGGATAACGAAAATTATTGAGAAACAAACAAATTTAAATAAAATAAAATACTTAGCTTGTAAGCTCCATAGCATTGTTTAATAAGTATTTTAAAATGTTTATATTATAACAGCAACTATTGATTGACTTTACTAGGTCTTTGGTTTTTATCGAAGAAAACCAAACGTTTTCAAAACGTTTCGAACACTTGTCAATTTCCCGCCAAAAGTGATTGCCCATTGATGAATTGAGACTTAATGTTGTTATTTCATGAATTGAAAATACAAAAAAAAGTTATTGGAAAGGCGAGTTTTTAGAATTACCTTTTTAGTCTTAGGCGCATATTCATAGTCAAATTTAGTAGCTGCTAAACCTTAGTATCAGCTAAGTAGCTGTCAATTCAGTGTATCATCTGTCAAATTAATAGAGTACTAAAGATAAGGTGGAACTTGATTTTACTATGAATATGGGACTTTAATTTTAAACTAAATTTAAATTTTTATTTTTTTGTACTCTAAAATCTTTTTCTAAACAACATTATTGATATTTGATTGTTATATTTTATTTACGACGTAGCTAAATGGTACAAATGTTTGTTTACTTAACGATATTTGAGCCCTGGACATTCCGATTCATAAACGCGCCTCTTAGCACCCTTGCCTACCGCTGTGTTTATTTTGCAATGTTTTAACTGCAGGGATGTCAATTTTCGAGACCTTTGCCAATCCCGATATTTTCGGGATTGAAAAATGCAATCCCGGGATCCCGGGATTAGTCCCGGGAACTTTATTTTTTTCAATTCAACTAAAATTCAGTAAAAAAATGATATATTAAATCGAATTGAATTGCTTTTAATATACCCATACTATAATATTTTGGAAATTGCGCAAATAATCTAACAATATTCAAGGTTTTTATTGGATTTTTTTTAAATTGAATTTATCACATCTATGATTTGGAATATTAGAAAAAAGTTTGAATAACTTTAAAATATGTAGAATAAAATACTAATTGGAATAGATTTGGTCTTTGGAATCTTGGGTTTCCGGTCAGAATAAGATCATTTTAAAAATGTGTCGTTTGATCCACATTTCTCGAACAACTCTTGACCTGAACATTTTGTCGAACATTTTAATATACAGAATTGGAATTTGTATTTCATGTCCCGAACGATGTTCGATGTATTTTTTGATCCGATTTCCATTTAAACAAAATGGCAAACAGGTTGGAAGCATTTTTTTGCTTAAATTTTTTGACGTAATGAAAATATGCCTAAATTGCCTTCACGCATTGGTACAAGTTTCTACAATGCGTATTGCATATTTTTATATGTATAACTCATATAGTTTATGTACGAGTATATCAATAAACCTTTCGCCAATTTTATTTAATTTTTTTCTTTACAACAAAATAAATAATTTTTCCAAACCAATAAAATCAAATGAAACACATTAAATTTCCAAAAATATCCGACTTTTCGGAGTTTTTTCCTGAATGCTTATCAACATTTTTTGGATGCAAAACTATGGTCCTTGCTAAAACTAAACCATTCAGAAAGAAATTTTTCATGATAGAAAAAGGTCCTGAATCTATAAATTTTTTCTAAACAGATAGAATTTAATTGATTAATTTTTTCCCAATATAAAAGGCATATTTTTGAAAAAATTGCTCATAAAACTTATCCCGAAAATCCCGGGATTAGTCAGTGTGAATCCCGGGATTTTCGGGACTAACATAGAAGCGGGATCCTGGGGTCCCGGGATCCCGGGATTGACATGCCTACTGCATATATACATATACACAAAAAAATGTTTGGTTTGTAAATCTAATCAAAATAAATTGTTAATTTACCAACCAATACAAAAGTTCGGAGAACACGAAATCGGAAACAATTTCCATCGGTTAATCTAAACCAGTGTCACCCAAAACCCATGTGTGCGGCGCACACTGGGAACGCTCCATACGTTTGAGTCCAAAAAATAGAAGGAGTTGTCGTAGAACTTAAATTTAAATTTGCAAGTCTAATTATTGTGTGCAAACTAAGAAAAAAAACCAAAAAAAGGCTTGGTCGGTCAATTGTAACGCCTACCTCCCATACAAAAAAAAATTCAAATCACCATAAAAGTGGGCGTGGTGGGTTGATTTTTTCGCCCAGCTGGTAATACAAATCAACTGTAAAAATGGTATTTAAAATGTTATATGTCCAAAAATTTTAATATAATATGCGTTGAATAGGTCTGCGTCGTATATGTCGAGATGAATGTTTTAAGATGAAAGCAAATATTTTATTTTATTTTTACGTAAATTATGTTAAAGTGTTCAGTATTAATAATAAAACTATGAAGTGTGCAGCAAAAATTTTGAGTTGGTGCAAAACTTTGTATATTAAACTATTTTGTGTCTCAAAAGAGCACACATCCTAAAAGTATGCACCAAATATTTCTTGAAATAACAACCAATTTGAGATTTTTTTCGAAGAAGTTGAGACATAATTATGAATTAAAAAGCGGGGGGCACCTACGGGCACCTTTGATTTGATACCAAAGATTAAGGTGAAATAAGTGGCATTCACCTACATAAATGCCATTATGTAATTTTGTAAAATTCTTTTTGAAACATTCAAGCAAATGTGAAAATTTACAACTAAAGCTATGAAAATTGAAATGCATAAACGCGAAATTATTAGCAAAGAACCATACTTACTAAATATCCGAACATAAAGATTTAAAAACTTAGACGGTTCTTTTTAAAAAATTTTTAATACGTCCACTTTTTGCAGCAGAAAATCGTAAAATTTAAAAAAGTTGGCTAAAAGTTATTGCTGCAGCGAGTACACGAAATATTTGAACCAAATCTTTTTAAAACATTACTATTTGGATATTAGGCTATAGAACTGCATTTTTACATTTTCGAAAAAACAAAGTCGAAAAATTTGACTATAATTACCTTACAATAACAATTTGGGTATTTTTTTCGAAGTATTAAAAAAAACAATAAAAAGATTTATTCTTTTCTTTCCTGATTTTATTATTGACTCATATTTTTTATGACACCTAAATTGCCTTTTTTAATAAAATGTAGGTCCCCGTACAACTTTTCTATGGCAAACCATACATTGCAGTTCTCCAAAAGCATTTTCGATAACTAAAAATTCCACTTCCCAATTTATATTAAACATTTTTTCAGTGCATTAATTAAAATCATAAAATAGAGCAGCGTGGTCTTGCTCGCATGAAATCTGAACATCAACTGAGCGCTGTCGCTTGCACGATCGGTAGTGTTGGTGTGAAAACACGACTGCTTTCATCGTATACGTGTGAAAACACGAGAGGAAATAATCGCACGCGTGTCGTCCGGATGGCTGACACTGATCTAAACGATAAAAAATTGTTTTTTTACCAATACAAAATTGTTATTTTACTTGTACGCGAAAGCATGATGTTCTATTTTTAGATTGAACAGACTGTGCAGAGTATACTACATTTAGACGCTTGTTGAATAATGTTAGACCTAGCTAAAACTGCAAAGGGCTTAGCGCGCTGCAAAAGCTTCCAAGAGGTCCGGGTTCGAACCCCGGGATAAGTGAGTAAAGCAAGTTGAAGTTTTTAAGTAAATAAAATTGTTATAAGCAAAAAGGAAACAGTAAGAAAATAAAAATATGTGAAATAAAATAAATAAATAAAACATAATAAATTATTTTTTTTTGTAATAAATGCAAAAAAAAAATTTTTTTGGGTTTCTAAACAATTTGTTTTGGCAAACTAAAAATTTTGTATCATTTATATTTACTTTCTTTGTTGGTTTCAGTTGTATTTTAGAACTTTGCGGTGATGAATTTTTCGTAACGAAACCCGTTTCAATCATAATCATGCAGATCTGTTAATAGGTTGATTATATTTTATTTTTCTTTATTGATGTGTGCATAAAATGTACACTAACTATTTCTCAAAAAAAATTACATTTTATGCGAGAAAATAATTTTTTATTAGCCTGATCTCTTCCCAAAAGTCGCATATATTGTACCAAAAATGTCAATGTAGTACCAATATGCAATTTACCAAAAAATCATCCCAGCTTCAAAACTGTTCTATTTCGAAAGTACTGTATGTAGGTACAACCGTCCCATTTAAGTACAATTTTACTATTTGGGAAATTTTTGTTTTTAATTTTTCACAATTTTTTTTTATAAAAGATTTACAAAACAGTATAAGGGAGTTCACAAAGGTTTACTATTAATCATAAAGTCATATTGTTGTAAAAATATACAAGTCATAAAATTGCTGTTGCTTTTTTCCATAAAAGGTTTTTGAAGGTTGTATTGAATATTTTTTGGTGCACGCAAAAATGTAAATTCTTTACCTAATTTTTGCGATCAGCTTTAATTTTCCTTACTTTATTTTTGCAATCAGCTGATTAATGTAGAAATAGCACATTGAAATATGACAGGGTGCTCACAAATGTCATATTTTTATACCCCCACACACACTGTGGCAGGGTATACTAACTTTGACACAACATTTGTAACGCCCATAAGGAAGCGTGTCCGGTATGGAAAAGTATATATATTCTTGATCAGCATCACCGCCGGAGTCAATTTAGCCATGTCCGTCTGTCTGTCCGTCCGTCTGTCCGTCCGTCCGTCTGTCGTCCGTCTGTCCGTCCGTCTCATCAATTATATAAAATATGGTATTTTTGGAAAGGTAATACATTGACTAAAAAGAATATGAACTTTTTTATTTGATTAAAATTTTTTTGACGTCCGTGGATTATTTTCAAATTAGGGAAATTTGATAACAAATGCTGGAACAAAAAAATTTATTTTTGATAACTGGCATTTTTGGCAAGAATGATACAAACTTTACTTTTTTATAAATGTTATTATTGTATTAAAAAATGAAAAATAAAATAGTTGTCATTAAACTTCGATGTAAAAATTTGTGAGTACCATGAAAAAAAAGTTTTTCAAGTAAAAAACAAAAAAAAAACAAAAAAATTATGGATTGTAAAAAAAAAGTGCGTAAAAGTTAGTGAAAATTTTTTGTTTGTTTTAAAGTTCAAAGTGTTTTCTTTCAAAAAAAAAAAGAAATTCACCATTTTTTACCAACTTTTTGAAAAAAATTTTATTTTGTAAATGCTTAAAATTACGATTTTATATCCAAAAAACTTTTCAAAAAGTTCATAATGTAAATAAAATGGTAAAATATGATGAATGTAGGTACTTTTATTAATATATTGATATTAATGTATGTATAGTAACTAAAAGCTCAATTTTTCTTTACAAAGTATTCAAGATTATAAAAATGTATTGATCTTTTCAATAGTTATAATCAGGGTTGGCAACCGAATCGAATAAAGGTTTCGGTTTCGGTTTTACTCACATTTGCCAATCGGTTTTGGTTATCGGTTTCGCTCCTTGATTTTGAAAAGGTTTCGGTTGGTTGGAGCGATTGAAAAGGTTTCGGTTTAGGTTTTGAAAGGTTTCTAGATGGCCCAATATTAGGAAATTTTATATCAATTCAATATAAATCAAGGGTGCTGAATCTAACTACATTTAACGAATTTCCTTATCTAATCGCATTTTCAAACAAATTTCTGCTTAAATTTTTAGTTTTTATACCCTACACAACGTTTGAAACGTCCATAAGGACGCATGTCCGGTATGGATAAGTATATATATTCATGATCAGCATCGAAAACAGATTTAGCCATATCCCCGACTTTCTGTCACCATACAGGCTGGAATGTTTTTTTTTTGAGGCATCGATGTGAAGCTTTGGGTTTACGTTTTTATCTCCGAATTGAGATCAAGTTCGAGAATCAGCTAAATCGGACGAAAAAGGCGCCATATAAAACTACAAAAAAATAGCGAAAATTTTCCAAGTCTTTTCAAAAACCATAAAAATGCCTGCGCACACTGAGGCGCTATTCGTGCCGCAGGCGGTTTCGAAATTAATTTTATCACAAATAATTGTATTTTTGAAAATATAGCGTTTTTTATACAGCCTGATTCCATAGCAATACAATAAATAACAAACACAAAAAGCCAGTTTCAAAACCAATTCGAATCAGTTTGAAAATAAACCTTTTGACTGTTTCCATAGTAGTCTAATAAATAACAAACAAAATAGTCATTTTCAGAACCATTTCAGTCAGACTTTTTGATTGTTTCCATAACAATATAATAAATAACAAACAAAATCTACTGCGGTGAAATCGCTGCCTGTGTGAGGCACTTTGCGTTTTTGAAGCTAGATTTTTTAAATATGGAATTATAAAAAAATTTATTGAATATTTAAAAAAAATATTTCCTATATTTTAAAAATATATGAAATAAATAAATGAAATACGATGAATTTTCTCTTCGGAAAAAAAACTTCAAGTCAATTTTGTGAACGAAAACCTTTTGAAAACCGATTAAAACCCCGTAACCTTTTCAATTGGTTTTGGTTGAACCCATTCAATCGGTTACGACGAATCGGTTTCGTTTTAGGTTTCGCTCCCTAAAATGAATCGGTTTCATTCGGTTTCGGTTACGGTTTCGGTTGCCTACCCTGGTTATAATTAGAGATTGACCGATATTCGGTTTTTCGGCTTTTCGGGAAAAAAAGCTGTTTCGGCAGTGTTTCGGATTCGGCCGAAAAATAAAATATCGTTTTCGGCCAAATTTCGTTTTTGGCCGAAATTTCGATATTTCCGCCGAAAATTTCGGTTTGATACGAAAAATGTAACAAATAAATAACAAAGATTAGACATATCGACAAAACTGAACTTTTTATATGTTAACTAAACTTGATAGACAAATTCCTTTGTATTTTGCCACGCTGAATACGAAAATAATAATGAAAAATACGCAAGGAACAACCAAGTGGATACAATCGGTATGTAACACAAATTTAAGAATTGATAATAGTTTCGAGGAATCAGAAGCGACAAAGAAGACATGACCCCAAATTGTATTGAAAAAGGAAAAATGGAAAACTTTAGAGTAGATCTATTACTCTCGCGATGATTTTTAAATTTCGACTTCCCTCAAGATATGTTCTACTACTATTGTAAGAAATCTACTCCTCAAAATATTATGTGAGTTTCATACAATGCAAAACTACTACTCTTTCAACAAACCTGCTTCCCCGACAGAAATTTCTACTACTACTAGAATTTCTAGTACTCTACGCAGAAACGCATATCTAAATCTACCACCCTGACAGAATTTCTACTACTCTACGCAAAAAAAATTAAATCTACTCTCCTTTCTTCAAATATATTCCCCTAAAATCGAAAAAGAAGAAAATTTCGGCCATTTCGGTTTAGGCCGAAATTAAAAAAAGCGATTTCGGTCGGTCTCTAGTTATAATATTAAATTTATTAAAAAGATTTGTTAATGTTTTTGCATTAATGTACCTGCTACAACTGCTAGCCAAAAACGGTTACCAAATGAGAAATCAGCTAATCAAGAACCACTAGCATCCGTTATAAAAGAAATATAATTGTAGAGTTGTATTATATGCATAATAATTAAATAAGAAAATCAAGCATACAATTCTAGATTTATTCAAAAACTATAAGCGTTACAGAAAACATTTTTGAAATCAGCGGGCCAAAACACATTTAGTAACTTAGTTTCAATTAATTCAGAATACTCCTTCGATTTTTGTCCCAAGCTCATATGGAGACAAATCACAGTGCGTCTGTCCGTCCGCACGATAGTGGTCGCAGTTTTTGGAGATATCGACTTGAAACTTTGGGTACATGTTTTTCTGGTGAATCAAGTTCGAGAATCAGTCAAATCGGACAAAAACTGGGCGTGGCTCCCATACACCGAAAAAAAGGTGTATGTACATTTTTCAAGCCTTTTTTATTGCTGCATTCGATTGGAAATGTTTAGAAACGTATTTTTGACATGTTCCGAGGTTCCGAAACCTCATATACAAGGATCAAAATGGGGTCTTGAGACCAATTTTTTTTTTTTGGTCGATTTGATTGGAATTTTTTAGAAACGGATTTTGGACATGGTCCTTGCTCCAAAACTATTTATAGGTGGCTCAAAATGGGGTCTTGAGACCACATAATTTTATGTTCGAAGTACTTCTTCCTACTGTGTGGGGGTATTTCAGCTATTTTAGTCCACTCTCTAGTTTTTTTGTAACGCAGTGTTATTGATTCTATTTTTCAGTCTTACAGTTAGAATATAAAGAGGTGTATTGAATATTTAAAAAAAATATTTTCCTATATTTTAAAAATATATGAATAAAATAATTGGAATGCGATGAATTTTTTTTTGAAAAAAATTCTTCAAGTTAATTTTGTGTACTTAAACCTTTTAAATACCGATTAAAAATCCGAAACCATTCAACCGGTTACGACGAATCGGTTTCGCTTCCTAAAATGAATCGGTTTCATTCGGTTTCGGTTTCGGTTGCCAACGCTGGTTTAAACAACCTGGAAAATGAGTTTCGGGTAGAGTTTCTAGTGTCTCTTGTTCTTTTTTTGTCCAGCTACCGTCTACCTTTCTTTAGAAGTACCGGCGCTATGGCCTTTTTGGGTAAGCCTTTTCGCTATTACTTGCGCTGTATTTCCAAAAGTGAAGGCGCTTTCTAGTTGACGTTTCATATGTCAAAAGCAAAGCTGGGCATAGTTAATCGAGAATTTAACTTCGTTAATCCGGAAATAGTTAATCAAAAATTTAACTTCGTTAAATTAAAAAGTTAATTGAGTTGAAAAGTTAACTTCGTTAAAAGTTAAATTAAATAGTTAAATTCTCTATAGAAAAATTTTTTTTCCAAAAAACGCATAAAAAAACCTTGTAACTATATTCAATTGAATGCCTGCACTGACGGACCCTTTTTCCTATCAGTTTCAGCCTTCTATTTGCAAAATTTCTTTAAAATAAATGATACATATTTTTGTCAAAAGCGAAATTTCGTATATGAAACAATCTATTTATATTCATGTAAAGTCATACAAATTTTATTAGAACATTTAATAATAATAATGAAATTAATGAAGTTTGGTTAAGAACAAATATCACAGGCCATTCTAAACACAATGGCGTTCTCAGCTTTTCGCCATTTGGAGAAATTTGAGAAATCGAAAATACGATGTAAACATCCTGACGATGTAAACCTCATTTAGGGAATTCACAAGGGTCTCGTATCGGTCGTATTGTTGTATTGTCGTGAAAAAATACGATAGTTGTGAAAATGTTGTTGCTCTTTTCCATACAAAAAAAAATACGATAATACAACTTTGCAACCTGTGTTTCTATGACTCTCGTATTGATTCTTCTTCTTATGTGAAAAATAATTGGAGGAATTTGTAAAACTTTGTTTAGGGACTATTTTTAATGAATAAAACGTGCACGACTTGCCTAAAATATTGCAACAAAGAACGTGGAGACCTTCAAAACTCTTGCGACCATCAACTTTGGCCAGATGGCCACTTGCACTTACGGGCGGACGAATGCCGGGCCCAGGAGTTTTCGGAAGCATTTTGAATGCATTAAACGTGCGCGACTTGTTGAAAATATTGAATCGAAGCACAGGTGAACCGCAATATTTCTTCCGATCCTTGATTTGGGCCGCATCAGCACCTCCGCGAATGGTGGCACGCATCCCGTGGCGAACGAATTTAGGTTAGGCTGAACATTTGCAATATAATTTTTTAGCTCTCTTTTTCTCTTCCTCTCTGAAATGACTAGATTTTTTTCTGCAATGGGTGTGCTCACAACAATTGTATTTTTTCAAACACGATGATACGACAATACGACAATACGAGACCCTTCTGAATTCCCTAATTGTGTTTAGAATGGTCCATTCATACATAAAAATAGAATATAGACCACTTGTTTTGTGAAATAATTTTTAAATTAAATGTCAGTTCAAAATAGTATAAATTCTTAATTTTTACCTTTTTTTACATTCAATAATAAAAAAAAAATTTCGTTTTAAAGTTAACTAATGCTAGTTAATCGAAGAAATTTAACTTAACTAAATGAAAAAGTTAATGGTTTTCGAAATTAACAGAAACGTTAAAAGTTAACCAAAAATTTTACTTCGTTAATTAACTATTAACTAATTAACTAGTTAATGACCAGCTTTGGGAAATAGTCGAAAAACAGCAACAAATTTTCAACAAAGAGAACCAAAAAAAGCAAAAACGAAAAATAGTCGACTACTTTCTACCGAAAATTAAGATATTTACCTATCGAAAATAAAAAAAATAGGATCCTATTCGCTTCCTTGGCACAAATAGGAAGTTTTAAAAAAAATTATGAAACTCGGTTGGCTAGTTTTGGCTCTTACCCGTTACAAAGAAATTTACGTTTTAATTTTATAAATAGTAAGGAGTAAGGATGACGGAATTGAGCTCACTGCATCAAAAAGTGTAGATTTAAATCTATTGTTAACTCTAACATAGCTATTTTTGACAATAGCAATGCTTTTTTTTGGGTAAAAACAAAAATAAAACGGAAAATTTGTAAGTGAAAAAAAATTGTTTTCAACTTTGGTCACCAAAATGCTAACACGTTATAATTTTGTTGGTATAATTTATTAACATAATTGAACGTCTACAAATGGGGCATTTCATGTCAAGTGTACCCGCTAAAAACCTTCATGTCTGCGATTTTGATCAAACTTGGTGGTTTTGTTGTACTATCAGACTACATTAATTGTGCAAAAGGGGGAGAGGAATTATTGACCGGTTTCCTACACAGAAAAAAAAAAGATAGGTTAATCTAACCAAAAAACGTTGTAAAAAAACAATTTTTTATTTTATATGGAAAACACAAACAACAACTACAATTGTTGTGGTTAATCAAATCGTCAAAAAATTGTTAAATGATTTGCCAGCATGGTCGCATTTCGGCATATGATTCGCAATGTCATCGCTCGATGCAGAAATGCAACCATGCCGCAAATATTTCATAATTCTGAAACAGCATGACATTTAATACAAGAGAGAAAAATTATTATATATGGCTGTCTCGTTTACGCTCTCAAAGCAACAAGTGCTGCATAATATATGAATAATTTATATTCGACACTTGACTCATGAAGTACTTGGTTCCATTAGTATGCGATACTATTATTGGTATTTTTGGGAAGTTTGTATGAAAATTGTTGGGTCGTAATAATAAAAACGTCTTAGAGCAATTGCTACGTGCATTTACTTTACTCAGAGATTTTACTTCAAATCAAAATTGAATGAAAATTATCGTAAAAAATATTAAGTATTCACAAGAAAGTATCCGGTTGTATCGAATACAAAAAAATCGAATTTTCGCAGCACTAGAAGATGGCGTATAATTTGTTTACATTTTACATTTTTGATATTTCTAAAACAATTTTTAAAATCAAATTATGACTATGTTATAATTAATTATTAACAAATATTGTGATTTTACGATTTTAAAAATTGTGCAGAATGTTTTTTTAATCGTTTTTTCCCGGGAAAACATAATGAAATATTAAAATATTGCGTTTTGTGGAAGCGCGTTAGTTCTAAGTAATGAATATTATATATATTCGCAGTAGAAATGATGTTGCCCGACAAATTTGTGTACGAAATGTAAATTATCTCGTTTTTAAAGTCTTGGGCTTACATTAAATTAATTTAAGCTTCATAAATATATTTCAATACACCACATCTTCAGAAATACCAAACACATCAGCTATCTTTTTCTTGCATTCTTTTTCTAATATGTATCTATTTATTTTTTCGCTCAATTGGATAATTGCTTTCTCTGTCCTCCATAAAGTAATATACGAACAATTTTTAATTGTACGCGAACAACTTTGAGTCGGTTCCATTTACAACGTTTCTTGGTTGCTGCATTTTTAATCGTCTTTTTTGGTTAGATTTACCTACTTTTTTTTTTGTGTGTAGATACAGGGTTTGCCAAGTTTTGGGATGTTTTTTTTGCGTTTAATTGTAAGTATTGTGAATTCACGATTTCAAAAACTGCGATAGTCGTTTCTTATTTTTGCCTGTTCCTTTTTAATACAAATAACGGAATATTTTTAGAATAATTCATTCTGCTGGAAAAAATTTTTGACTTCAAGGTGAATTGAAAAAACTAGAATTATATCTTTAAAAAGTTTTATAGTGTGTTGTTCTTTAACATATTCTCTACAAGTTTGTATATCAACTAGAGGGTATACTATCAATGTCGAAGCTGAAATACCCCCACACAGTAGAAGTTTAGAAATACCTCAACACAAAAAATTTGGTCTCAAGACCCCATTTGATTTATAGGTGGTTTTGGAGCTTCGGACCTCAACCAAAAACCGTTTCTAAAAAATTCCCATCAAATGCACCAAAAAAAAATGTTGTCTCAAGACCCCTTTTTGACTCATTTATATGTGATTTCGGAAGCTTGGACCATGTCGAAAATCCATTTCTAAACATCCAATCGAAAGCAGCTATAAAAAAGACTATGAAAAGGTTGACCTTTTTTTCGTTTTTTCCGCAATTTTTGTCCGATTTGGCTGATTTTCGAACTTGCTCTTACTTTTGAAGTGAAAAACATGTTCCCAAAGTTTCAAGTCGATATCTCCAAAGCTGCGACCGCTATCGTGCGGACAGACGGACAGACAGACGGACATGGCTAAGGCGACTCAGGAGGTGATACTGATCAAGAATATATATACTTTTCCATACCGGACACGCCTCCTTATGGGCGTTACAAAAGTTGTGTCAAAGTTAGTATACCCTGCTTTGAAAAATTGTTATATTAGGATTCAGCGTGAAAAAATACATAAGACAAAGTTACAGTATGAAAACCACAAAAATTTTTGGCCTTTGCGGTGCGTGCTGGAAAAATGACATGGTTATTTTCGGATTCAGCGTGGCAAAATACATACGATTTTGTCTACCAAGTCTATTTAGCACACAAAAGATCAGTTTTGACGGCCAGTGTAATTTGAGAATTATCGCTTTATGGCGTTGGCAGCCCTAATTTAGTGAATGTTCGATTTGGATGATTCTCGAACCTGATCTTAGTTGAGGAGAAAAACGTGGACCCAAAGTTTTAAGTCGATATCGCCAAAACTACGGTATCGCGCGGAAAGACCGTTAGGCGGACAGACGGACATGACTAATCGGTTAAATTTTCGATGCTGATCAATAATACACTCTAAAAAGTGCATGTAAAAATACTATACTACAGTGTATATTTTTCAACAGAAAAGTGTGTAAATATGTGCAAAAAATGTTTGAAATTGGACTTTGAACATTAGGTATTTAACATTGCAGAATTTTTTGATAAAATTACAAACTTTGGTCGTTTTTAAATACATTTAGTGAACATTTAAACCAAAAAAGTAAAATTAAACATACATCGCGTAAATTTCTTTGAAATTTACTATCAGAGCTCTTTTGAAACCCTTGCAAAGGCTCGCCGCAGATTTGAGGATATATTCCAAGGCCTTATTTAGGGAAGGGGGATGTACGGGTCCGGAAAATTTTATGCTATTCCGATGAAAGTGAATATACCCATACCTCATGAGGTATAACAATATAGCTTCTCGTGGCTGAAACAAGATGGAGCAAAAATTGCAGGAATCTTTTTTGTTCAGAATCAAACAGGTTTATTGTATGCATATTTTTTGGCTATTTTTTTATGTATCTTTTTCGAACATATACATTTTTAAACTCGAAAATATCAATGAGTCTACCAAACGAATTGGCTTATTACCTATTACCTATTACACTGTGCAACAGAAGTTATAGGGTATCAACCAAATTTTTGTGAGATGATAGTATTGTATGTGGGAGTACAACCCTAGCTGGGTTTTGCTCTACGGGATTATCTAAATCAGTTCAACCGCTAAACATTTTTTACTAATGAAAAGCTGTAAAAATGCATGTAAGAAATGTAAGAATTAAGTGTCGATAGTGTGAAAACAATGCTATTGCAAGATGCTAAATTTGATAGCAAAAATGATGGGAGAGCCTTGTATTCAAAAAATAAATCTATTAAAAAAAATTTCCGTTGTCACGCGTGCAAGGAATTTGGCCAAATCATGTCCCAATAAAGCAAAAAAAGATTCCAAGAACTCATGGCGCACACAACAAATAACATTCATACAGTGCATTGTATGCGTCCATACTGGTCAATAACGCAAGTTCACATGATTGGTTCGTAGACTCTGGTGCCAGTGCACACATGACAAAAATCAGTGAAATATTATTTAATAAAAGAACTGTATTGAACAAAGAAGTTGTTGTGGCAAACAACAATAAAATATCAGTCAAAAGTACGGGCGATGTAAAACTTTCGTTGAATGCAGGCGGCAACTTTAGTAATGTCATCGTCAAAAATGTAGAGCATGTGCCGGAACTATGCGCTAACTTGATATCGGTTAGTGAGAGTGTTGTTAATGATCTCTACCGGTTGAATTGCAGTGATATCGAAATGCCTGAAAATTGTGTATATGCAATGTCTACTGCTAAAAATTTTGATTTATGGCATAGAAGACTAGGTCATATAAGTGACCAAAAACTAGAAGCAGTGAAAAATTCGTGCGCAGGTGTTTACTTTAACGTTAGAAACAATAACAAATTTATAGTATACCTAAAAGGTAAACAAACACGATTACCGTTTAAAGAACCCGCAAGTCGCGCCGAAAACGTTATCGATCTCATACACACCGATGTGATGGGTCCAATAAGTAAATCTTCGTTTTCGGGTGCACGATTTTTATTAACTTTCGCTGACGATTACTCGCACAAAGTGTTTGCAGTGCCTATTAAGCAAAAATCTGATGTTTTTAACGAATTTAAAAACTTTAAACATTGTTGAAAATCAGTACGGGCGAAATATTAAAGTGTTACGTTCCGATAACGGGACTGAATATGTAAACAACAATTTTGTTCAGTATTTACAAAACCATGGCACACAACATCAAAAAACGTGCCCCTACACACCGGCGCAGAACGGTGTCGCGGAACGTATGAATCGCACCATTAGCGAAAGAGTACGTTGCATGTTGATTGATGCTTGCGTAAATGGCATGTTTTGGGCAGAGGCGGCAGCAACAGCCACGTATTTGTTAAATCGAACGCCAACCAGAAGCAACATACGGAGTCCTGAAGAAATTTGGACGAATAAAAAACCAATTTAAAGTCACATGCGAGTTTTTGGTTGCAAAGGTATGTGCATATTCCCAAACAGAAGCGTTCAAAGTTTGACTCCAAATCTATCGAGTGTATCTTCGTTGGATACTGTTGCGATTCGAAGGGGTACAGAATGTTAAATCCTGCTACAAATCAAATTATTATTAGCAGAGATGTTGTTTTTATTGAAAACGAAGTCAACGTCGCCGTAAATAAAACATCGATCTTCAATCCTAGGCCTGTAGTTGAATTTTGTGACAATGATGACAAATGCATTGCCGATTCAGACGAGGAATCAGTCGTGGAATCGCCGAATGCTGATGAAAAAGTTGCCTCGCCGAATGCAGTTGAAAAAATAGACGATACGTTTTTTGAATTCGATGTGAATGCTACCGCTAATGACGATGATAGTTCGTACGCACCAGATGTAGATATCACCGTAGATGAAGGCAATATACGCCGATCGGAGCGACTAGTAGCTCAGCCACGACATAACTATAATTTCTGTGCAGTTGAGTTTGTGTCCGATGATCCAGTTACGTATGAAGAAGCTATTTCATCACCACATGTTAATTTATGGAAAGCTGCGATGGAAGACGAATTCGAGTCGCTGCTACAGAACAAAACTTTGGTGCTGACCAATTTGCCGGTCGGCAAAAAGTCGATACATTCTAAATGGGTGTTCAAAACAAAATACGATGCAGATGGAAATCTAGTTCGGAAAAAAGCTCGACTGGTGGCAAAAGGGTAATTCTGGGCAAGTGTGTAAGCTGAACTAATCGCCATACGGCTTGAAACAATCAAGTCGTGTGTGGAATGCTGAGTTAAATAGTACCTTGATCAATTTTGGTCTTCACCGTAGTAATATTGACCAGTATATCATCATCAAGCTGGTAACGAAATTTTATTTGTGGCTATTTGCGTCGATGATGTCCTAATTTTTGCAAACGATGTGACTCTCATAAACCGTGTCAAAACTGCATTGTTTAGAAATTTCAAAATGAAAGACATGGATGAGGCGTCTTCGATATTAGACATGCGTATCGCCATGGACAAATTGAAGCAAACGATTAAAATCGTCCAAAGCCAGTACATCACCGAGGTTTTGAAACGCTTTGGCATGGAGGAGTGTAATCCAGTTACAACGCAGGTTGACGTGAATCAAAAGTTGACCATGGAAATATGTCCAGCGGACGATGAAGCGAAGCTGCGGATGAAGAACGTGCCGTTTATGCAAGTCATTGGGTGCTTACTATTCGTCGCACAACACATGCAGTAAATTTACTAAGTAGATATGCGACGAACCCCGGGAAGGCGCACTGGATCGCAGTAAAACGTATAATGCGGTACCTGAAAGGCACCATAGACAGGGGGCTCGTATACAACTGTTAGTCAAGCGAAATACTTGGTTTTTGTGATGCTGACTGGGCAGGCAATATTAACGACAGACGGTCAACTACGGGGTATGTATTCATGTTTCAAGGAGCAGCAATCTCTTGGTCAACCAGACGACAACGAACGGTGGCTCTCTCATCCACTGAAGCTGAACTTATGGCAATTGTTGCAGCGGTTAAAGAATCAATTTGGCTTAAGCGATTGGAACATGAGTTGCTTTCTAATTCTACCAAATCTATGATACTCAATTGCGATAACAAAAGTGCAATCCATATTGCTACAAATAACTCATATTCCTCTCGAACTAAACACGTGGATATTAAGGCCAAATTTATTCGTGAAGCGCTAGAAACAGAAAAAATTACATTACACTTTGTACCAACAGCAAAAATGTTAGCTGACATATTACCAAAAGGTCTTGTCACAGTTAAGCAAAACAATTTTACGAAAGAATTTGGTATACAATAATATAACAATTTGAATTTCACTATACATCAATTTACGTATATATAGTTAAAAACTTTGTATAAAACTAATTGAATTTAAATGTATCTTAATGCTAATATTTTGAAATTTATAATTATGAAATCATTGAATTTAATTAAACTAAAGAAAATTGAATATTTGTTCAGGGAGACTGTTGAAAATATGTTTGCACAATGAACAAATGTACAATTTATGTCAACCCTGTACATATTACTTCACGACAACTCAGTCACAGATATATTCAATAAACTCTCTCTTCTTTGATAACTCTAACAAGTTACACGCGTTTTTATTATTGGTCGCTGCGCTCGGTATAATTACAACACTCCCACATACAATACTATCATCCCACAAAAATTTCGTAGAGGCCCTAAAAAATTTGCCTCAAATTGTTGGACAGTGTTACCTCAGTGCTTGGAAATTTGGCGTTATTGTTTTTCGATATAAGGAAGAAATACTATTTTAAAAATATCATAATGAATTTTTTTTTTTTAATTTCTTAATATTTTTAACTAAAATCTCTTTCTACAATATTTGCCATGTAATCGCAAAAAGCCTGTTTGATTCTGAACAAAAAAGATTCTTGCATTCGTTACTCCATCTGCTATTTATCCACCTTCAAAATGTCTATAAAATCGGAGAGGTAGAGTGAAAACACCTTGTCGATTTGATATCCAATTACCCATCTTAAATTTGGAAAAATTTATATGAATTGTTTTAAGTGACCACCTCATCAAAAATTATTACCTGCCGAGAAAGAAATTTTTTTGAATATTTGTGTTAAATCATTTTACATAAGAAATCAGTGTTGGCTATCCCAATTTTTTTGGTTACTTAGTGTTACTTTTTGGTATTTTTTCGGTAAATTTTTTGGACCCCCCCCCCGAAATAAATTCCTGGCTACGGCCCTGATATATATATATATGTATATATATATAAATATATATATATATACAAGCCAAAGCAAGTTAATATAAGGGTTATTAAAAACAAACAAGTTTTTAAAAATATAAAAATCAAACCGACTAAAAAGCTGAGAATGAATTTCCTTTAAATGAAGGGTTAAATGGAAGGTTAAGGGTTGTTGGCTGGTTTGTTCCTATTGACAAAAACCCTTGATTTTAAATCGAAATGCGGAAATTCATTTTTAGCTTTTTAGTCGGTTTAAGGGTTATATTTTCAAAAACTATTTTTTTCTCATTTTTATTTTCCTCTTTTTTTTTAAATTTTTCCTCCCCTTCAATTCCGTGAAATTTTAGTCCTAATATTTTCTTTTCCCTGTTCTAGATTACTGCAATTCTGGGTTCGGACTGAGTAAATCCACTTCTGGAATATATGAAAAAACATGGTACATGAAAAATTTCAAGCACGTTCATTTCCAAATTAATCAGTGTTGTCAGTCAATGCATAAGTGTTGCCAAGTTTTTTTTTGTCTGTTGATCTACTACGATCGTAGTGGAGTCCGAACCCTGCTAAAATTGTACCATACATATCTTAAAATTTTAAACAATGAATCTTAAAACTGAATAAAATTTTATTTTCTATTCCATTCAGACACAACTTGAGAACATCACAGATTTCGAGAGCAATATTCAGCAATATCACGATCATCTTCAGCGCTTCCAGCACGGCGATAGTTTGCAAGAATTGCAAAACCAACTGAATTCACAGTTCAATGTGGCGGCTGTTGTGGCGGCAGCACAACAACAGCAACAGTTGCGATATCCGACACAACCGCCAACGACTGCGACACCTGTTTTGGCACCATTTTTGCCAGCATTTCTGCGACCGCCTCCACCACCGCAACAGTTGACAACAGCCACCGCGGCCGGATTATCAGCTTTGCATTCGCATCACCATCACAAATTGGCTCCCATGCAACCGATGTGGCCGACTGCCGCTGTTGCTGCTGCACATCTTCAAGCTGCACTGGCTGCTGCTGCCGCTGTGGTGGGTAGCAATAACAATACTGGCGGCAACACTAGAGATGTTTGCACTACAATGGTAGCCTCAACAACAACCGAGAGCAATACCCCCAACATTCATAAGAATTCAAACAATATTTTGTCAACAGTAATAGCTGATAGCACATTTTTAACACACCATTACATTAACGCCAACACCACTACACCTCCTGATTCACCACAGCTCATGCTGCTGGATGCGTCAATAGACGCCCATAATATATCGCATCCCGACAAATTCAGTACCTCTTCCTCCTCCTGCAACCACACTTTGCTTCCGCAAGAACTGCAACAAGAGAAGCAACAGCATGATTCCGATACAGATCCTGATGCTCCACTGAACCTGTCAAAACCAAAGTGTTCACCTTGCACCTCACCCTTCCCCTCCTCATCACCATGTATCAGCATGCAGCAACGTGAACGTTCAACACCGATCGTCATGACTAGCTCACCACTTCATTGGCAAGTAGCACCTACAACACCTACGACCAGCGCAAATATTCGAGCAGGCGAAAATTCACCAACGAATGTTAATTTGAATAACTCTATGCGCGTGGCATCTGCAGCAGCAGTTGGTATATCGCGCCCGTTTATGACGTACACAGGATCAGCGTCACAACAACAACACCAATTAAAAAATAAGTCGCCAGCAACGCAATGCGCGTCACCTCACGATGAGCTGCAGCAGGTCCAACAAGACTCAGAAGTCACTATTTCTGAACCCGAATCCAACTTCTTGGCACATCGAATGTGGAGTTCAACTGATCCAATAGCAGCTGTCGCAGCGGTACAACACAGCCATCAACAACATATATTCAACCAGCAGCGGCATTCTATCGCAAACACCAGTACAAACGATACAAACTGTACGGGTGTCACTGAAAAGAGCACCCGTTTAGCTCGGTCTGCCCGCATCAGCCGTGACTCTTCTAATAGCTGTAGCACGAATTCCGAACGCACATTATCCGTAGATCATATATCTACAGTTGGAAACCATCATCAACTACACCAGCACTCACACGTACAACACAACACACAACAACAAAAGACAGCGGCATCTCAACCGCATGAATCGCCACGCAATTTGCGCGAAAGTGGCAACAATGTCACTGGCGGACAGAGCCATAGTCACAGTAAACCGCATATTAAACGGCCAATGAATGCCTTCATGGTATGGGCGAAAGATGAGCGTCGGAAGATACTGAAAGCCTGTCCAGATATGCATAACTCGAATATTTCAAAAATTCTAGGAGCGCGTTGGAAAGCCATGTCGAATACAGATAAACAGCCGTACTATGAGGAACAGTCGCGTCTCTCGAAGTTACATATGGAGCAGCACCCCGATTATAGGTATCGACCGCGTCCAAAGCGCACGTGTATTGTCGATGGCAAAAAGATGCGAATATCCGAGTACAAGATGCTCATGCGTAATCGCCGTGCTGAAATGCGACAACTTTGGTGCCGTGGCGGTGGTGGTGGTGGTGGAGACACTGTTGGTGATCACTCCGTAATGATGTGCACACCAGATGTCAGCGCTGACAATGTACAAGCAGCGGTAGCCGCAGTATATCATCTACAGGACATGGGTCAGGTAGCGTCCGGCGTCAGCAATCTAGACGAATGCAGTGCCATTACGGATCGAGCATCATCACCAAACGGATTGGCAAATATCGGTGGAGGATACTATTATCCGCCCGACAGTTTATCACCATCGGGTTTTTCTTCGGAAGAGAATGCTACAAGTTTTGACTCACCCGATGATGACTGAACAAGTAAATAATAGTAAAATAAAAAGTACTTATACAAAGAATAAGCCTGACGTGATAGCCCCACATTTTAAGTGTATTCTCATTGATGCTAATGAAGAGCAGATATATGTATGTGCCACAGCGGTCTTAAAATGCCGTGAAAGTACTGAAGTATTCATTCAAATGTCACACACGAGAAGTTAACATTTTGTAGAATTTTTCGGCTTTACATACATAAACAAAAATGCACATTGTTCAGCAATAAAGATAAATGAATGTGCATTAGAATGCTCTTAAATTTTTGTATATCGAAAATGTTTTCTTTCAAACGAGAAATAAGAAAATAATTAAAAATATTAGCGCTAGAATCACTAATTTTGTTTTATATCTATTTTCTCGTTTTAAAATGTTTTTTTTTGTTATCAAATTTTTCTGAAATCTATACAGTTTTTAATTTCTCTGGCATAAAATAACAATATTTTGAGAGATATAAGGTAGTGATGGCAACGTCAAATTTTTTGACGTCGAACGTAAAATGGGACTTGTAAAATAGTTTTTTTGCACCAAATTTGACGTCCAATTTTGAATTGTGTCGAATTATTATAAATATTGGATATGTGATGTTTAACTCATATTTGACGTCAAAAAATGTTACGTCGAATTTGATGTCAAAATGTCAAATTAGTTTTTTTGACATGTCAAATGCCATCACTGATAGAAAGGAAAGACTTTTGAATACATAAATTTAAGAACCAGTACTTTATGCATCTTATGTATTACATGGAATAATATTGTTACAAATTATTTTCAGAACGCTAAAATTCTAAAAAAAACCGCTATTTTAATTTGACACTATTTTACAAATATGTACTTACTATGTCACTAAAAATTGAATGTTTCAATGCAGTCAAAATTGTATTCTTAATTATCTAATTTAATTGGTTTTTTACAGTTACAAATTGAAAGTGGGAAACTCCTTGGAAACGGTGCAGTTGTGCAGATTGAAAGATAATTTTTGTATATGAAATCGTGAATTTCGTACGAAATAAGAGCGATAAACTCGTAAATGGAGATAATCGTGACTATGTAAACGTAGTAGACAGAGACGGTTGAAAGAAAAAACAAATTAAAAAATGTAAAATTTTTGTTCAATTGCCGAAATTTGTATCTATTAGTAAAACCCATGAATAAATATTGCAACCCACTTGGAACCCCTTGGACCCCCTGAGACTCCATTATTGAGCACCCTTGGACCGCCTTCGAACACTTTTTGGACCCAACAGCCACGCCCATCAGTGTGCGTAATTTTTTTAAAGTGTTAAAATTATGTGGTCCACAAGTTTGTCATTAGTGCAATCATGGTGATTAATGTCTATTTCAAATTTGAGCGCAATCATACAATATTTAGCGGTCACTATGATTTGACGATTTTTCAAGTACAGTTGCAATTAAACTAAAATTTTATTTTTATATAGAAATTTATAGAAAAAAACAGAAAATTTAAAGCAGTGAATGCAAATTTTTGTAAAACATAATTGCCTCCTACGTCCATTTTAAAAAATCCCATCCCCCTTTAAAAAAAATTAAAAATCCGGCTCGAGCACAGAAAAAACGGGTTTTATTTACTTCAACCACCATCATACGTCATATTTGTACTTCGATGTTCAATATGATGTATCCTCGATGTGTTGGGATCCCGAAAACACATCCTCACAGCGTTTGTTATTTGTCTAAAAACAAATCAACCAGTAGGTACATATATACCAGCAAACAATGTCTCTGATACAGTATCTTTCACCAATAACACAAATTTAACGAAAACCCAGTTTTAAAAAAAAAGTAATTAAAAAAACTTTTTAATATAATAAAAATACTAGAAAAAAACCAAAGTTATTGGTTGCTTTGATAAATTGTTATTAACAATTCATTTTAATAAAAAGATTTTGAGATTTTTCATAACATTATAACATTTTTTGCTCTTCTGGTGACATCACTGCAGACCATCGCAATGCCCATCAGCTGTTTTTTATTCCGCCAGATGGAAGCGATGGCAGTCAGTGACATCTGGCGAACAGCGCTACCAGATGATCACAAAAATTTATTATGTGGCAAAATACCTCCAAATGCTTTTTATTAAACAGAATTTTTAGGAATGATTTATGGGGAAAACCAATAATTTTTGTTTTTTTTTTTTGTATTTTTCTCATTATAAAATTCATTTTTATTTATTTTTATTATTGATTTTTATACCCCCACACTCACTGTGGCAGGGTATACTAACTTTGTCACAACGTTTGTAACGCCCATAAGGAGGCGTGTCCGGTATGGAAAAGTATATATATTCTTGATCAGTATCACCTCCTGAGTCGATTTAGCGATGTCCGTCTGTCTGTCCGTCCGTCTGTCCGTCTGTCCGTCCGCACGATAGCGGTCGCAGTTTTAGAGATATCGACTTGAAACTTTTTTTACATGTTTTTCTCGTGAATACTGAGATCAAGTTCGAGAATCAGCCAAATCGGACAAAAACTGGGCGTGGCTCCCATACACCGAAAAAAAAGGTAAAAATTTTTCAAGTCTTTTTTATTGTTGTATTCGATTGGAAATGTTTAGAAACGTATTTTTGACATGGTCCGAGGTTCCGAAGCCACATATATAAGGTCTAAATGGGGTCTTGAGACCAATTTTTTTTTTTTGGTGGATTTAATTGGAAATTTTTAGAAATGGATTTTGGACATGGTCCGAGGTTCCGAAGCCACATATATAAGGGTCTAAATGGGGTCTTGAGACCAATTTTTTTTTTTGTTGCATTTAATTGGAAATTTTTAGAAATGGATTTTGGACATGGTCAGGGCTCCAAAACCACCTATAATTGGCTCAAAATAGGGTCTTGAGACCACATTTTTTTATGATCGAGGTACTTCTTCCTACTGTGTGGGGGTATTTCAACTTCGGTATAGCCGAAGATAGTCCACTCTCTAGTTTTTTTTAATTTTTACGAAAATGTTTTTTTCAATAATTCTTGGGTGGTTTCCTTCAAAAATGCTTAATTATGGTTTTTTACGACATAGCCGAAGATAGTTCAAGCCATAACATTTTTTAAAGAATCAACATTGGCAGTTATTATTAGGGGAGGGCGCCCACCTATTGGCACCTTAAGGTTTTGAGGCTATAAATTTCGTTTGAAACATAATTTTGCGGAGATCTCGGGTTCGTTTAAAAGCTGAGTTCAATAAGTAACAAAAATTTTCAAAGGAAATTAAAAATTCCGAAAACTACGATTTTGGTTGTAGATCTAGCAAAAGTCTCCAAAATCGACCCTCCAAAAAAGGTGCCCAGCTACTGGCACCCATTTACAATTCTCTGTAAACAATCGAAAATGAAGCATAACCCCTAGTATATAATTTGTATGTGTTGTTTATTCTTTCAGTGGTTCACTCTGACCATTTGAACTGAAACAAAAGGATTCGTGAGATTTTATTTGCAAAATAAATGGAAATAAGTCAAAATATGGGTTAAAATTATGTTTCGCTGCCTTCAGCTTACCCCTAATATTCAGAACCCTAGTTTTTGCAAGTGAAATAGCTCCTTTGCATGTTGACACGTTCGAAGTGAACGATGTTTTCACGATGTTGTGTCAAGGGTGCCAGTAGGTGCGCACTTTTGCTATTCTGACAGAATCCCAGAATCCTCATCCCCATTTCACAATATTGTTCCATTGTTTGTCGAAAACGTGAAGAATACAAACAATCTAAGAATTCCAATCATATTTTCCCTTCTACATTGATGAAAAACAGTTGAAAATTCACTTAACAAAGATGAACAATTTTATATCAGCCTCGATTTTTTCGTTTTTATGTACGTTTCGACTACAGCGCGACTACAGCAACATGTGCATACAACTCAAATGATTTATGAAAAGTTAAGGGTTAATGAGATGACCTAATGAAGCACATTGCCGCTGTCATCGCCACGAACGTCACAACTGCTGGGTGCCAGTAACTGGGCAGTGCCAGTAGATGGGCACCCTCCCCTATATTCCAGTGTTTTTAATTGTGTTTTTGTCTTCTTATAACTATATACTAGATTGGCTCTTATTTTAAAAAAAATGTACTAATAAATCCTATCCAAAATTTCCTGCGCATACTCTGTCTACCCTAAACTACTCTGGGAGGGTATATCTACAGAGTGTATTGTATGAAATTGTATAAGAAAAATCCAGGACAAGTTCAAAAATCGGATTTGTATGAAAAATTATTGATCGAATGGTCAAAATTACATATTTTTCGATAAAATTTGATTTTAAAAAAAACTTGGGGAACAAAAACCATTTCCCATTAACCATTTCAGTCTCAATTCATGGGCAGTTTCAAAAAAATTTAAACGTTTTGTTGTCAAAATCAGAACATTCAGTTTTGGCTGGAAATTGACAACGGTTCGGTACGTTTTGACAACGTGTCGTTTTGATTTTTGTCTCAGTTTAGATCAGCGCTTTAGAGTACAAAATTTTTGTTAAAAGTAAAAATTTTTTAAATGTGTCTAACGATTTTTAAGTATTTTTGGGGGAACCAGTGATGGCATTTGACACGTCAACAAATTCATTTGATGCGTCAAATTTGACGTAAAAAATTGACGGTTTGTTTGAAATTCTTTTGAAAAAAAATATGCATAAAGTTGTATTGTTAGCTAATTTAGATCGGTTCTTTTGTTGAAATTAAGTAATAAATATTACATTTAGGAGCTTATCGTCCCATATTTTCAATAATAAAGCACAATAAAAGATTTGACGTCAACAAAAAAATCGTATGTGTTGACGTCAAAAAAAATGTACGCGGCCATCACTGGGGTGAATCTTGCATTTAAAAAAACCCAAGACACCATAGGGTATTATCTAGGGAGCTGATTAATATGCAAATAGCATTTTTAAGCAGAATTTTTGGGGTCAAAAAAATCGATTAATTAAATTTGAAAAATGATTAAAATTCATACTATTATATTCAAATGCATTTATAAAAAACGTAGACAAACTTCACTTCGGTTTATTTCAGCAATCCAATTAAGCTTCCAAAATTTGTTTAACAGAACTGATGCATACATTAGATGACTATACAATATATAAACTATATTGAAACATTCGATCAGCACTTCTGTCGGCTTGCTCACGTATGGAGTCAAAATGATTATGTACAGTACATTTTTCATCGTTGGGCAATTCAAATTAAATTCAAATATAATTATGTTTAATTTCAACTGCTATCGTGCGGAAATCAAGTTAGCAAAAAGAAATAAAATAAAATTTACATTTCCAAGCGGCCAATGATTATTTGTGATATTTTCATATTAGAAAAAGCGTTTAATTAACAAAATATAATAAGAACCATATATATATTTTTTTTTTAATACTTTAAAAATTGTAGTTGCTTCGCATCTTTTACTTTTTGCATAAATGGGGATTAGCTCATATGTTTTCAATTATACTGAAAGTCATCAATGAGGGAGAAGATTTATCAACAGACAAGATGTAGACATGTTTTAACTTTGTATTAGTATACATATAAGAATTTTGTTAATAAATGTAAGCCGCTTTTCAATCATTATTGTACTCAACTTAATCAATTATTTCAATATATATTCACAGAAGCATCAAACAAAAATGTACTCAATGTCAAAATGTATGAAAACCTATCAATATCGAATATATTACAAAAATAGTACATACGTGGTACGGATTTTTAATTTTTTCGAAATTGAACAAGTGCTTCCCATTTACGGTTCCTTTCTCGGAGAAGGCAAAACTGTCAAATTTTCAGAGCAAATAATTGATTCGTAGAATTGCCTATGTTTTAGTTTATTAATTCGTCTAAAAATGTATCTGAAAATTTGGCTGTTTGGTCTTCTTTCGTAAAGAAACAAACCCGAAGCTAAACTTGTTCAATTTCGAAAAAAATTAAAAACAAGAACCACTCTAATACACATACATACTTAAAATGTTATTAATGCCATTGTTAAATTGTATTTAGATTTAAGTTTTCAGTTCAAGTGCCATTATGTAGATTAAATACATGTCAAATTACATATAACCTAATTCATACACTTCACTTCTTAACAGGGAATCAAACCGAAACGAATATCGGTAACGATAAAGGTTTTTTTAAACAGCAACAGAATTACCTGCAAAAACAAATACTGTTATGGTTAATAGCTATTAGGGAAGCGGAATAAATTAAATCATTTAAAATGTGGAAACCCCTGGAAAAACGTGCAGTTGTGCAGATGTGCACTCAAATTATATGACAGTTCTTTAAAGCAACTGCGCTTTTTCGAGGTATTTGCTACTTTAAAGTAATTGCCTTAATAACTAATTTTGTACATTTTGATAGTGGCAACTGGAAATTTTATTTCCGCTTCACTTACGTGTTCGGGCACTAAGGCTCAATTTCACATATTTAAGTTGCAATTAGGTATCTAAGTTGAACTTAACTTTGCAAAAGGCAACCCTGCATAGAAAGTATGTAAACGGCGGATTGCGAAATTGCGAAACAAAGTAAATAAAAAACTAGTAAGAGAATTATCTTCGGTCTGACCGAAGCTAAAATATCCTGCACATTCGACTACGAACATTCTGAGATCATGTGTTAGTAATTTTATCGACAATCGGTATTCGGTATTTTATTGATAGTTTTTCGATATTTTATTCATAATTTTTCGATATTTTATCGAAATTTTTCGATTGATTGTCGATAATTTCCACTTCATTCCCGATTAATTTTACAATTTTGTTCCAATTCTATTTTGTTCCAGTTTTATTCCCATTTCGTTCGCGACATCATTTCCAATCAAATACAAGAAACGGCGTCCAAATCGGTTAAGTATTTCTAAAGGTAAAGGAAAATAGTACAAATTTGGCGGCTATTTCGTATGGGAAATATGAGGATTTGTCGATATTTTATCGAAAATTTTTCGATATTTAATGGAAAATATTTCAAACTTTTTTCGATTTTTGTCGATAATTTTACGAAAATTTATCGATTTTTATAACCCTTATATTAACTTGCTTTGGGTGGACTATATATATACACATATATCCTCAAATCTGCGGCGAGCTTTTTCATACACTTCCACATGAGCTAGAGAGCTGAAATTTGGAACACTGATAGAACTCCGGTGACAATGAATTCAATTAAATTTTTGGGGTCCATCAGAGGCGTAGGGGGCCGTGGGGGGATTCAAACCCCTTTTTTAAAACATAGCATAACTTCCAATTCCTTCAAGCTACAATGATGAAATTTGGGTGGGTTCTTTTTGACAAAATGAAATTTTATACCCGTTAAATTAATTTCCGCAATTTTGATTTAAAATTAAGGGTTTTGTCGACTTCAAAACCTGCAATGATATTAGGAAGAAAGTAGCCAAAAACCCTTAATTTTAAATCAAAATTGCGGAAATTAATTTAAAGGAAATTTATTTTCTGCTTTTTAGTCGGTTAAAGGGTTTTATTTTAAAAAACTTGTTTTTTACTCTTTTTTATTTATCGATAATTTATCGAATTTTATCGATAATTTTTCAATATTTATCGATAATTTGAACTTCCCCATCCATTTAAAAATTTTGTTCCAATTCCATTTTGTTGTGAATTTACAATTAACTTAAATACAATTTAAATGTGCACTGTGAAACTGGCCCTAAAACTCATGAACGAAATTCTCTCTCGTATTCGTCGATTTTTAATAAAACAAAAAATATGTATCCCCACGAAATTTCTGTTAGAAGTCATTAATGAAAATTTGATTTAATTATAAATATCTAATTATCGGTATAGGTAACCGTAAAGTAAACAGTTAACGTTACCGTTAAACAGTTCTCCGTTACCGAATCGTTTAACGATTGATTCCCTGCTCTTCTTTTAAGTTTTAAAACAACAAACTTTGGTGAAACAGTTAATGTTAAAAGAGTATATGTCGCCGCTTGTCTTAAAACAAATTTATTTTGAAATGTCTTTAGTATTTACGAACAGAGATTATTTGAATGCCGTCATAAGTTGTTGTTGTACCAATTGCACGTCAGAAGTAATTTTTTTTATAAATAAGTGATAATATTTTTTTTTAATAATTTTAAGAGAGTAATATTACAATGCAATTTTTATGTGCCATTTTAATATATATTTTTATTATTACAAAATGTTTATATATATATATATATATATATATATATAATACCATATGTATTTTATAGAGTGGTGGTCCATTGTATTGTATATGAAGCTAAATTGGTCCAACCTACAATCGTGGTGAATACTACAAACTTATTGTGGGAAAATTATTAGGAGTTAAGTCAACTCGTGATATTGGTTACAATGGGATTAGACCAATTGGACTATTTTTGCTATTTAGATCCATCGACGAGCTTGGAAATGCGTTTGCTATACCGGTATTCGTTATATTGGCATTCGCTATATAGGACCACCACTGTATATCAGTGCCCTAATTTGTAAAAGCCCTAACATCGATTTTTCAAATTTTACAAGCGAAGCAAATAACGTTTTATATCATATAAAAGGGCATTCACAAATCTTTTAGTAAAATGTAGGTTTTGAATATATGGCTCTAAAAATGTTCGGTAGAGATGCAGGTGGATACGCTTAATCAAAATCCATCAAATCCATCGATTTTGAAAAAAATACGGTTAGGGGTCTTTACAAAATAAGACAGCGATATATAAATATGCATATTTGTGCGTATGTGCCATTTACACATAATTTCTTATATTAGCATATAATAGGAGATCGATTATGGTATTCACTATTTCATACATACCTATTATTTCAAAACAAAAAACAATTTTTACAATATGATTATTCATAAATACATAAGTGCTGAGATCTCAAACGGGGAACTGTGAACAACTTAATTAGAAATATAAAGCCATAAAAACATACATGACAATATAGAAAAAAGTTGTTTTGGAGAGCCTCATGTGTAAAATTTCCTGATCAATGTATACTTTATGTTTGTATGAATATTAGGGTGCCATTTGTTCTACATTTTTTAAGTTACGATATGTGAAACGTATTGTTATTTATTTTTTTAGTCCCTTCAATCTCTGTCTTAAACTTTACCGATTTTTTTTTAACTTTCAGAATATATATTTTTAACGCAGCCTTTAAAAATTTCACTACTCGAAAATCTAGCAGTTCACACTAAGTGGCACCTTAAAATTGCATATGAGGCGTTCAGATCCATAGTGCACTAAGTCCATACGTCGAGTCAAAATTTAAATTCACTAAGTCCTTAGCACTATACCAAAACTACTTTTTCTACTCAGTTTCAAATTACTCAATGCTAACACTACTGTGGCAGCTTATAATATACGTATAATATAAGATTATTACCTTTGACACCACTTTTGTAACGCCCATAAGGGAGTGTGGCCGTATGGAAAACTATATATATTCTTGATCAGCATCGAAAACTGAACTGATTCGTCCATGTCCGTTTCTCTGTCTGCTGTGTATATTTCCGCACGATAGCAGTCGCCGTTTTCGAGATATCGAATTGTAACTTTACGTACAACTTTTTCTCCTCCAAACCAGGATCAAGAAAATAATGGCGGCTCCCATGCAAAACGAAAAGGCGAACATTTTGAAAGTCTTTTTTAAATTTTTGGATCGATTGGAAATGTTGAGAAACGGATTATTGATATGGTCACAAGGTCCCAAGTTTCCAAATTGTCTCTTATTGAAGTACTAATAATTTAAATTTTAAATCAAATTTTGGTTTGGGTCGAGATAGTCCAACAGTTAGGAATCGACTGGTGAGCCAAAAATATGGAAAAACCAGTTTCAGTCGCTTAAAGCCGGCCCTACACCAACTGCGTCATATTGGATCCGCCATCTTGAACTTAGAATTTTGAAATCAAATTCGTAGGATACAAAGACAATTGAAAGTTCTTTCAAAAGGTAATCAAATTTTTTTTTCTAAGCACCTTGCTTTTTGACTATATTGGCTGTTACACCTCGTATATGTATTCAACAAAAGTTAAAAATATAAACTAACATTTTTATCAGTGTATGTACTTAATCAATATATATTTTTATTCCACATATGAACTTCGTGAACTATATAACTGAACGCCCCATATATTACATATATCATTGATTCACGTCATATTATACTATCCGATGGCATTACACTTTTTCTAAGGGCCAATTTCACAGTGCGCATTTAAGTTGGTTTTCATTTAATTTTCATGCACAATAGACGTGTCTCCATAGTAAATTGGAGTTTAAATGGCCGATTTTCAGCATTTAAGTTTGCAATTAAACTTAATTGCGCACTCTGAAATTGGCCCCAAAACTATGAACTTCTGACAAAAATTATCTTGGGTTTTTTTTAAATTTAGAAGTATAAAATCTTTTTGTATCTAAAGTTTTGGTTTTGACATATAAGTAGAGACCGACCGAAACCGTTTTTTTTTTGTTTCGGTCGAATTACTTCTTTTTTTATTCGGCCGAAACCAACATTTTAATTTCAACATTTTTTTAAATAAAACGTTGTGGAGTACTATGTATGTTGTAGCATCACATATAAACCACTGGACGTATCAGAGCTATATTTGTACTATAGGTTGGTTATGAGCTCTCATAAGTTTATACTTATGTTATTTTGGACCCGGTAGGAAATGTTTGGAAACTTGTTTAGGTCTTGAAAGTTATAATGCTGTATGTACATTAGAGGTGTCTAATGTATGTACATTAGAGGTGTCCGAAACAAAATTTCGCCGATCGGTTTCAACTGTGTCTTAATTTATGCCAATATACCCAAGACACCGATTCAATATCGCAAAAGCCGGATTTGGCATTTGGTCTATTTTAGGTAATATTGTTTTTTTGAATTTTTCGGGAACGTGCTTATTTATTTTTTTTAATTTTTTTAAATTGTATTTTTTTTTTTGTAGAAATGACAAAACTTAAGATTTAAATAAAAAACCATCTTTATGTAAACGCCGATATACGCTTTATTTTTGTTTGCCCAATCCACCAGATGCTTTTGTCAGAAGTGCATACATTTTATTTTTGTTTTGGACCGTGCTATCAGATGTTTAAAATGCTATTGTAAATGTAATAAACCATCTGAATAAAAGTGATATGCGATACATTTAAGATTGATTGAGTTGAACTTTTGCAGTATAACAAAAACAAAGGCTATTTTGTATAAAGCAACAGAAGAAATTTTATTTTAAAATAATAAAAAATACAAGTCTAACACGCATCTAGCACATAAAAACAAATGCCATTTCAAGTTGAAAGTCATGGAAAAATGCATAGATTCCATTTTTGCTTTCAGAGAAAGATATTTTTTTATAAATACTCTGTAATTGCACAAAAAACATTTTAATCAATTGCAGTAATTACAAAACTACGATTTATATCTTTAATATGTAAGCTAGAAACATTTGAGTTAGGGTTGTAAATATATATAATATTAAAGTATAGTATATTGAAAGTTTAAAGTGTTGAAATACTAAAAAAAAACTTTTAGTTGGAAACTCTTTTTTATAACTCTATTTTATATAGACTACAGTGTCATATACCATACAAATTATTACATTCTTATATTATATACATATATATCATTTTGATTTTTTGTACTTACAGTATCTGTCTTTTAAGTTATGACCGATATGCATATTTACAAAAGAAATGTAATTTTAACCGTTAATAAATACGATACCAATTCAGTCAGAATCACAAAAGTGGTATGTATTTATTCGTGGAGAAAGCCATAGAAATACATTAACGGTATTTCGAACGGTCTCATAAATTTGTTACTTTTCGCATCATGTGCCCAAATAAAAGGAAAATGTCTATTTACAATGGTATTTCCATTTCTTAGAAATACAATTTTGTGGACTCGCCGCCCTTGGCTTTTGATAGCTCCTCAATTCATTCAGGCATCCTGTTGCATTGCCATTAAACCTCAGTAATATTGCTTGTCGCTAGACAAGCACGGAAATGCGATCGAGTTTCTCAGCCATGTAATTCAAATATCTTCACGTAACTTATCCCTGATTATATTCTGGATGGAACCGGTTCAAAGGGGACGTGGCAATCAAAAGTGCACTCTCCCGAAGTCTTTGGTGAACCTATAGATCTATTGAGCTGCATTCACACATTTGTTCGAGATTCTTCAACAAAGCGGCCACTTAGAGCTTCTAGTTCACACGAAGATTTGACGAAATTTCAGCAATTGTCGTGGTTTTAATATGTACCTGCAGCATATACAGATGTCGATCAGAATTTAACGGACACTTGTCTTAGATACCCCGAACTTTAAATCTTTCAATTTAGTGCACATAACAGGTTGGGATTTATTTATATTTTTTGTATAGTTAAAATGTAGAAAATGATTAGCAGAAAAATGTTTAAGAATAAATTTATTCTAAATACTTGAGGATATAGTATTTATTTTTTAAGAGAAAAATGCACGTCATAATTAAAAAATTATAAGTGACATACTTGTATGTATATACTTCTTCGATTCAAGTAAATGAAACAAATTTTTTAAAATGCACTTTATAGCGATACAAATAAAAACACTTTAAAATGATACACATACAAATTACATTTAAACCGATGCAGATGAGATGATGTCTGATGATAATTTGCAGGTTTGATTAGGAAATCAATCGCAGCAATCGGTAAACCATGTATTGGAAATTTTTTTTTTTTTAGATTTTCACCGAAAATGAATTAAAAAGTTTGTAGACTTAAGCTTTTAGGAAAGGTGCAATACTTTAACATTACTTAGTTACAAATTTTATATTTTTTGAAAAAAAAAACAAAAGGTCATGCAAGCAATAGTAACTTTTATTATATGAGATTTGGTTGATAACGCCTTAAAGCGAAAAATGAAACATACAAATGCAGTGACACAATAACTTTAAATAAAGTAAATAGTTTAAAAAAATACAAAAAGTACATAAATTTTGCCAGTAAGAAGCGAAATAATAATATTAAATGATAAGCAATTAAATATTACAAAGTATGCATTAAATGTAATCGTAAAAAATAATAAAACTTATATACATAAATTACCATTCTTTTCAATTCATTTCGATAACAGAGGTATAAACTCATGACCTCGGATCGGTATGGATCGGTCTCCATACAAAAAAAAGTTGGAAAAGTCCACCCTTCATTTGAAAGCTTACCTCGAAACCGCCTAAATTGACGCGATATATCGTTGGAAAGGTATCGAGGAGTACTTAATTTTTCAGGGTACGTTTTTTCTTGGGCCACTGCAACTTTTTTGTTAATGGATTAAACTTAATACATCCAAGGCGAAAGTTTAATGATTTTTGAAAATCTTAGAGGGTGTAAAACAAATTTGAATTCAAGATGTTTTAATTTATGTATCTGAATTTTCTAGTTGAAGGAAGCAGCGCCAGTAAAAGTACCTACCCTGCGATATATCGCGTTTTTCGATCGGACATCAAATGAAGAAAAATCAATTTAGGCAGTTTTTCGCGCATGCCTAATGTAAAAATTGTTTGCGCTGAAACCCTTTTGAGGTAAGCTTTCAACAGAGGGATGGACATTTCCAACTTTTTGATCGGAAGTTTGCAAATCCAGGAAGGAGATGTGATAGGTATCGAAACTTGCAGGAGCAAGAAGTAAGTATTTTAAATGGGCGGAATTGATCAACTGACACTCCAACCTAAGTTCTTCCGATGAAGATACTCCAAAGTTGGCGTCTGTGATGGGGTGAAATTAACTGCGTTGATCCGCAAATAGTTAATCAAAAACTTAACTTTGTTAATGTTAATACATATACAAGACGCGTTGGTGGTTTGAGAACAAGTGACGCTTCGGTTGCCCAAAGCCTTTATTTATAACATTTTAAAAACTACTTAAATACATGATACGTACGAAGTACGCATCTTGTGTATACATTATTATCTATGTAAAGATAGCATGCAACGGAATTTCACACCATCTGCATGCCATCAATAAAAGACGGTAACTACTTCATAGAAGGAAGGACCGTCCTAAAAACTGGCGCTATCAGTGGCCGAGCGGTAATTCTAATCTCTTCATAGAAGGAACGACCGTCGTATCATCTTACAACTGTCAGTGGCCAAGCGGAATTCTAATCAGTTCGAAAAAGGAACGACCGATATAAATCATAAAATAACATGCACCAAATCGGCGAATGGCAAAAATTGCGAAACTGGTTTTTGCTTGTTATTGTAAAATACAGCATTTCTACTTAAGCAGGTTGAAAAGTTTTTTCAAAGTCCAGCTTAAGACTGTTGACAAGTGAATCTTAATATTGTGTGTGACTGAGACACACACAACAATTCACTGCCAGAAAATTACAAAAAACGAAATTGTTTGTTGTTGTATGGCTTACCCTCCTTTTGTTTAGTTAAATTCAGATTTCATCGAGCTCCAAATAAATTATTTATTATTTATTTTTGGGCTATAGCTCATTTTTACCAAAAAATTATTTGGCAAAATAGGTTGTTACAACAACAAGCCAACTTTGAAAAAACTTTTCAACCTGCTTAAGTAGAAATGCTGTATTTTACAATAAAAAGCAAAAACCAGTTTCGCAATTTTTGCCATTCGCGCTTCTTCAGTGGAATCGGTTTGATGCAAGGAATGAATAATTCTGTGTTGTATCATGACTTTTTTCCCTTATAGATCGGCGTCTTGGATTAACAAAAATTGCCAAAAGAGTGCTGATGAGGATTTTGTGGCTAAAATCCGAAACAGCTGTACACTCTGCCAAGGCTGGTTTTTGCTTGTTGTTGTAACAACCTATTTTGCCAAATAATTTTTTGGTAAAAATGAGCTATAGCCCAAAAATAAATAATAAATAAGTTATTCAATTATTGTTAAATTATTATTTAATTACTATTGACTTCTATTGACTTAACCTCACTCATAACTAACAAGAGTTAGCGACTAAAAGTAAATGTCCCAATTGGAACTAATCCACCTGTTGCCTTGCAGAGCTTCTTTAAGACGACGACGATGATGACGGTTGCAACGACGAATAATATCAGATTCGTGATACTCAGCCCGTAGTGGAAGACGTCATGAATGTCCAGATCAATTGGGAAGACGAAGATGGTGTTTGGCACTGGAATATCCGGAATTTTATATGTTTCTAACTCACCTCTTATCTCAAAATGTTTAAGGGGTGGTAGATGATCCGTTATATTTATCCAAGGGAGCACGAACTTTACTTCGGAGGAATAAGCATCATAAGCCCATAAGTTGACATCCAAATCTTGAAGATGACAATCCGGCATTAACTTGCGCATGCCTGTTCCGTGAAGTTGTTGAGTTATGCGTTTTTTGTTGCAACTAATCTCTACCGCTGATTCTTCACTCATAGAAAATATCCAGGTGTTGGTAGCACGGAGTTGAGCCCAGAAGTTATGCAATGCCATAATGTTGACATCGCAATTTCTTGGTATTTCCCGTTGTCGCAAAAATAGTTGCACCTCACATTTCGATGCTGGTCCGATGTTGTACAACGGGTGCGTTTGTGGGCATAACATCAGCGTTGACATGAGCTGACAATGATCAAAGTTGTTGTCTGTTAGACCATAATACATAGTTTTTCGGTCGTCCAGAAGAATATATTTGAAAGTAGGACGAATACTAACGAAGAAATCATCATGCAAAGTTGGATAAGCGTAAATTGCGTAGGCTTGAAGCTTCTCCTTGCTGATCAGTGGGATAGGGATGTTGAATAAGATAAACTCTGCAGTTGTCCTGGTCGTTGTACTTGCTACTTTAGATAATTCAATGGAATTAGTTTCAGGTAGCATTAAATGCTCATTCAAATTTGGTATTATCATCGCGATTTGCTGCTCGAATTTCTGTAACGGCAGCACTTTTTCCAGGAAGTTGCCCTTCGAATTCCAGATTACATCTAGAATGGCGCTTTGGATTTCTTCAAACGATTACATAGCAAGTAGTGTGTTAGAGATAGCACTGATAAGTGCTTCACTATCGGTGTGCTTATTAGCGGCTTCAGCCAGGGTGTGAATGGAATTGTTTATAAACTTAAAATTCTTCCAAACAACTTCGTTGTGACCCTTTATCACCTCGTTGGTCATATCTTGTAGTGATGACTGGTTGCGTGCCAAAGCCAATAAATATTCTTCGTTCGTACTACTCTGCTTTATCTTATGTACCAGTTCGTCAGCATGGTCTTCATCCATCATTCCAAATAGTGCGTTGAAGATCTTGCCCACACATTTTAGTGGTGCTCGCCGGGCTCTTGATACCTTTTTCTCGTAGTTGTAAACGATGATATCGTGCTTTTGTTTGATGCGAGAATATCGTTCATTAAGCTGATTTGCGGATTCAGCTAGATATGGCTCGTCGCTCAACGTTGTATTAAGATGCTGAATCCTCAGCATTGCCTTGTCGAGATTCTCCTTATGGTTCCAGTAGGCTTTTACGTCAATGTGCACTACGATGTTCCACGCCGTCGTCGTCAGGCCGACTTGCCCTATTTCTTCAAAAAATAGTTCTGATAAATCCTATATAGGAAATACTTCTACTTGAGCCTTTATTATAGGCATAATCTATATATATATAAAAGATACGTGTATGTTTGTCACCAGTAGACGCGAAAACTACAGCACCGATTCTCACCAAAATTTATATATGTGTTCTACGGGTCGTGAGTCGTGACATAGGATAGGTTTTGACACGCCCACTTTTACCGCCCACAAGTTAGTAAAAACTGCTATATCTGAGACGTTTTTGATCACAAGAAAATGAAATTTGCCATGAACATACTATTAGACCCCAGCCATAATCTGGGCTACAAATGGTTGGGATTAGACAATGGGGCGTGGCACCGCCCATACAAGTTAATATTTGAAAATGCTGTAATAGCGCTCCCACACAACGTTTTCCAACGAAATTGGGCAAATGGCTTCATGGTTTCAACTCTAAGCTTAATGCAACATATCGGCGTAATTGGACAAAGGGGCGTGGCACCGCCCACACAATCCAATATTTAAAATTTCTGTAACTGGCCTCTCATTTAAATTTAGCAAATGGTTTCATGTTTTCAACTCTAAGGTAAATGCTACATATCGGCGTATTAAGGCAACGGGGCGTGGTACCGCCCATACAAACCAATATTTCAAATTGCTGTAACTGGCCTCTCATTTAATGTTTTCCAACAAAATTTGGCAAATGGTTTCATGTTTTCAACCCTAAGCTAAATGCAACATATCGGCGTAATTGGACAAAGGGGCGTGGCACCCCCCATACAATTCAATACTTCAAAGTGCCATTCTTGGGCTTCCATTGAATATTCTTAAACGGGAAATGGTTATATGTCTTCAATGCAACATATTGGAATTGGACAGCGGGGCTCCCAATGAACATTTTTCAGTGGGACATGGTTATATGCTTTCAATTCTAAGTTCGATGTTACATAAGGTCGGAATTTTACAGCGGAGCGTGGCACTTTCTTACAATTCAATATTTCAAAATGCCACATTTGGGCTTCCAATAAAAATATTTGACAATTGTTTTCATTCATTTATTATGACCAAAGGCAAAAACAACTTTTTTAGGGCCAGCAAAGCGGACCGGGCCCTGCTAGTACATAATAAACTTAAAATGGTTAACATGACATTTTTATTCTTTAATCTCTTTGATTTTCTTATACCTAATTTGGAGTCTTTATTTTTAATATCTTGTTTAGTTTTCTCGTTATCATTTTCATTATCTTCCGTAGGAAAAGGACAAACATTGTGTACCGATCGTTTCGAAACACCAGTGCTGGTACTTACATCTACCATTCGACACAATCCGTCAGCTCCACAGATTGTGTTAATAATATGTCCCCTTCCTCAATTCATCTTGGCTAGATTTTCTTCCTTCAAAAGAACCAGACTACCCACTTCAATGTTTACGGACGTACGCTGCCATTTGTATCGTTTTCGTAACTCACTTAAATATTCGTTTGACCATATTTTCCTAAGCTCTGGGGTATTGTTTTGCACTTCTTTTCAGTGATCCCGCAGCCCGTGATAACATTGATTATCACTTCTATCAACAAACGTTGAAAAGGATTCTCCAATTAGAAAATGACATGGAGTTAAAATTTGGAAATCATTCGGATCTTCCGACAATGGCATAAGTGGTCTCGAATTCAAAATTGCTTCTATCTGTGCCATCAAGGTACAGAATTCCTCAAAGGTCATAATGCCTTCCACAACTCCGTGGAAATGTTTCTTCACTGATTTAACTGCGGCCTCCCATAATCCTCCCACATGAGGCGATCTGGCCGGTATATTTATCCACTGAATTTCTTTTTCCCCACAAAACCTTTCAATGGCCTCGGAATGCTCTTTGTTTCTGAACAAATGATATATTTCATTGAGGCTATTTGCAGCCCCAATGAAATTAGTTCCATTGTCAGAGTAAATTTTTTGTGGGCAACTGCGTCGTGCCACAAATCTTTTTAACGCTCCAATGAATGACGCTGAACTCAAGTCAGAAACGACTTCCAAATGGACCGCTTTTGTTGAAAAACAAACGAATACACAAACATAAGCCTTATCTGTTTTCTTGCCGCGAATTTTATGGTGAATAAATATTGGCCCCAAATAGTCAATACCCACATTCAAGAACGGCCTAGTTTCTATAAGCCTATCTTCCGGAAGGTTCCCCATCATTTGGTGCAATGCTCTGGGATTTGCTTGAAAACACCTGTAACATTGATTGACTACCATGCTTGTTAATTGTTTGCCCCGTAATGGCCAAAACCTTTGTCGTACAATTGCTAGCAATCCCTGTGCTCCTACATGCAAATGTTTTGTACTACCCATCCATCATTATCAGCTGGATTTACCTTCGTGCTTACATATCTCCATTCACTGATTTTGTATTCGGATTGTATTTGTGCAACTCTATTCGCGACAAATATTTGTAGCTAGTAAATTTACCCGTGCCATGCACGGGAAAAAAACACATAAATTTGAAAAAAATTAAATGTTTACTAAATATATTTTAGATGCAAAAATATTTTCTATGTTTTTAAAATTTAAATGTAATTTTTTTTTTATAGAAATTTGTGAAATATGTAATTTTTTTATTAAATTTTGTAAAGAATAGAAAGAAATTTTGTTAGATGATGTAATTGTGTAAAGTTAAAAAAGAATTAAAAAAGAAAGATTAAAAAAAGAAAAAAGAATATAAAGCAATGGATTAAAAAACAAATACGACCGGTGACGGGCTTGAACCTATGCCGCAGTCATAGGCCGAAGCTCTAACCAACAGACCACAGCCAGCTATAAAATAAACTGAGCTAATGGCGATATAGTTCATCAAGCTGTATGGTGAATGTGTATATACACCAGTGAACGGCATGAATGCTCACTTTTCTAGTTTTGAGTCACACTATCAAAAAATGAATGAGAATGTGCCTTACACATACATACCGAAAAGGCAAGCAAGCACTAGGCTCATCAATGCGAATGCTTCCGAAGTTCACTCTTACCAGAAACATATATTCATAATATTCACCAAAGGCAGTGAATATTCATTGCCTTTTTGATGTCTCATTGCCTTTGAACGAAAGCAACGAACTCGAGAGAATTATTCGTTGTTCGTCGCACGTTGCTTCAAGAAAGATTTTCACTCAGTGTTGCATTGGAGATTTGATGAATAAAACTTTAAGGTTCGGTTTCACAGTCGTCAATTAAATGGCATTTCCCATTTAAATTGTGCTTAAATGTCAAATCGAGTTTCACAGTTCGCATCTAAATGTACTTTAACAGGCCGCGGTTGGACTATAGAGCTCCCAGGCATAGAATACTTCACATACTTTAAGGCTACACACCTGATGCGTCAAAAATGATTATACACAAAGATTCCGCCACCTTCGTGTGAACAGTGACTTTGTCGTGACGTCACTGAAGACTTCTTGTTTTTTGTTTACTTTTTTCTGCCAGAAAGAAGCGGATTACGAAAATTTAAATACGAATGACCTCAGTTTAATTATTAAATATTTATATTTTTGTTAATTTGATTACACAATAGCGACAATATTATTTTTAATAACAACTGCAAAAATCATGAAGGCGGACTCTTGTAATTTTATACTGCAATACTACGCAGTAATGTATTTGCATCACTTCTCGGCAGTGATGCCATGGACTTCGCTCGGAATTTCACACAAAATAAAACCTTTTTTCCCTCAACGGACAACAAAAAATACCCACTAAAATTATCATACATGAATTTAAACTTTTTTAAGATGAAAATTTACCTTAATTTTGATGCATTTTATGAATGAATTTTCGTATGATAAAAAAGTTGTAATTTGTTTGTATATTATTTCAAATATTGGTTACTTAAAGTGTCATTCATCAAATCTCCAATGCAACACTGAGTGCAAATCTTTCTTGAAGCAACGAGCAACGTGCGACGAACAACGAATAATTCTCTCGAGTTCGTTGCTTTCGTTCAAAGGCAATGAGGCATCAAAAAGGCAATGAATATTCACTGCCTTTGGTGTATATTCACTGCCTTTGATGAATATTCACTGTTGCTCGTTGCCTTTGTGCGCTGTGCGCGAATGTCTGTTCAGATTCAAAATTGTGAATGGGAATGTGTCTGAACTTGAAGAAAGGCAATGAATTTTTACTGTGTTTCATGAAACAGTGTCTTTCAGTGAGGATCTCTGATATACACACAAAAATATAGCTTTGATTTACCATTGCCACCTTTAAGGAAATAATACTACCAAAAGGCTAGCGTTGCCACCTAACAATGTTTTCACCTGTTACGGCTAAACATTATTTCCGATTGTCGATTATTTTTATTGCAAAGCGTTTTATTCATTGGATTTTTTCAATTTTTATTTTCGTATTTAGTATTACGTACTAAAACCGAATCTGATTCTTTTATTGTAGCAAGAATCTGCTTTCCGAGAAATAATTTTTTTCAAGTTCTGATTGTAAAGATCATTTTGTAGTATTTTTTTCGGGAATTTTAGTTTATAAATGATTCACATTTTTATTTGTTTTTATGAAATTTCTCACCTTAAAGAAATATATTTTCGCATTTTCAAGAAACATTTTTGAGTAAGTTTCGCTGCGGCTGCGGTACTTCGCGTTGATGTGTGCGGACCTTAATTTTGTACTTGGAATATATGCAGTGTATAGGAAAGTGTAATATGAAAGTGTAATATGAAAATCTAATACACCACCGTAATAGGTGAAAATAGTGTTAGGTGGCAACGGTAGTCTTGTGGCAGTGTTATTTTCTTAAAGGTGGCAGTTTTAGGTCGAAGCTATTTTTGTTTATATGTGAAATGATTTTTTGTGTGTGTATATACATGAAAGCGTTTTGCATGCGGCTTGATGCAGTTAATCAATATTAGGTAAAGGTATTGTATGAGCATTAGTGGCTCTGGTGAGAAGGCGCTTAGTTCGCTACTTCATCTTACTTACAATCGCTGCGTTGTGAGTTCGATACCTCACCAGGGCGTCTAACATTTATAAGAACAAATATATGTGTGAATATATTTGTAAGTGGCTCTGGTTCCTTCTCACGACCGCAGCGTCGTGTGGACAAACCACCAGAATGGCTAACATTACAAATAAAAAGAAGGTTAACAACTTTAAAAAATTTTTTAAGTGAAGTTGTAAATTTTGTATCGGTTAGTGTTCCGTACAGAGAGACAGACAGACAGACCTGGACAAATATATATATTAATGTTGCGGGTTCCAATTTTAGGCAACTCAGAACAATCGATGAATCTGTGTAATAAAACTTAGATAAGTGATTAAATTTCAAACTTTCAATTACCTTTTTCATTAATTCTGTTAACAAGACTGCTCCACATAATTCCAATCTTGGCAAAGTCACTACTTTTATTGGTGCAACCCTTGATTTTGATGCTGCCAGGCGTACCGTTATCTCTCCATTACGATTTAAGGTTTTTATGTATATAACCGCTCCAAAAGCTGCCATGGAAGCATCCGAAAATCCATGCAATTCTACACCGAGAGAAAAAAAACCGTAAAATCAACGAAAAAGTAGGTCAATTTAACAGTTTTCGCGGTTAAAAACCATCCGATAGTCTAAACTGGTAAATTGACAGTTGCTGCACTGTTGATAACCGTAGCCCAGTGGGAAGATGTCCGACTGCCACCCGGGAGGCCTGGGTTCAAATCCCGGTACAACTGTCGCTAATTTTAATTTATAAATTATATATTATATATTTATAAATGTTTTTAAAGTAAGTTACAATTTTTCTTTTGTAGTCGCTCTAGACAAGGCTTGAACCTGCGACCTTCTGGTTGATAGTCCGACATCTTATCCATCGTGCCAGTGATGCCATTCATGCGGACATGGCAATAAATGATTAACTTAAATGTGCTACACGCAAGATCGGTTCTCTACCAGAGTTGCCATATGAAAGGACTTTCATTGTTTTTCGGGGAAAATCGTATCAAAAGAAGAAATGGGCAAGGAATTCATGAAAATTTGAGAAAACTTGAATAAATACGAACAATGAACAATCAAAAGCAATGAAAGTTTAGTTGTAGTTGAACAAAAAGGAGACAAACTTGCAATAAACCTGGCAACACTGTGTGAACTAAAAGAACAGTAACCTTTTAACAGGCACTGATATACGATTTTATGTTCTCCTATCTGTTAAACTCACTGTTACACACTCTGCGGTTCATAACATCATTTTGATGATTGTCAAATCTGTTGACATTTCGACTAGTCAGTTGAAAGGCCATGTTAGTACCCAGGGACTCCTGGGTTCAAATCTCGTTGTATGCAACATTTTTTATTTATTCAATAGAAAAATAGATTGACAGTTTCTTTTAACAGTTCGAGATAATGTTTAATTCAACAGTAAAACTGGTAAATCAAACAAAAATACTTTAAAACAACAGTTATTCTGTTAATAACAGAATAACAGTGCCCGACTGTCATTTCCACTGCTGTCTTTTTTCTCGGTGTATAATTTCAGGATTCGGACCTACTAAATGTCTTTCAAATTTAAGTTTATTAAGTAGTGGCAGTTCATTTCTCATCTTATTCCAAGTTGTTAAAATGTCTGTCGGTACATTGGTGTCCCAATCAACCTTTAATTTCCATAGATCTTGAATTAAGATTTTTGCAGTACCTATTACTGGATTAACCAAGCCGAGGGGGTCAAATAGTTTTGAGATGTCCGACAAGATACTTCTTTTTGTTACTCTCTCCTTATTTTCCCCTTCCCAATTACATTTCAGCCCCAGCTCGTCGACAGCAGGGTTCCATACTATTCCCAACGTTTTTATTGTACTCGTATTCCCTGTATCGATTTCAATGTCTAATTGAACTTCTCGTTCTTACGAAGGAATATTTTTTAGTAATTCAATATGGTTGCCACACCATTTCCTTAAATAAAACTCGTATTTTGAGAGAACGTCCTTTAATGTCTTTTGTAACTCAATAACTGTTTCCAGACAATCCCACCGGTCATTAAATCGTCCATGTAGAAGTCAGTTTTAATTACCTCTGCAGCTTCAGGATATTTTTTACATTCCATTTCTGCCACCTTTTGCAAACACTTGACAGCTAAGTATGGAGCAGCTGAAATCCCAAAAGGTCACTGTTTTGAGTGCATACGTTCGGGTTTCCTCCTTTGGACTCCACCGCCAATATATCAACTGATACTTCCTGTCGTTTTCGGTAATCCAGACTTGTCTGTACATCTTTTCGATATCTGCCGAAAAGACATATTTATGCTTCCTAAATCTCAAAAGAATGTTAAACAGATCTTCTTGTAACCTTGGACCGGTGTATAACATGTCATTTAATGACGCGTTCTTGGAAGTTTTACAAGAAGCATCGAAAACAACTCTCAATTTGGTTGTCGAACTCTCAGGTCGCAACACACAATGATGTGGAATATAGTATTTTTCACTGGATTTTCTTTTATTTCCTACAATTTCCATATGACCCATGTCAAGATATTCTCTCGTACATTCATGATATATTTCTTTTAGAGATCCGTTTTTTTCCAACTTCCTTTCCAGTGATAGAAATCTTCTTTTAGCCTGAATTGCCGAATCTCCCAATCCTTCCAATTTATTTTTGAATGGCAAGGCTACTACAAATTTCCCCTCATAAGATCGCTTTACATTTTTTAAAAAATGTTCTTCACATTTTTTTTTCAGCATGAGTTTGACGAGCCTCGTCATTTGGTATTCCTTCAATTTCCCAAAATTTCTTAAGTTGGCTATTTAAATTGTGATCCTTACTTGTTACTATGCCACAATACACTGTGGACGAGTCTACAATGGCACTATTTTGAAGCACATACTCCAGTGCTCCTAAATTGATTTGACCTGTTTTCATTAACTTGTAAAACAGTTCTGCTCCTAGTAAAATGTCAACTCTACCGGGAACATCAAATTGTGGATCCGCTAATGCAATACCTTCCGGTATGTTTTCTTTAACAATTTTTTGTGATGGCTGATTGGACACTATTTCAGGAACCACCAACACACTAATTTCACTCTTGAAATCAGACACTAATGATTCAATTAAAACAGTTATTTTCTCTGAAATTTCTGTCAGATGTTCCCCAATACCTTCAATGGTAACAGAGGTTGTTTTTCCTTTTTTTCCTTCAAACCCTAATTTATTCTTAAAATTTTGGGTTATCAAGTTAACTTGCGATCCGTTATCCATTAGAACCCTTCACCTTGATTATCGCGGTGGACAGAAGAATGTGTTTTTCCCCTTGGTTATTCACATTATTTTCTGTTTGTTTAACAGTAGCACTCTTAACTTTCTGAGTGTCCTTATGTAATAAAACGTGATGATCCCCATTACAAGTTTTGCATTTATAACTTTTGCAAGACATTCTCGAATGACCGCCTTTCAAACATTTAAGGCATAGTCTATTCGCCAATGCCTTTGAATACCTATCATTTATTGACAGACTCTTGAACTCACTACATAGTTCAGCTAGATGATTAGAACTACATCAGACATTGGGATGCTGTCTTACCTGACATCCTTTGCATACCAATATTTGCCTTGGGCTGTCCTTGCATAGCCTCTAGAGCATAGAATTCATGGTCCAGAAACTTTGTCAAGGAATCCAACTTTGGAATATCCCTTGAATTTGTGAGTGAACTTTCATATTTCACTCTCAAATTATCATCTAGTTTTCTAATTAGTATGTAATTAATGATGGCATCCAAAAGCTCATCTGACGGTAACTTCAGTGAATTAAGGGCGTGCAATCCTTCTTGGACTGAAAAATTTTAACGCTTTTTTCTGTGCCAATAACTGCTGGCGCGTCAATTAATTTTTTAAAGTATAAATTTGTTAATGCCCGTTTGTTGGTAAATTTTTCGTCTAAAATTTCCCAAGCAACATCAAAGCTGGTATTTGTGGCCGGCAGGCTTGCAATGCACATAGCTGCAGAACCCTTCAGCACAGTTTTCAAAATACACATTTTCTGTGTATTAGGAATACCCCTTGATGCTACCATTTGAACCAACAATTCTTTGAATGTTTCCCACTTTGAGTAGTCTCCCTCAAATGTGGGTAGCTCAACTTGTGGGAGAGTATAGTGCCTGTAAGTATCTGTTTTTTCAGAAGCTTTACTCTTAGTTCTATTCTCCTTACAAAGTAAGTCGGAACTTTCTTTGAGATAATAGAACGTTTCTGCTAACTCATCGTCTTCGAACTCATTGATATATTCTAGAAATATATCCTGAGCTATATTCCTAGTTTGTTTTAAAGTATCGAGACTTCCCTCACCCTATCGGAGAGCCTCGACCTTTAGCCCTAATTCTCCTAACACGAATTGAAATCGGCGGACTAATCCGAATTTCTTATCGTGGCCCTTCCTATCCTTGACTTTGATCCCCCCACGCGCCTCTGAGGTGCTTGTGTTCATAAAGCACTTACCTGAATTCTCCTCACAGAGTTGTATCAAATGGTCCAATTTGTCGTTGACCAGAGACTGTGTACTTTCACCTGAATTTTGTCCTTGAAGTACTCTTCCTTCTTTAGATCCTTCGCCTGTGAAAGGATGTCGTAGTTTTGTTCGAAATCGCTCCATGCTTTTCCCAACTCCTTTTTCATCTCCTTCAGTTCATGTAGTCCAGCTGTTGCATCGTTTGAATCCTATGTCATAGAGCTCTTTGATCTTGTTTGCCATGACCTCTTGGCAGCGCACTAGTTGCTGAGTTTCCATTTTTTCACACTTTCACTTAGCACAAATTTAAGAAAAAAGTTTCACAAATTTTTTAAGGTATTTACCCTTTTTAAACTTTTTTTTTTTTTTACTACACAATAAAACCAATGCTCAATACACGTGTATTGATTTTTGGTACACAAAACGGTAGAAAAACTTTTGTAAAATTTTTTAAATTTTAACACAATGTTATTTTTTAGCTTTTAAAAAACAAAAACGAAATTCAAACAGCAATAAACTTTTATTTTCGTATTTTTGAAAACGCGGGGTCACCAAAATGTTAATACATATACAAGACGCGTTGGTGGTCTGAGAACAAGTGACGCTTCGGTTGCCCAAAGCCTTTATTTATAACATTTTAAAAACTACTGAAATACATGATACGTACGAAGTACGCATCTTGTGTATACATTATTATCTATGTAAAGATAGCATGCAACGGAATTTCACACCATCTGCATGCCATCAATAAAAGACGGTAATTACTTCATAGAAGGAAGGACAATCCTAAAAACTGGCACTATCAGTGGCCGAGCGGTAATTCTAATCTCTTCATAAAAGGAACGACCGTCGTATCATCTTACAACTATCAGTGGCCAAGCGAAGTTCTAATCAGTTCGAAAAAGGAACGACCGACATAAATCATAAAATAACATGTACCAAATGTGCGATTGATAAAGAACGAATTTTCTCTTGGCACTGTTTGAATAATTGAACAGTTAAATTAATAAGATAATTTCGTTTTCCAAAAAAAACAAAATTTTAGCAGAGAACTTATATTAATACACCCAGAAAACAAAAACTGTTGGGGCAGCAGAATTTTCGGCCAACAGAATGCTAGCGGCTGTCACAACATCTACTTTCTGATGTTGCAGCATCTACTATTTGTTGTCCCAACATCTACTGTCTGACGCAGCAACATCTCTCTGATACTGCAAAAAGAATGTCAAAAATAATGCTAACGTGTAAGAGCGAGACAACAATTTACTTAAATTGTGCAAATGAAAAAAAATATACAAAAAAAAGTATTTTCTAGATGCGTAAAAGATAAACAAGATGTCACATAGCCCCTTCTCCTGTATATGTTTTGGATCAGCCATGTAGACATGTTGACGAATTTCATTTATGATGCTGATTTTTTAAATTTACTTATTATTTAATGTATAGGTGCTTTTAAACAAAACCATTACATAATCAAAACTGAAATCAGCATATATTCAAATGCAATAATGCATTTGAAATAATTGTCATTATTTCTTTTTAGTTAATTTCTAGGCATACAAAATAAACAAAATTAACGAATTGAAGATGACAGACTGAAATCGTCTTTGTAGTGCATTTCGTTAGCAAAGCAGCATTCTGTTGTTGCTTTGCTAAAAAAATGCGCTGGCATGTCCGTTCGAAAATACCACTACGATGAAATTTATGAAATAGCTTATGATTTTTTTTTGGCATTGACCTTCATTGGATACATATTTTTTATAATTTTGGGGTAATATACGAGAAATTTATTAAGTGCGCCATATAGTGAGTTGTGGTTCCAGTTCAGAATATTAATATTTTCGAGAAATGTGGAGCATAATTTTTTGCAATATATTTTTGAAATACTATGGCTGGAAACGCAACATTCCAAACCAGTTCTGATTTATATTTTATTCGATATATTTTTCAAATATAAAAAATTATGTGATTCCAAAAATGCCAAAACCATCAAAATACTTTGTTGCGAATCCAAATAAATCATACAAAATATACACGCATATAAGAAAACAGCAGCAGGAGGGATGAAAACCGCCAACAACAACCTGCGCCGCCAATCATAGTAAAAAAACCAAACGGCAAAAAATTGCAAGATGAATAAAAAAAAGAATCAAAACAAACGAATCAATTTCTAGTCAAAGAAAACGATCGAAATAAGAAAAGGGACAAAAACACACATGTTAAGAAAAGCAAGAACAAAAGCGAAACAACAACAAAAACATTTCTAACAGACTACAAAAAATTAAAAAATGTTAGCCAAATACCGCAGTCTGTACACTCACTGTCCAAACTCCGCAGTCTGCTTACTCACCAGAATTGCACGAGCTCCGAGTTAGCAAAAAGGAAGAGGAAGAGCTTATGACGCTTCTCTATGAATAAAAGTTATCTGGTTTTAGCCAAAAAAAAACGGAATTTAATTTGGTTATAATTTTCATCTTTTTTTCCATATGATATTTAGCAACGTTGCCATTTGAACGCAGGTGACTTTGAACATGCCTCGGATTTTATCATTCAGATATTTATATATTTTTAAAGATGAAAAGTGACCTTAATTTTGTAGGATTTCATGAATGAATTTTTGTATGAGAAAATCAGATGCAAATTCACAAAATAGTATTTATACGCAAAAATGATTATCGTAGATAAAAAATTATTGAAAGGTACTTGGTAGAATAACATCCAAGGAACAAAACTGCATCATTTATAATAAAAAGCTTATATATAAGTAAAAATATATAAAAAAAGAATGACAGTTAAAAAATTCCCTTTTTTCGGTATGGTCCTAGAAGGATATAAACACAGATGACGACATGACGTTTACCGTTAGGATCGCCATTTTGTCTTGACATCAGCAGATACTTCTTGTCACACGAACAGCTGTTCTTTGTTTCTGGCAGCCAACGTTGCCAGAAAGATCTGAATCGAAACATTTTCGCTTAAGACTCAAAAACGAAAAGAGATACAACAGAAATGTCGGAATTTGATAGAAATTGCTACATTATTGTCAATATGGTAATATAAGTTATTTAATTTGTTTTGAACAAAAGAACCGATCTGCATTTATCAATACTAAACATTTTTTCATTAAAAATTTTCTTTCTAAATTTGTTGACGCTCCGCAAGGTTCTGGTACTGCCTATACAGTAGGAACTACCCCATTTCAAAACTAAGATTCCGTTTATTGCGTCACTTCGACCACAGAATGCGAACCATTTTTTCACAACTTTTTCGTTCTTTGGGAAACCATAAAAATCTAATGTTGTTTGTCCTTTAACGCTGATGTTTTTGCAGCTGAACTCAGAGAATAGCGCCGAGTAGCTTAGCCCACAAGCTACCGGCAAGCTAACCGCTGTTTTAGCAAGTTGCGAATCCACTTCCACTTGCCGCTCTCGAACACTTGCATCATCCGTCAAAAACTCGAATGACCTGGATAGGCGGAAGCACTTGGATAGCTTGTGTGCTCAAGTTGTGTTGAATGAGCAGTGCGCACTGCGCAGTACGGAAAATGTTCGTATTTTGTATTGTTAAGTTTCGTGCGACATGTAGGAAAATTTTAGAATATTGAATTCATTACGGAATGGTAAAAACAATTGTTTTTACTATTACACCGTGCAAAAATTTTAATTTTTTTGTACACATACAATTTTTCCACACAGAAAAATTGTTGTTAATAATGTTGTTGGCATTACAGAGTGCAACAAATTTTAGATTTATTGGACACATGCTAATTTTTCCACTGAGAAAAAAATTTGTTAAATTAATGCAGTTACTTTTAGACAGTGCACCAAATTTTATTTTTTTTGTACGCATGAAAATTTGTCCATAAAGAAAAAAATTATTCTAAGACTATTGTTTAATTATTTGTATGAAAATTCTTTGACTATTCAGTAAAGAAACAATATCTATAGCTATCTACTATAATGTAGAATGTATCTATGTATTTTATAAATTGTACTCGTAGTATTTTGGGGTTCATTCACTGCGCAAATAATCGATGTTCTAATTGTAATTTTTAAATTAGCTGCTTTTACATTTTTTCCCCCAATTCCAGGACATGAAAATACTGCACTCTTTACCAACGCGACAAGTCGCACCAAAAAAATGTGATCAGAAAATTGTCCGACCGCTGGCGCCTACACTTTTTTACGCTTTGTTTTCTTCGCTGTTATGAGCGAGAAATGTCGAGTTGCGACGAACTCCTTTCGTGATGTCCTATCGCTGCTTGCGATAGGCAAATGCCAAATGTGTCGCGCTGCGTAAGAATTTGTTTTGTTATGTTGCGGTTTGGTGTCGCTGTCTCATTGTTGTTTGTTGAAGAATGCGTTTGCTGTTGCAATATATTAACAAAGAAACGACTGTGCATAATTTTTTATGATCAGCTTGTTAACCCTTTTGAAATCGCGAATTTTGGATTTAGGAAAATTCCAAATTTATGGTTCCACTTGTCGTGTCGGTAAAAATTGCTGCAATTGTGAAAAAAATATGCAAGCAGCTAATTTTCTATGTCCTAAAAATATTTTCGTTTAGTTGTAATTTGAAAGTTGCAATTGAAACATCATTTAGCAGTGAAATGGCAATATTATTGTAGAGAAAAGAAATCGTTTACTTTCCAAAACAGTAGATAGTATAATATTTCATAATTCAATGTTCAAAGAATCCATATAAAAAAATTGATATAGCAACTAAATTTTTATAATGCATATAGTTTTTTTTCTAATGAATTACATAATTTTATGTTTTTTAAGTCATTTGTTTTTTTTTTTTAATTTGAAGCTAATTTTTAAGATTTCTTAATAATTTTTAAATTCTATAGTTTTAAGTTAAAATTTAAATTGCATACTTTTTTTTTGCTTTTTATTTATGAATTTCCTATTTTTATTTTTTTTGCTACAAATAAGATTTTTCAATAAAACTATTCCTTTTTTGTTATTAAAAAATTATTAAGTGTTTATATTTTAATAAAATCAATCAGCTATAATATCTCACGAAATAATTGACAAATTGAATGCTACATACAAAATACGAAAATTTTCGGTAGTGCAAATAACCCACAAGCGCACACAAGCAACGACAAATTCAATGCTACATACAAAATACGAACTTTTTCCGTACTTCAAATAACCCACAAGCGCACACAAGCAACTTCAATGCGCAAGCTATCCAAGTTAATCCGACTATCCAGGTCATTCGAGTTTTTGCCGAATGGCACAAGCATTTTATTTTTTTCTCGTGTGCACTCGTACGAACTCGGATCCACAAGCACCGAACACTTGTGGCATCCGTCGACACGGATTCGAGTTGGGAGTTGCACTTGGGTTTTGGCGAGTAGCTTGAAACTGGTTTTCGGTGCACCGACGCTCTTCTCTGAGCTGAACACGGAGCACCTCATTTTCCAATTTGTTTAAATTATTTGGTGTTTATATTTTTTTGGGAACACACACGAAATTTACTTGCAAATTAATTACCGAGCTGCAGAATATTGTTACCACTTAGTTAAAACAGTTTTCCCGTAACAAAAATAATAAAAAAAATGTTTAATTAAAAAAAAACAGCTTAAACTTATTAAATTGTTTTATTTATTAAGCAATCCAAATTCAATAAGTCAATAATTTTGATTTCTTTGCCTAATTTTAACAATTTTGAATCGTATTTCTACTAAAGTCTAATTAATACAGTAGGAATTACATTAATCTGTTAGCACTGTTTCAAAACCAATTAAGCTAAATTTGTGGCAACGCTTGCATTTTTCTGTCAAAGTGACAAGAAGTATCTGTTGACGTTAAGCTAGATAACGGTAAACGGCCTCATGACGTTATCTTGTATTCTACGTATCTTGCGTTGACGTCATGCTAGAAAACGGTAAACGTCCTCATGTCGTTATCTGTTATATGTATCTTGGGTATGTCCATGTAGGTAACACACAGTGCTGCCAGACTTTTTCCGGAAAATCCGATGGTTTAGTTTTTACTGTAAAAAAATACGTACAAACAAATTATTACAGAATTTTGTTAAAATTATCTTTTTGTTAAAAATAAAAAATTTTTCTGATGAATAAATTCGACGAAAAAATTCTTCAACAGAATTCAATGACCAGATTTGTGAGATTTATCTCATATTGAGATTTATCAATGGCTTATGAAAAATGAAAAAAATGTTTAGTTTCAACAACAACAACTACAGCATAATAAGAGAATACTTTTAGTGTAGATAATTTGTTATGAACTTTTTAAAAGAAATTATTCATTGTATTCGTAGTATTTCAAAATTTGAGGTAACGCACCTTATTTATCTGGCAATTATGGTACTACGAGGCAGTGATGCCAAATTGAGGGTAATTTCCCTTTTTGAGAGATTTTTTGGTAAGATTTCGCCTAAAAGGGAAAAATGTTATTTTTTTATCCATCTGAAGGAAAACAGGCAATTGTTTAACTTTCAATCTTTTATATATATTTATAGTTATATATACGTTTTTTCCCTATAAATGATGCAGTTTTGTTCCTTGGAAGTTTTTCTACAAAGTACCTTTTAATAATTTTTTATCAACGATGAACATTTTTTCCTATAAATCCGATTTTGTGAACTCGCATCTGATTTTCTCATACAAAAATGCATTCGTGAAATGCTACAAAATTAAAGTCCATTTTCATCTTAAAAAAGATTAAATTCCAGTATGATAAAATCAGAGGAATTTTCACAAAATTGTTATGACTCCAAACGTTTGTGTAATAAAATTTGGGTTATTTTGTGTCGGAATTGTGTGTGGGGATTTTTGTGAGTATTTTTTGCTGTCCGTTGAGGAATCAAAGGGTTTTTATTTTATTTTTCTGGGAAATTTTGAGCAAAGACCATGGCACCACTGCTACGAGGTACATATTTTTCCGAGTTCTTGTCCAGAGGGAAATTGTCACCAAAGTTCAGAACCATTATTTGACAGTTCTTAGTAAGGCATTCAATCACGAGGCGTTTTTGAAAATCCCGGGATTTCGGGATTCGATATTGCAATCACGGGATCCCGGGATTTGTTCGGGATTTTCGGGTTTTTCAAATAACTAATATAAAATTAAAGAAAAAACTTTTGCAACAATATTTGAAGTTTAATTTCATTTTAATTCAACAAAGAACTAACTATTGTTTGTTTTGTTAAATACAAATAATATGTAAGATAAATAAAGTCAAACAAAAAGTTATTACTTTAAAATTACATTGAACGAACAAGTTTATTTTGCCAAACTGATTCCAAATATAATCATAAAATGCAACCAGCTCCATTCCATGCTAAACACGAAAAACTCATTTTCAGTAGTTTTAGTATTATAGCGGATACACCAATCTTAAAAGTTTTTCAAAACTTTTGAAATTGGTGTCCATTCAAATGCTAAACACACACAAAACCATTTATCCAATTGATACAATTTTTGTCAATATACGGTCAACAAAATAATTTTATCAATTAAATCTATCTTTTTTGTAGAACAACAAAATTTCCTCAAATTGGAAAAATTTTATTCAGATCGATACAAATTTTTTGTTAATAGTTATTGACAAGAATGTTGTTAATTTGTTTGTGTGTTTAGCACTAAATCTATAAAACTGGGGTTTTTGTAGTTACCAATTAGATTGAAAGTAAAGAAAGTAGAAAACGTCCGGGAACCCGGGATTCGGGATCCTGGGATTAAATTCTTTAGTTCTTACTAAGGCATTCAATCATGGGATCCCGAAACCCGACATCCCGGGATCCCGGAAGTTTTCTCAATCCCGGAAACCCGGGATTTTGAGTCCGGAATTCAAAAATGCATTTTTTATGCTTTGTTTAAGATATTTTTGACGTTTTTCCACAAAAATACTTCCGTGCATCTACTTTCAATCTAATTGGTAAATCACAAAAACCCACTTTTGTAGATTTAGTGCTACAAACACACATTTTTGTCAATAACGGTTAACAAACAATTTTTATCGATATGAATAAAATTATTTCAATTTAAACAATTTTTTTTTACAAAATAGATATATGTTAAAATTATTTTGTTAACCGTATATTGAAAGCTTTACGAATTGGATAAATGGTTTTGTGTGTGTTTTACTTTTGAATGGACACCAATGTCAATAGTTTTAAACAACAATTGGTGTATTTGTTCCCGCTATAATACTAAAACTACTGAAAGTAAGTTTTTCGTGTTTAGCATGAAATGGAGCTGGCAAAAAAATAATTTGTTCGATCAATCTAATTTAAAAAGAATTACTTTTTGTTTGACTATATTTATTTAAATATTATTTGTTTTGTTTAATGTAATATTTATTAAATATGTTTTCTTTGTCGAATTAAACTTAACTCCGGGATCCCGGGATTGTAACACCATCAAAAACACCATCCTTATGTATTTTGCTACGCTAAATCCGAAAAAAATTATGGTTTTGAGTTGTTTGTATTTTACTAAATTTCATTTGTATGCATTTTTAGTGTCAGGCTTAGGGTAGCCACATGCAAAATGATCTTCGTCTGGATTTTGAAAAAAAATATCTGGACTTTTCCATTTTCAACTGGACATTCAAAGAAAAAATCGGAAAGTTTTTTATTTTAATGGCATATTTTTAAGAAATAGTAAAGTAGGAATTGGATAGCAACATTGGTTACTCCTCACATTGAAAAAAACTATTAAATTACATAGCTTATTATGAAAAAAAACATCTTTACAGGTCTATTCTGGCGCGGTTAGAAGTTTGTAACCGCCTTTAGTACCAGGGTAGGCAACCGACTCGAATAAAGGTTTCGGTTTCGGTTTTACTCCCACTTGCCAATCGGTTTTGGTTATCGATTTCGCTCCTTGATTTTGAAAAGGTTTCGGTTGGTTGGAGCGATTGAAAAGGTTTCGGTTTAGGTTTTAAAAGGTTTCTAGATGGCCCAATATTAGGAAATTTTATATGAATTCAATAAAAATCAAGGGTGCTGAATCTAACTACATTTACCGAATTTCCTTTTCTAATCGCATTTTCAAACAAATTTCTGCTTACATTTTTAGTTTTTATACACTACACAACGTTTGAAACGTCCATAAGGACGCATTTCCGGTATGGATAAGTATACATATATATTCATGATCAGCATCGAAAACAGATTTAGCCATATCCCCGTCTAGCCCGAAATACAATGTCGCGTCGACAGTAGCAGTAGCAGTTTCGAAATTTTAGAATACACTATTTTGCAGCGGCAGTAAACATACAGTTCAGAAAAAAGCGAACAGTTTTACTGCTACTGCTACTGTCGACGCGACATTGTATTTCGGGCTTTAGTCTGTCACCATACAGGCTGGAATGTTTTTTTTTTTGAGACATCGATGTGAAACTTTGGGTTTACGTTTTTATCTCCGAATTGAGATCAAGTTCGAGAATCAGCTAAATCGGACGAAAAAGGCTGCCATATAAAACTACGAAAAAATAGCGAAAATTTTCCAAGTCTTTTCAAAAACCATAAAAATGCCTGCGCACACAGCGGCGTTATTCGTGCCGCAGGCGGTTTCGAAATTAATTTTGTCACAAATAATTGTATATTTGAAAATTTTTGAAAATATAGCGTTTTTTATACAGCCTGTTTCCATAGCAATCCAATAAATAAAAACACAAAAAGCCAGTTTCAAAACCAATTTGAATCAGTTTGAAAATAAACCTTTTTACTGTTTCCATAGTAGTCTAATAAATAACAAACAAAATAGTCATTTTCAGAACCATTTCTTTTTTGATTGTTTCCATAGCAATATAATAAATAACAAACAAAATCTACTGCGGTGAAATCGCTGCCTGTGTGAGGCACTTTGCGTTTTCGAAGCTAGATTTTTTAAATATCGAAATGGTTCTGAAATTATATAGCGAATATCGCCTCTGTGTGCGCCGGCCTTATAAAAAGATTTGTTGAATATTTAAAAAAAATATTTCCTATATTTTAAAAATATATGAAATAAATAAATGAAATACGATGAATTTTCTCTTAGGAAAAAAAACTTCAAGTCAATTTTGTGTACGAAAACCTTTTGAAAACCGATTAAAAACCCGTAACCTTTTCAATAGGTTTTGGTTGAACCTATTCAATCGGTTACGACGAATCGGTTTCGGTTTAGGTTTCGCTCCCTAAAATGAATCGGTTTCATTCGGTTTCGGTTTCGGTTTCGGTTACGGTTTCGGTTGCCAACCCTGTTTAGTACCTTCTCATTGGCATGCAACAAACATTTTACCTTTTGTCTCTCGCCAGAAAAGACCTGTAAATTTGTCTTTTTCTGTTTTGAAAGACGTTGAAAGCTTTACAACTTCAGTTTATAAACAGTACAATGCTATTCCACAAATATTTAGCAAAAAGGCCGCTTGTAACAATTTACTGTTTTTAAAAGTATGTAGAACTCTTTACAGTTTAGTCTGACGATTTTTTGGTCGAAAGCAATAAGCACTTAAGTCGAAACAAAATTTCAAAATGGTCTACTTTTTAAAAAAAGATTGTGTGGTATGGTGTAGTTCCATAAATATTTCAGAAGACTCTTCGAAAAATGTTTAGAATGACGTATACAGTCTTATTCAATTCATGCTTAATTACTTAAGAGAATATTGTCTTTGGCCGCAGAAATATTTCAGATTTTATGAAACCAGCCATCATTCTACTTAAGGTAAGGAACCTAAGTTATTTAAATGGCTAAAAACTCATTAGCAGTAATTGAAAAAAATAAAAATATTTGACAGAAAACTTTATCTTTATAATAAAAACGAAAACGCTATTAGGTTTTCTGACTTATTTTAGTTTTTTTACTGAGAAATATCATTTAAAATTTTGTCTGGACAAATTATTGAAAAACTGGACTCTGGACACATGACAAAAAATCTGGACAATCCAGACGAATCCAGACCGTGTGGCAACCCTAGTCAGGCTGTTTTTAGTATATAATTTTTAGAGACCGACCGAAATCGCTTTTTTTAATTTCGAAATGGCCGAATTCAGTCAAAATTGACTGAATTTGACTAAAACAATGTCATTGGAAAATTATTCAAAACAGTTTCAAAAATCTATGTTTAGTATTTTGAATCGAATAAAATTTCCAATTTATCTTACGACGAATGTTGAAGATCCACGTGGATAAGGAATACTTAGAAGTACAACTCGATTAGCATAAAAGTACATACATCAAAAGAAGATTTAAAAACACGGCAAGATACTATAGCAAGTCAGAGGCGCAATTCGTTTGGTTGACCCAAGAATATGGTGGCTCTTTCGAAAGTCTAAATAAAAATAGCTAAATCGAAGTCAATTTACAGTGTTCATACTTAGACCCATCTTGAAAAAACGGTTTTTGACTAATTTGACCGAATTTTACATCTCTAATCAAGTATATTTAACACGAAAAGTTAAGTTTTGTCGATCAGTGTAATCTTTGTTATGTATTTGTTACATTTTGTAATACTTCTATATTGCCAGTATCCTATCTCTACAATGTGTTTTGAGCTCACTGTAAGAGCGAAATAGCTCTGAGTTTGACAGAAAAATCCAAACTGCGAATGTACTTTTTCATATATTTTTTGTGTCTTGATATCAGTGAATGTACTTTCACTATACTGGCAATATAGAAGTATTACATATATGCATTTTTCGTATCAAACCGAAATTTTCTACAGAAATATCGAAATTTCGGCCGAAAACGATATTTTATTTTTCGGCCGAATCCTTTTTTTGGCCAAAATGCCGAAAAACCGAAACCGAATTTCGGTCGGTCTCTAATAATTTTGTTGTATGCAATGAAAAGATCACTTGAATAAACAAACAGGAAAAAAGGAAACAGTCCAAGCATGGCTTGAGTCGTATAGCTATTTCAAAATTTGCCAGATCATCAGCGTGACCAGAGTTGAATATAATAAGGCGATTCATGTAAAGTGGGAAACCCCTCGGAAACGATTCAGTTGTGCAGATGAGAAGTCAAAATATATGAAATTTGACAGTTCTTTTAAGCAACTTTTCGAGGGGTTTCCCACTATAAATGAATACCCTTATTATTCCACTTCTAGAATATTTTTAAGCTAAGTGGAATATATTTTTCCACTTTGTTTTGCGTTTTAGAGCAAATTTTATTATTTTGTTGGTGTATTTCAAATAAAATATGTCAGGTAACACTGCGCATCTGCATAAATAAAACTAAGTCGTTGGTGCTACAATATGTGGACTTTTCTCTGTTTTTGTTATTTTTCGTCACAAGAAAATATAGAATATATTGCTGTCTTAAGAAAAAATATAAATTTATGACATTTGCTAGAAGACACAAACTTTCATAGCTGTATCATATAAATAATTGTAATCTAGAAAAGTTTTTTACTTTTGTGGACCTGGGTGTTACTATGGATCCAAAACTTTGCTTTCATCTACATATTGATTTATGTGTGAATAAGGCGAGGGGTGTTCTAGGTTTCATTAAGAGATCTTCAAAAGAATTCAATGACCCATTCGTTACCAAAAGTCTTTACATATCACTTGTAAGACCAATTTTGGAATATGCATCAGTCTTGTGGAATCCACAATACAACTGCCACTCTGATAGAATTGAATCGGTTCAAAAACAATTTTTATTATTTGCTTTAAGAAACCTTCGCTGAAATCCGAATCAGAACCTACCTCCATACGAAAATCGTTTAAAACTCTTGGACATCTCTACTCCAAAAAATAAAGGAATGGTGCTTAAGGTAACATTTTTGATTAAATTGATAAATGGCTCTCTGAATTCTACATTTTTGCTTCAAGAAATGGAATTTAATATTCCAACCCGTCGTTCTAATTACGCGCAGAATGAACCTTTTCGTTGTATTTGTAGCGATTTTAATAGCCTGTATTCTGTATTTGACCTGTCAGATTCACTTAATAAAACTAAAACTTTTATTATACCCTGCACACTAGTGTCCAAGGGTATATTGTTTTTGTCACACCGCTTGTAACGCCCATAAGGAGGTGTGTCCGGTATGGAGAAGTATATATATTCTTGAATATCAGCCAAATCGGACAGAAACTTGGGTGGGCTTCCATATAAAAAGAAAAAAAATTTGTTTCCAACTTTTTTTTTTATTTTTGTATTCAATTGGAAATGGTTAGAAACGTATTTTTGACATGGTCCGAGGTTCCGAAAAAAAATATATATAAGGTAGAGCCCGACCGATTAATCGACTTCGGCATCGGCTTCGGCCGTTATCGGCCGAAAATGCACATTCGGCTTCGGCTTCGGTTTTTCCAAATAGTGGCCGAAGTTTTGGCCGAAGCTTTTAAATTTTTTTCCTTTTTTTTGCGACACCGAAAACCAAAACAAATTTTTTACGATACGATTTTCTAGCCCACATCGCATCTAAACGGTCTTACTGATTTTCTTGAGACTTGAATGTAAAATTGTGTAATTGATGGAATTTCCAATGGGACATAAGAGGCCCACAAAACAAAAAATATGATTAAAATTTAAATTAGTAATCATCGAATATTGAGTGAATCTCGCCTCAAATTGCGTGGCACGGTTTTACAGCTGCCACGAAGTACATCCTTGGACATTTTCTGGGTGGATTACTGAATTTTAAATATAGGTTTAGAAGCTTACTACTTGCCCTGATGTCTATGTTAAAAGGAGTCCTGGTGAACTGTATGAAATTTCAAATATATTGGTAGGAGGCTCACGGAAGGATTCTACCTTTTAGAAATGTAGCCCAAATTACTGCGCCAACATATATAAAAAGTAGTTCTTGTGCTGACATTTAAAGGTGGTTTTTACCATCAACTAGAACATCCTTTGTCCATTACCTGACGGATTTGGGGAGTCCTTAAAAAACAGCTACTTAGATGGATTTATTCTTTGAAGAATTCTCTACCATTTCTTTTAAATTCCCATTATTTTAAGCTTTACTCCAAATTTTTAAAAGTGATTTTAAAAAAATCCAATTGTTCTTACATGGGATATATGGAATAATTTGAGGCTCCTGTTAGTTTTGACCTAGGAGGCCCAAATTTGTTTGTGAATTCTTTTGGTTACTTTTATTATTTGTTTAAATAAATTTTTAGTTCCTTAAAAAACTAAATGTGTATTTATATACTCGAATTTGAATGAAAATACACGAAAAAACAAGTTTTTAAAGAGTTTTTATTTAAGTATCGGCTTCGGCTTCGGTATAGGCCTTCGGCGTCGGCCGAAGTAATAGGCTGCCAATTGACCTTCGGCATCGGCTTCGGCCTGAAAATGCTTATCGGTCGGGCTCTAATATAAGGGTCAAAATGGATTCTTGATTTTATTTGGTGGGTTTGATTGGAAATTTCTAGAAACGGATTTTGGACATGGTTTGAGGCTCCAAAGCCGACTATAAACAGGGCTGCCAACTTTCAAAGCGCTCAGACCCTGAGATGAAAATATATAGGAAATCGAACATCCAGATAAAAAAATCTTGTGAAATTAACCAAAATTCAACCAATTCTGTGGGTAACATTTTTCAAAATGATCGGCAGTATTCGTTTACTCTAATTTTATTTCGTAATTTACCCACCCATCTATCGTAAATTTCCAAAATTATCATATCGAAATGTTGCCTTCTGAAATATTCACTGCTCCAAAGTCAATGTAAAAAATAGCAGAATCTCTGATATTTCCATCATGAATATATCCCATACGATTTTAGACAAAAATATAATTTTATCACATTTTAGGACCCCAGGCGAAAAGATTATTATTACCTTGATAATTTAAAGCTTGCGTCTATTGAACAGCAACAAACCGAAATAATGACGGCTGTGGTGCAGTGGTTAACACCTCTGCTTCACGATCGGAAGGTATCGGGTTCGACTCCCACTTGGGGCAAGGCAGAAATCTGTTTTCTGATTTTCTGTGTATATCGCCACTCTCTCGTCAAATACTTGCAATCTTGCGAGAGTATCTTGCCATGAAAAAGCTTCTTCTATCTGAACAAAAAATATAGTTAAAATGTAACTTAGTAACCATCGATTGGTCCATGCCACCAACTGCGTCCAGGCACATTTTTTGAGTGAATCATAACGGGTGGAATTACAGCTGCCACCAAGGGCGTCCTAGGCCATTTTTCGGGTGAACCAAGACTGGTGGGATTACAGCTGCCACCAAGCCCGTCCTTGGACATTTTTTGGATGAAACATGCCGGGTGGGATTACAGCTGCCACCAAGTGCTTCCTTGGACATTTTTTGGATGAATCATGCCATGTGGGATTCCAGCTGCCACCAAGTGCGTCCTTGGGCATTTTTAGGGTGAACCATGCCGGGTGGGATTACAGGTGCTACCAAGCGCGACATTGGACATTTTCTGGATGAACCATGGCGGGTGGGATTACAGCTACCACCAAGTTCGTCCTTGGACATTTTTTGGGTGAACTATGCATGGTAGGATTACAACTTGCACCAAGTGTGTCCTTGGACATTTTTTGTCTGTCTGTCTGTCTGTTGGTCCGAGCATCACGGCTAAGCGCCTGTACCGATTCTATTGAAACTTTCAGGATAAATTCTATAGGTATCGACATGAAACATAGGCTATATGAGGTTGAGATTGTACAAAGGGGAGTGGCACCTCCCATACAACACATAACTAATGAAATTTGGCATGGAGTTGTACAGTATGTTTTATTTAGTAAAAAATTCAGATTTTTTTTTTTTAATTTTAAGGTAAAATTGTGTAAGTAATGGAATTTGCAATAGGACATAAGAGGTTGGATTTGGACAACGGGGCGTGGCACCTACCATACAACAACAAACATAATTGAAATGTAATATAGCAACCATCGATGAGTGGTCCATGCCACCAACGGCGTTCTTGCACATTTTTTGAGTGAATCATAACAGTCGAATTTTTCATTCGCTATTGTGGCGTACACCAAATTGGTGTCACTATTGGTGTCACAGTGTTGTCAGATGTGGCGATTTATCGACCTATAAATATAAAGTATTTTTATATTGATCATTTTTTTTTAATTTGGCGACTTTAAAATGCTGAAATGGCGACGAAGTCTTAAAAATATCTGGCATCTCTGGTCACCAATGGAAAAATACAGGCGGCAGGCGTTGCCACTGAAAAATTTCAATCCGGTAAATTTAAGTGTTGACAATAAGAGTATTTTTTCACTTTTTGAGGGAGCAAAACCAACGCTATTATGTCATTTCAGAGAGTTAGGAAAAGATAAAACTTCACTCAACTCGTTGAGCAACGTTGGTCGACAAGGCCCAGAGCCTTGTCGCAATAATTTCGGCCAGTCACACAAGTTTTATGGTTATAGTTCGTTTACATAGAGCCGAGTTTCGACTATTATGAGCGTTTCAACCGAAAACACGAAACAGGATATCGCAGTACAAAAAATGTTTAAATGAAACCCTCCACTCGCACGCGGATTACTATTTTTTTATGTATTTATAAGTAATATCTCTGTTGATGATTTTTAAAATAAATGCATTTAAAAATGTATTACATTAAAAATCAGGCTTGCCAACAGGGTCTTTTTGACCCGGAAATTCCGGGCAAATGCCAACGAATTTAAAATTTGGACATGTTTGTACACATTTGTCAATATATTATTCGATGAACGAATCAAATTTGTGAAATTGGAAGCAAAATTCGAGCATCGCACGCATTGTGTTTCGAACCTTTATGAAGAAAAAAAGTTTGTATTACAACTTCTATCACTAACAATAAAAATAAAAATATGTGGTGAAGAATGCCACAAAAATGATGAAGCAGATCTCAAAAGTTAATCAAATTTAAAGAAATCTCATTTTGTGATGCAATCGTAGATCGTAAGGAATCTCATGTGAATTTCTTATGGACCGACCAGACTTTTTTTAACTGTTAAAAATTCGGAACCGAATCAGTGGCAACACTAGTAATGTTTAATGTTTAGCTGGGTTTATTCCATACCTCGCAGACACACCAGATATTTTCAATTAAACCGTAGACAACACAGTAAAGCCAAAAATACAATAGCACAACCACAGTGTAGCAGTACAAACAGCTGATATGAAGAAGAAGAAGAGCCACACCATAGTGTGAAGTGAAGATGGGTACAATGGACCTACGTAACCGGTACTTTTGTTTGGTACTCCAGAAAATAAGCCCACTAGCTGCACTAGCACTTGTGCTGCTGAAACTCCGGGACTTTTGATGAAATCGTTGGCCAAGAAGTGGTACAAAATTTATTCGACTCACCTCTTCCTCACATGTTCAACTTTTGAAAAATACTTATATAAAATTCTTTTCCTCATAACTCAAGAAATACTTCACCGATTTTAATGAAACACATATCAAAATGTAGGTAATATCATTGGTCTCGACATAGAATATATATGCCATTACATACACTCTTGGCGTTCCAATGTGGGCGTGGCAAATACTTTATTCGAAAATGCTTGGAATAAATTTATCTCTTTAAAAATAATAAAGACACATTTTCAAAAGTCATTGAGTGAAAGAGAAAAAAATTGTATAGGGGAAATCGAAACTATTTTTGTTGCTACAAATGGGCTTTCAAACTCGATAATCGAAAAAAAAATCGGCTTCAATAATAATCAGAGAACTTATATTCATAGGGAAGCGTCATAAGCTCTTCCTCTTCCTTTTTGCTAACTCGGAGCTCGTGTAATTCTGGTGAGTAAGCAGACTGCGGAGTTTGGACAGCGAGTGTACAGACTGCGGCATACTATGGCTGGAAAGGCAATATTCTAAACCAGTTTTGATTTATATTTGTATTTTATTCGATATATTTTTTAAATATTAAAAATTTTCTAATATTTTAGAAAATAAGGTTGATTTTTTATTTTTTTGAATGCAATATGATAAAAAATACATGAACCTAAAAGTCCTCATCATTATTTGCCCATTTAAAATTTTTGCTGATTTTTAAAATAATTATTTGTAACAAATTTATTAATTAGTTAAAATATATAAAAACTAGGGACTATCTTCGGCTATACCGAAGCTGAAATACCCCAGTAGGAAGAAGTACCTCGAACATAAAATTATGTGGTCTCAAGACCCCATTTTGAGCCACCTATAAATAGTTTTGGAGCCCGGCCCATGTCCAAAATCCTTTTCTAAAAATTTCCAATCAAATCCACGAAAAAAAAAATTGATCTCAAGACCCCATTTAGACCCTTATATATGTGGCTTCGGAACCTCGGACCATTTCAAAAATACGTTTCTAAACATTTCCAATCGAATACAACAATAAAAAAGCCTTGAAATATGTTGACCTTTTCTTCGGTGTATGGGAGCCACGCCCAGTTTTTGTCCGATTTGGCTGATTCTCGAACTTGATCTCAGTATTCACGAGAAAAACATGTATCCAAAGTTTCAAGTCAATATCTCTAAAACTACGACCGCTATCGTGCGGACGGACAGACGGACGGACATCGCTAAATCGACTCAGGAGGTGATGCTGATCAAGAATTTATACTTTTCCGTACCGGACACGCCTCCTTATGCGCGTTACAAACGTTGTGACAAAGTTAGTATACCCTGCCACAGTGAGTGAGGGGGTATAAAAATAAACAAACATATAGTCACAAAGCAGATAATTTCCATAATTTATCATGTGATTCCACAAATGCCAAAACCATCAAAATACTTTGTCGCGAATCCAAACAAAGTGTACAGACTCACTGACTCACTGACCAAAACTCCGCAGTCGGATTACTCACTAGAATTCCACGAGCTCCGAGTTAGCAATAAAAAAAGAGTAAAAAACAAGTTTTTTTAAATATAACCCTTTAACCGACTAAAAAGCTGAAAATAAATTTCCTTTGAATTAATTTCAGCAATTTCGATTTAAAATTAAGGGTTTTTGGCTACTTTATTCCTAATATCATTACAGTCCGCCCAAAGCAAGTTAATATAAGGGTTATAAAAAGGAAGAGCTTATGACGCTTCTCTATGAATATAAGTTCTCTGCAAATATGGACACAAACACAAATGACAGATATCGCCTAGCCCATGACGTCACTTGTGTCCGGCCGATGGTGGTTTTTTCGGCCGAACTTCAGCTTTTTTCACATTCGCCCAAAACGAAGCCGAAGTTCAATATGAAGATAAAATGATAATAATATTAAAAAATTTTTCCAAAACATTTATGTAAAACATTTATTTATTAAGTAAATAAATATTTAATTTAATCAATAGCCATTTTTAAGGGTGTTGTTACTCCATAACAAGATGGCGTTCTCAGAATTTTTCTATCACAACGGGTTTTTAATTTATTTAAAAAAATTTTTTCTTCATTGTTCAGTGCTAACATTTACCTTCAAAACAAGCTATTACTCATATATAATGGATTATTTTCGTGCCATTCGCCAAAGTCCTTTTAACTTTATATACTCCGAAAAGTAGGCCTATTGCTTCTTTGGGATTTGGGATGCTGAACTAGATGGTGTGCAAAGAAGGTGGATTTTAAACTACAACGGGAAATTGGCAACAATGGTGTATAGGTAATGTGACCATACGTCCCGCTTTCTAGCACTGTGTCCCGCTGTCCCCGAGGAATGGCTGGGAACACGCAAATGTCCCGCTTTTGTCCCGCCTTTGTTCCACTCTTAAATATTTTTCCATTTTACACTGTGAATGCAACTCTGATAAACTTATTTACTTTCTCGACAATTGGTGACACCCTGTGAAAATTTTGAGTAAGAAAGATATAGTCCAATAGTTTTATGTTGAGAAATGAGTATAGTTGTCCTTTTCTAAAACGTTATTTTTCTTATTGCATATTTCGATTTTTGTTTTTCTCGAAATTTATTTTGTGATCGTATAATTTGAGTTGCGAACGGATTTTTCTTCTCAATTTCTTTTATTATGGGAAAGCGAAAGTGTTCATTTAATGAAAACCTGCAAAATAAGTATCCATTTATAAAAGTAAGAGATTCTCCCTCACTTGTATATTGTGAAAAATGTGTCGGAAATTTCGATCTGTCCCATGGCGGAGGCGCCGACGTAGAGAAACACGGACAAACACAAGAAAGCCGATATTGCTGCGTAGTCCAGCACTTCATTATCCAACTATTTTATGAATAACACAACGTCATCGAAAGATTTAGATGTAGCTGCTGCAGAAGGGGTCTGGACTTATCACACAATCCAGGAAAATCATAGTTTCCGCTTCAAAATTGATTCAAAAATGTTTTGAACCGAAATTTAGTTAAAAATGTATTTGCGCGTAATGCAATGGATGAATTGCAAACTCATTTGTCGGAATGTAATTGCATATCAATCTCAACAGATGCTTCAAATCACGGCTACCATAAAATTTTTCCGGTTTTAGTCCGCTATTTTCTACCATATGAAGGCGTTAAAGTCAAGATTTTGGAATTTCAAGAACAACCAGGTGTGCATTAACGTTATTATTGAAAATGCATGTCAGCAAATCGTAACTCTCTACTCTTTCTAAAAAATGAATTGCAATTTGTTTAAGGTGAAACATCGGATATTATTGTCAATTATTTGATAACAGTTTTGACTAAGCACAACATCGCATACAAATGCATAGCGTTTTGCGGAGATAATACGAACTGCAATTTTGGTGGTTCTCGTCGAAAAGGCATAAATGACATTTTTCATAAATTGAACTTAAAACTTGAACGTCAATTAATTGGGATTGGATGCGGAGCGCATATAGTTCACAATGCCATAAAATCTGCCGCTGATTGCTTGCCTTTTGTCATTGTAAAAATATATTTACATTTTTATATTTATACCGTTAGGGTGGAAGCATTAAAAGATATTTGTGAAAGTGTTGATATAGAATAAAGAGTATTTAAAAGCGTATTTTTTCAGTCTAGACAAATGTCCAATTATTATTAAATCCTTTTTTGAAGCTCCAACATCTGAGCTTTGGCTTACTTTTATTCAGTCACAATCAGCAATTTTTCATCGAGTTATTTTGAATATCGAAGCCCACAAAATCTCAGCAGTTGAAGTTGCAAAGGAAATAGATCAACTAAAACAAACTTTGTTATTAAAACAAAGCGAAAAATTTCTTCCGATATCTGTGAAACGGTTACTAAATCAGTTACGACCAAATACAGAGAATTTTGTGCTGAGCACTGCATTAAATTTTTATGAAACTTGCCATAAATATTTAGAAGAGTGGACATCGTACTACCAACATTTGGAGATTTTCAAATGGGCGAATTTGTTGACAGTTCCAAAATGGAATGAAGTACAAAAAGTGGTGGATTCGATGTGCTCTAACGGGTTTATTGATTCTGATAAAGACAACGAAATTTTTGAAGAATTTTCACTTATTGTTAATTACATTACATCAGAAAAAATTAACGAATGGAATGGGTTGAGTCTTTCAGCAGAAAATCGTTGGATAGAATTGTTCAAACATTTTAAATTAAACAATATAAAACATTAAATTTTTGTTAAACTAATTGAATATATTCTATGTTTGCCGGGTACCAACGCTCCAGTTGAGAGGGTGTTTTCTGTTATCAATAAAATATGGACTTCTGAAAAAACTCAGCCATCTGTATCGGTTTTAAAAGCCATGTTAATTACAAAAGTCAATATTGATAAGAACTGTGAATTTTATTCATATTTAAAGTCGTCGCCTAATGTTTTAAAGCAAATATGCTCTTGTCATAAATACAATAATTTGCAATAAAACACAATTATTTTAATGTTAATTCATTCGTTTTATTCATATGTATCTGAATGTATAATTAAAATTTCTCAAATTTTGTCCTTCTTTGACACAAAAAATAAATGGTTTGAAAAAATTCCATTCTGTAGTAGAGTTTTGTTCGCAATTCTTGTGAGCAATCATTGATAAAAAAAATTGTTTGCGTTTTACATATTTTTGACATTCTGCATTACATTCGACTTCGGCCTTAAATATTGGCCGAAGCCGATTATGTGCCGAAGTCGATTCTGGGCCGAATGTGGAATTTTACGCCAAATGTGGCCGATGAGAGGAAAATGTTTTAAAATTAAACGGAAAAATTTAACGATTTTATTTTTGAAATAATGTTTTGTACAGATTTGTTCAATTTTAAAACACGTGTGCTAAAAACAAATTTTGAAACGCAAATGTTTAATTTTAAAACATTTCTTTCAAAATTAAAAATTTTTTTGTTGTTTTTTTTTCGTTTGCAATTATTTTATTTATTTATATTTAGTTAACTTTTTATTTTCTCAAATTCAAGACCGAGATTCGAACCCACGCCTACGGAGTTTGGATAACGTGCTAAACGCTCAACAGGTTGGTCTACTGTTAACATTATTTAAAAGAGTCAAAATGTATTATATATACATACTAGCTGTTACATACCCGGCGTTGCACGGGTTGTATAAAATTTTAAAATAAATTTACATAGGACGCACTTGGTGGCACTTGTAATCCCACCCGGTATGATTTACCCAAAAAAGTCCAAGGAAGCACTTGGTGGCAGTTGTAATCCCACTCGGCATGATTCACCCAAAAAATGTGCAAGGACACACTTGGTGCCAGTTGTAATCCCACATGGTATGATTCACCCAAAAGAAGTCCAAGGACGCACTTGGTGTCAGCTGTAATCCTACCCGGTATGATTCACCCAAAAAATGACCAAGGACGCACTTGGTGGCTTCTGTAATCCCACCCGGTATGATTCACCCAAAAAAAGTTCAAGGACGCACTTGGTGGCAGCTGTAATCCCACCCGGTATGATCCACCCAAAATATTTGCAAGGAATCACTTGGTTTCAGTTGTAAACCCACCCTGCATCCCACCCGGTATGATTCACCCAAAAAAGTCCAAGGACGCACTTGGTGGCAGCTGTAATCCTACCCAGTATGATTTACCCAAAAAAAGTCCAAGGACGCACTTGGTGGCAGCTGTAATCCTACCCGACACAGTTCACCCAAAAAAATGTCCAAGGACGAACTTGGTGGTAATCCCACCCGGCATGGTTCACCCAAAAAATTCCCAAGGACGCACTTGGTGGCAGCTGTAATCCAATATGGCATGGCTCATCCAAAAAATGTCCAAGGACGCAGTTGGTCGCAGTTGGTGGCATGGACCACTCAATATTCGATGGTTACTATATTACATTTTAATTATATTTTTGTTGTATGGGAGGTGCCACGCCCCGTTGTCCAAATCCAACCTCTTATGTCCTATTGCAAATTCCATTACTTACACAATTTTACCTTAAAATTTCAAAAAAATCTGTAAAGCCGTTTAACCGTGATATGTGGTGGAAAATTGTATGGGCGGTGCCACGCCCCTTGTCCAATTCTTCCCATATTCGGTATTTCAGTTATGTGTTGTTTGGGAGGTGCCACGCCCCTTTGTCCAATCTCAACCTCTCAAGCCTATGTTACATGTCGATACCTATAGAATCTATCCTGCGAATTTCAGGAGAATCGGTTCAGCCGTTTAGCCGCGATGCTCGGACAAACAAACAGACAGACAGACACACAATCAGTTTTATAGTATATGTGTTTCATTAAAATCGGTCAAGTGTGTCTTGAGTTATAAGGGAACAAACATACATAAAAACCTCCAATCAAACTCACAAAGAATTTTATATAAGTAAGAGATATAGGGATAGGGATAGGGATAGGGATTTGTTACTAAAAGCATACTTTGAATTCTTTTAAAAAACGCTTTGTTTACTATGCTTTGATTTTTTTAAACATACTATAATTTTTTTTAATCGAAAAGAACAACAGTTTTATCAATTTCAAACGACTAGCGAAAGAGCAAGACGATTGAAATTGAAAGCATTTGTTTTAAAATGTAAAACATGATTTTTCTTTCAGTGTACTGTTAACATTATTTAATAGAGTCTAAATCAGTGTCGGGCATTTTCTAGTTTCCTATGTACGAGTTCATAGGCTTCAATTCGCTGCCAACGCAATGCTTTCACACGTACATTATAAGCATCTTCGTCATCCTGCAGGGAAATATGGAAATAATTCTTGTAAGAACTAGTTGCTCATGTAGTACTATAGGGAGGTATTCTTTTAGAAATAGTTGTGTGCGTATTTTTGTGGTGCATAAGCAATTATATATGAACTATTTGCAAAGCAATGCAGTGAGAGTTGAAAGAAAATATTGAAAGAGAAAATTCTAAAATATCGAAAAAGAAAGATACGACAAGAGACGACGACAATTGAATTCGTGTACATAAGAATATACTACATATGAACTACTTGCAAAGCAATGCATTGAGAGTGAGTCAGCTAAACATTTCAAACAGAACAATCAAAAATATCGAAACTCAAAGAAACGAAAATAATTTCAGTTTACCATTTGATTTACTGTTTATTTTATTCTTCTGTTTTCTATTTTATGCCAAATTCAGTTGTTTGGATTATTCTAAGCGCCCTGTTGTGTTTTGTGTTGTTCAAGTTGGTAAATAAAGGTGATAATTAAATATGAGAAAAATACATATTGAAAGGCTAATGAAAAGCCAAAAATAACATGATATAAATAAATTAAGTGAATTAAGTAATATCGAAAATATCCTTTTTTATTTTGCAGTTGCAGAGGAGTTAGAAAGAAGTGGTTTTTTAAAAAAGTGGTCTTGCAACGAAAGGAGAACGAAATAACAAATACTTTATTCTTTACTTAAATACATTTCACTTAACTATTTTATTAAAATTTAAATTAAATCAAATCAAATACTGTGAATTCGTTATTTCAGATAAGAAATTCATAAATTTCTAATTCTAAAAGTACTAGTTTTATCCCTATATCCTCTTCTAACTCTTTTAACATGGCGATGTCATAGGAAAAGACAATTGCCGGTGTATGCATTGCTTTACACTGCTATAATATTAGTTCTTTTTCAAGTAGTACTATAGTGGTACTTTGGCAGTAAAATTGCTGCTAGTTCTACTTTAACTGCCAAAGTACCACTATAGTACTAATTGAAAATTAATTAGGTCCAAGTGAGAGACACTGATCACGCAAGTTCACGATATGGAAACAGCAGCTCATGACGGCGTGGCCAAAACTTTGTGTAGACTTCGGCAGTCTTATTACTACCCGGGCATGACCATGCATGTGCAAATTTTGATTCGAGCATGTGTCACATGCAAAGAGACGAAACCGGTGAACCTAGTGTTACGAACAACGATGGGCGCCGAAGTAGTAACCAAACGACTATTTCAGAAGCTCTACATAGATTTCTTAGGAAAATACCCGCGGTCAAAGACTGGTAATTCCTATATCTTTATTGTATCAGACTATTTCTCAAAATGCATATATCTTAATGCCATGAAAGAAGCGACGGCTGGGAATGTTGTCCAATTTTTAATATGTACACGAAATCTTTCACTAACTCGGAACGCCAGAAATCCTGCACTCAGATAATAGAAAACAATTTTTCAGGAAGGTATTTCAAAAGATATTCGACGCGTACGGAATTTGCCAGACCGGAATATACGTGCCGCAATCGAACGCGTCCGGTGTTTAAAAGGAATTTTTTCCTTAGCGACTTTGTCAACGCTAAATTTTGCGGGAAATTCAGCAAGTGTGGTGTAGTGAAACCGCTGGGCAAGCACCTATATGAGGTAAATAATGATCGTTACCATTCGAAATTTACGATAGGTAAATCCTGCTCGATCTTCATACACCCTGTCATAGCCAAGGCAACATCAACAAATTAGCCCGGAGTTACTTTGCGGTAGAGATTTTTCAAAAAAATAAATTTTTTGGAATGTATTTTTATTCGAATTTTTTGAATTATTCAAAGAAAGAAACAATTTGATTGGATTTGTATCGAATTATTTGATGTTTCAAATATTCGCACACTCCTAATTTTTTTCTTCCTGACTATGAAAATAGTGAGTTACGATAAAATTGGAAGCTAATTTTTTGCTCTTTTTCATGTACAATTGGCATATTCTATGTATAAGAAAGAGATTCTTTTGTGATTTTTTTTTCGTTTATTATACCCTACACCTCATGAGGTATGGGTATATTTCCTTTGGTCTTATGTTTGCACCACCAAGGAGGAGATGTGTCCGGTATGGAAACCTATATATATTCTTGATCAGCGTCAGCTCCTGAGTTGATTTAGCCCCATCCGTCTGTCCGTCTGTCCGTCCTCTTTTCTTGTAAACACGATTGCAAGAGCTAAAAGAAAGCTAGCGATCTATAATTTTGTATTTATCCTTTTTAGGCTTGATATTGAGTTGAGTTGATATTGAAAATGGTTGACTACCACGCCTACCTCCCATATAAATGAAAATCGTTTTTTCACTTATTAAAATCGTTTTTTCACTTATATACCGCTTGAATAGTTTCAAACTTCGTATCTAGGGATTTTTGGTCGCTGGTTTCGGATTTGATGACGAAATTTCCAAATTCAAGACGGCGGATACAATATGACTGCCGAAATTTTAAGATTTCATCGAAATGGCATGAAATTTTGTGTACTGGGGGTTTTTGGGGTCGCTGATTTCGAATTTGATGTCGAAATTAGAGACCGACCGAAATTCGGTTTAGGTTTCGGTTTTTCGGCCAAAAAAAGCTGTTTCGGCCGTGTTTCGGATTCGGCCGAAATTTCTATATTTCCGCCGAAAATTTCGGTTTCATAGAAAAATGTAACAAACAAATAACAAAGATTACACAGATCGACAAAACTGAACTTTTTTTGTGTTAAATATACTTGATAGACAAATTCTTATGTATTTTGCACGCTGGATACGAAAATAATAATAATGAAATTTATACAGCACAAAAAAAGCAATTTTTGTGGCGTTTCCAGAAAAATTGTGCGTGCTGGAAAAATTTAATTAAATATTTTCGGATTTAGCGTATCAAAATACATAAGGAACAACCAAGTGGATAAAAGCGGTATGTAACACAAATTTAAGCATTGATCATAGTTTCGAAGAATCAGAAGCGACAAAGAAGACATGTCCTATCGGAGTAGATCTAATACTCTCGCAATGATTTATAAATTTCTACTCCTCTACTTCGGTAGCAGATTTTTCTACTTTCCTCAAAATATTCTTTCTACAAATCTGCTTCCCCGACAGAAATTTCTACTACTCTCGTAGAATTTCTAGTACTCTACGCATAAACCCATATCTATTACCCTCTCTTGAAATCTACTACCCTGAAAGTAATTTCTACTACTCTTGATTTCCAAGCATTTGATAGTTTGCTTCTAAATTCGTCTAATTCATGATCTGAACTTAAAATGATCGGCCCATATTCATAGTCAAATTAAGCTCCAACTTAACTTTAGTAATCTACTAAGTTGACAGATAATACACTGAACTGGCAGCTATTAAGCTGGTTCTAAAGTTTAGCAGCTACTAAATTTGACTATGAATATGCGCCATCGATTTCAGCCTACTGATAAGCTTAATTATGTACCACTTTATTACATTAAAACTCACAATTGTTTCTTTTATTTTAAAAAAATTAAAATTTGGCCGAAAAAAAAATAAACAATTTCGGCCATTTCGGTTTCGGTCGAAATTAAAAAAAGCGATTTCGGTCGGTCTACAGTCGAAATGTTGCTAAAATTCAAGATGGGGTATGGCCCAGTAGGTGTAGGGTATATATAAGTCGGCTTTGCCCGACTGTAACTTACTCACTTGTTTTCATTCATTTGGACAATTTTTCATTAAATTCATATGATTTTCAAATATTTCTTTTGATTTTGAGACACACAATTTTTTGAATGCTGTCGACTATAAAATAGAAATAAATTTTAGTTCGGCTGCTACCGCTTTAGCGACTCCGCCCGAATTCCGTGCATTCCCACACACAGAAAAAAAAGTCGTAGTGCCAACAATTTTACATTTAATCTCAACAACTTCTGTTGGTCATTTCATGCCCAACAACTCAACATTGTTGTATCAAAAACATAAAAGTTGTTGTCTTTTCAAGTTTTTCCACTCTTGATTCAACAGTTTTTCTATTTGGCGCAAATTGTGAAATTGTTACTTTAATAATCAATAAAAAGCAAAAAAAAATTGTTTTTTGTTTTTTTTGTTATTACATTTTATTTATTTATGTATTTGTATTTTATATTTTCTTACTCTTTTTGTTTATAACAATTTTTAATAACTTTTTATTTAATTAAAACTTCACAACTTACTTATTCCGGAATTCGAACCTGGACCTCTGGAGTTGCAGCAGTGCGCTCTAAGCCCTTAGCAGTTTGAGCTATCGCTAACATTATTGAATGAGCGTCTAAATGTTGTATACTCTGTACAGTCTGTTAAATCTGAATTCTGTTAAATCTGAATTCTGTTAAATCTAAAAATAGAACACATCATGCTATTGCGTACATGTATTGGTGCATGATCGAGCATCGCATGTCGAACGAATAATGTTCAGTCACGAAAATGAAGTCACAGAAGCAGGGTCACGTCTCTTCTACTCATGATATGAATGAATAATCAACAACGACAACAGTTTTGATGACACTTTTTCGCACTTGACGTAACGATAAGTTCTCAAATTCTCTCAATTTAGATTTTCAAGAATAATATTCTTATGGCAACAATTTTAACTTTGAGTTAAAAATTGTATTCTAGTTTTCTGTTTAAAAGTTTCTCAACTTTTGTGTGAAGAGCGCAGTATTTGGAAAAAGTATTTGCATTAAAGTAATTAATCTTAATACAAAGATATCATTGTTTTTGGGAAATGATTTTTCGCTAAAATTTTTCAAGAGCTTGAAGTATTTGTTTTGACCGCGGTTTTTTCTCTGTGTGCATATAATTAATTTTGCTGTTAACTTTTCCAGCGCATAAGCATCCACTGTTAACAAAACTTTTAAAAACCATCCAACAGTCGAAAATTGACAGCAACTTTGCTAAAAACTAGAAGAAAGTATCCGCATGATGGAGGTGTAGCTGAAAGATTGAAACGAATAAGCCATGTTGTAAAAGTCGCAATGAGGATTTCTATGAATGAGTATTACACGCATAATTTAAACAAATGTAGGGCAGACCCAAGGCGTTCCTGGACGTTTATTAATAACATGTTGGGCAGAACGAAGCCAGAATCCATTGAACTATCAAATAGAGAAGATATTCCTGTAATTAATGATAGAGAAAAGGCTATATGTTTAAATGAATACTTCACGGAATCTGTTGGGCGTTTACGTAATGGGATCGAAGTTCAAGTTGATGACAACATAAATGCAATGATGACATTGTCGCAAACTACAAATCGCTTCACTTTCACTAATACTAGTTCAGAGGATGTCCACGAAATAGTTTCACAGTTGGATCTGCATAAAAGTTTTGGCCATGATAACATTACTCCGAGGATGGTATTTGTATGTAGCGATATACTTTCGCCGATTTTAAAGAACGTCTTCAACAAGATGATCAAGTGCTTGAAATATCCGGATACTTTAGAAATACATAAAATTGTTCCAATACCGAAAAGTCCAAACACAAATAAAGTGGAAAAGTTCCGTCCTATAGCGCTATTGGATAAAATTTTTGAGAAACTAATCTACAATCAATTAATTCATTATTTGGAAGGTTAAAATTTTCTGTTCAGTCATCAATTTGGATTTAAAAAAGGTTCCGGTACTGAAGAAGCTGTTATAAATGTTGTGAACTTCATATGCGATGGCTTAGATAAAGGATCAAGTGGCGTAGCTGGTATGTTTTATGATTTTACAAAAGCCTTTGATATTGTAGACCATGAAATATTACTACATAAACTAAATGCAGCTGGAGTTGTTGGGAACGACTTAAAATTGTTTCAAAGTTACCTTAACAATCGAAAACAATATGTTCAAGTTGGCACCGGAAAAAGTGGTTTAATGAATGTTACTTGTGGAGTGCCCCAAGGTAGTGTCCTTGGACCATTGCTGTTTCTTATTTATCTAAATGATATAAAAAACTTAAATTTAAATGGAAAGCTGTAGCTTATTTTACCCATACACCAAAGTATGGTCCTAAAAGCTCAAATGGAATATGACGCTGCTATCATATCGGAATACGCTCGCATAAATAAATTGGTATTGAATGCAGATAAAACCCAATTTATCAGATTTCGACCACATTCATATAAATGTGATGAAAATCTCAGTGTACTAGTGGATGGCAAACAAATTTTTGAAGCAGACAGTGTGAAATACCTAGGAGTCAACTTTTATAGCAGCTTGTCATGGGATATGCACATACAGTATTTAAAATCCAAAATTGCATCGGCAACTGTTATTTTGTATAAGTTTAAGCGCAAGTTAAGTCAAAAAGTGAAGCTGTTAATATACCAAGCATTGATACATAGTCATTTAACATATCTTCCAATTGTATATGCTCATAAGACTAGCAATGAATTGAAATGTTTGCAGTCAGCACAAAACAGGGCTTTAAAAATTGTGTTTGATCTTCCTGTACGACACTCCACATTACAACTATACAAGGATTTTGCTAAAGCAATACTTCCGATAAATGGACTGTACAAAAAACACCTTGTGACCTATATGTTTAAATGCATACGTTGAATTGGCTATCACGTTTTAGATTTTCGTCGAAATCAGAATAACTTCAATACAAGAAATACAACGAACTTGAGGACTATAAGGTGCAGATGGAGACAATGAAACAACGAATAGTGTACGCTGGTCCTATTGAATATAATAAGGTACCAAATAGCTTAAAAAATATTACGAATATTTCGACTTTCAAACTTCATTTAAAAGAATACCTTTTAGAAAACGTTGATTTGCTTCTTACGTAGCATGTTTGTTAAAATATAAATTTGAATTTTATAATATTTTATTTTTAAAATAATATGTTGTCAACAAGCCTCTATAAAGCCTTCAATGGCGCTGAGGCAACACTTATAATTTTTGTATAAAAAACTTTTGAAAATAAAAAAAAAAAAAAAAAAAAAAAAAAAAAAAAATGTTACAATGATCAGTTTTCGTTTTTATTGAAACAGTTTTTCGACTGTCGGATGGTTTTGAACAGCTAAACGATATTCACTTATATGGGAGGTAGGCGTGGCAGTCTACCGATTACGACCATTTGCAATACCAACTCCTTCTAGTTCCTAAGAAGGATAAATCGAAAATTTGGGATCCCTACCTTTTTTCTAGCTCCTGCAATCGTTTTTGCAAGAAAAGAGGATGGACAGACAGGGAGGTAGGCGTGACAGTCTACCGATTCCGTCCATTTTCAATGCCAACTCCTTCTAGGGCCTAAAAAGGATAAATCAAAAATTTGGGATCCCTAGCTTTCTTCTAGCTCCTGTAATCGTGTTTGCAAGAAAAGAGGACGGACGGACAGGGAGGTAGGCGTGGCAGTCAACTGATTCCGTCCATTTTCAATACCAACTCCTTCTAGGGCCTAAAAAGGACAAATCCAAGCGTGTTTACAAGAAAAGAGGACGGACAGACGGTCAGACGGATAGGATTAAATCAACTCGGTAGGTGGCGCTGATCAAGAATATATATACTTTTCCATACCGGACATGTCTTCTTCTTGGTGTTACAAACATCAGACCAAAGTGAATATACCCATACCTCATGAGGTGTAGGGTATAAAAATAGCGACGGTCGTACCGGGATTTGAGCCCAGGCTTCCCGGGGGGCAGTTGGACATCTTCCTACTAGGCTACGGTTATCAACAGAGTATCAACTGTCAATTTAACAGCTTTGACTTTCGGATGGTTTTTCACCGCAAAAACTGTTAAATTTACCTACTTTTTCATTGATTTTACAGTTTTTTTTCTCTCGGTGTAAGGTAACATGTATCCACAGTTACATCACGGTGGAGTTATACAGGTGAGGTATGTTCGAATAATGCCCTTATTTCCATTGCTGTCATCTCTCTGATTTGCATTGTCTTAGTTTTCAATGACGTTCTTTAAAATTTAGTTATCAGCGTTGTTTTTTTTATAAAGTAATTTTTCAGTACATTTTCAATCAAATATAGCAAAAACGGTCACCCTGAATCATTTTCAATTCCTCTTTCGTTCTGAAAACTTTGACAACACCTAAACTGTTTCTTTAAGGGCCAATGCCACAGTGCTTAGTTGCAACTGAAGTTCCGCATTTAAATTCAAATTTACTATGGGAAAACGTCTATTGTACATGAAAATTATATTAAACCCAACTTAAATACGCACTGTGAAAATGTGAAATTGCCAGGGATGATATTTGGGTTCTTCCATTTTGTACAAAAAGCTAAACAAATAGTATCAAATCTATCGAAAAAGTACTAACACTTCAATATCCCTAGTTTGTAATGTGAACAGAAAAGTTAATTAATATTCATAATTGGTAACAAATTACATATCGCTCATTCCCTGCAATAAAGACATAAATAAAGAAATCAGCATGTAAATTAATATGTGAGGATCCTAGTGGCATTCATAACTCCATAAATCTAAATTTTGAGTTATTGCAGGGATCAAGCGATGTATTTCACATTAAATGAAGTTGCTGTTAACGTTACAATCATTTTTGTATAATTGCATTGTATGTAACTTTCAGTGTTTGCTTCTCAATAAAAATAATAAAAACAAAAAAACAAAATAAAATAAAATGCTTAGTGCATAAGCTCATCATATATAGCATATCAGTGTTTAATAAGTCTTTGAAATATTTATATTTTAGCACTCCTCTTACTTTGGCAAATGATTGGACGGTACTGAAAATGGGCAACATCGGATAAGAGCCACGCCTACCTCCGATACAAAATGCCCACCAATTTTATATTATTATCTTGAGAAATTCTTAGCCGATCGCCTCCAAATTTTGGCACTCCTCTTATTTTGGCAAATGATTGAACGGTATTGAAAATGGGCAACATCGGAGAAGAGCCACGCCTACCTCCCATACAAAATGGCCACAAAATTTTATATTATTTCCGTTTATCTTGAGAAATACTTAACCGATCGCCTCCAAATTTTAGCACTCCTCTTATTTTTTCGAATGATTGGACGGTACTGAAAATGGACAACATCGGATAAGAACCACGCCTACCTCCCATACAAAATGACCGCCAAATTCGTATTATTTTCGTTTATCTTGAGAAATACTGAACCGATTTGGATACGGTTTTTTTCATTGGGTTGGAAATGAGGTCGGGAACGAAATGGGAATGAAACTGGAACAAAATGGAATTGGACCGGAACAAAATGGAATTGGAACAAAATTTTTAAATGGATCAGGAAACTAAAATTATCGATAAATATTGGAAAATATTCGAATTATCGACAAATTATCGATAAAAAATCGATAAATTATCGATAAATTATAGAAAAATTATCGGTAATAAATCGAAAAATTATTGATAAATTATCGATAATAAATCGAAAAATTATCGATAATAAATCGAAAAATTATCGATAAATTATCGATAAGAAATCGATAAATTATCGTTAAAAAATCGATAAAATATCGAAAAATTATGAATAAAATATCGAAAAACTATCAATAAAATACCGATTTTCGATAAAAGTTACTAACATCTGGTCTCAGAATATATCGTACTCGCACATGCAGGGTATTATAGCTTCGGTCAGACCGAAGATAATTCTCTTACTAGTTTTATGAAAGATTCAACTTTTTTTTACTAGTAGACGATTTCTACATTTACTTTTAATCGAATTCTGTACAGAAAAAAACCTTTCTACTTTGGCAGAAGAATGTGGGATTGACAATATGCCTTGCGGATTTTTATAAACAGTTTTTAATCTGATCTCTTCCCAAAAGTCGCATATATTGTACATCCCTGGTCTGTGCCAATTGGTATATATCTCGAAGCGAAAATATAAGTTGAATGTAATTTTCGCGTGGTGTTAACATTTCATTTTGGCTGCGCCAACCGAAAGTGAAATTCTGACAGATGAAATTTCTGACATATCACAAATATGGAAGGAAAACCCCTCAGCGTTGCAAACGTAATTATTGAGTTGTTGTGTTTTTGTTTGCTAATTTCTTAATTTTTATCACAATTCACAAAATTTTACATTTTTCGAACCATTACAAAGACATCAGGAATGCCCGGAATGTTCATTGAATTCTTACAAAATGCAAATCAAGCTATTGAATAAATACCAGGGAAACCGATTCATTTTAGGGAGCGAAACCGAAACCGATTCGTCGTAACCAATTGAATCGATTCAACCACAACCAATAGAAAAGGTTAATTGATTTTTAAAAGGTTTTTGTACATAATATTTACTTGAAATATTTTTTTTCTAAGAAAAATTCATCGCATTTCTTTCATTAATTTAATTTATTTTTAAAATATAGAAATATATATTATTTTAGTTCTCACAGTGTTGCCAGGTTTATGGCAAGTTTGTCTTCTTTTTGTTCAACTACAACTAAACTTTCCCTGGTTTTGACTTATGTACGTATTTATTAAAGTTTTCTCACATAATAATTTTGTATAGTCGGGTTCAAGTTCAAGTGCAGCTTAAATCAAATTAAGACTGCGATTTTTATACAACAAAATTTTCATGAATACCTTCCCGTTTCTTCTTTTGATAGGATATTCCCCGAAAAACAATGAAAGTCCCTTAATATGGCAACTCTGGTTACTCTGACAGTAGAGAACAGATTTTGTGTAGCACATTTAAGTTATTCATTTATTGCCATGTGCGCATGAATGGCATCATTGGCGCGATGGATAAGATGTCTGACTATCAACCAGAAGGTCGCAGGTTCAAGCCTTGCCTAGAGCGACTACAAAAGGACAATTGTAACTTAGTTTAAAAACTTTTATAAATAATGCTAAAAAAGTTAAGAATTGAAACAAAAAAAAATTGATATTCCCCATTTTTTTTTATTAAAAAAAAAATTATTTTATAAAAATTAGCGACGGTTGTACCGGGATTTGAACCCAGGCCTCCCGGGTGGCAGTCGAACACCTTCCCACTAGGTTACGGTTCTCAGCAGCGCAGCAACTGTCAATTTAACAGTTTAGACCATCGGATGGTTTTTAACCGCGAAAACTGTTAAATTTACTTACTTTTTTGTTGATTTTACTCTTTGTTTGAAAATGCTATTATATAACAAAATTCCGTAAATTAATTAAGTAATTAATTTTAAATTACGAAATTCCGTAAATGTAGTTATATTCAGCACCCTTGATTTATATTGAATTGATATAAAATTTCCTAATATTCGGCCATCTAGAAACTTTTGAAACCGAAACCTTTTCAATCGCTCCAACCAACCGAAACCTTTTCATAATCAGTGAAACCGATAACCGAAACCGTTTGCGAAGTGGGAATGAAACCGAAACCTTTATTCGATTCGGTTGCTACCCTGATAAATACTACAAAATTTTTAATTCAATCATTATAAAATTCAGTCAATTTAAATTTCATTAGTTTCACATTTTATGTTTCCATATTTTCTAATGAAATACAGTTGAAAGATATTTAAATTAAGATTAAATTAAATTCCACCTTGCTGAACGCGAAAAGTCATTTCCACTTGTCAAAATAGTATTCTCAGAGCTAGTGGAAATTTTGAGTTTGATATTGCCCTAAATAATGTCCGAATTTTTCGCAGAACTGTCAAAATTAAATTTGATGCCTAAGCCTAAACAAATAAATATGCACGAGCCAACTTAATTCATTTTGGGTACGTTCAGACTTTTCGGTCATATTTGACATTATCAGCATCCAGCTCATATCTATCATGGTTGGGCCTTTACTGTGTTACAAGTTATAAATTAAACTAAGTTTTGTAATATTTGGATATATTGTAGGTTTCATTGTGTATCGGTTGAATTGGAACTAAATTAAAAAAAATAATGAAATCAGAAGAAACATGTTTTTGCCACAGAATAATTATTAAAATATATTAAAAATTCCTTAATCGTGAATCGTTCATTAATTGTACACATTTCGTCTACATTTTGCATCCCTGGTACAAATAACCAAATACTCTCACTAAATTGCTCACCGCTTTCAAGTTTCAAGGGGGTTGCTGATTGCATGCTTTGGTCGTACCAAAACACACTTATACACACAAACACAGTCGCACACAAGCTCTCTTATAATATATATAACTACCCCATTGTACTTCCTGATTTGTTTTTTTTTTCAAATACTACCGTAATAACAGGTACCGTGGAAAGGGGTTGTTTGGTTGGAAAAAGAAGGGCTCCTTTTCTGTAGTGGTTGCTGTCGACCGACTAGGGAAGAATATGGCCTTAGCTCGTTTCCAACATTTCAGTTTAATTTTGGAACATTTTGCGTGTGGCAGGGACGGACGGACCTTAGGAACCAACCGAAACAAGCCAAATTGACAGTAATTACTTTTTTTTTTTCTCGCCACACGTCATTCGAGTATCTTATCATTAAAATGAATGAATAAATGTATTAAGATTTAATAATTCTTTAAATAACAGTGTTTTTGCAAATAATTATAATTATGGAAAGTGAACCTGGTGCGTTCCAAAAAAGTGGAGTGTTCATAAAAAAATTACAGAAAATAATAACTAGCCAAGTATTGAAAAATATGTGAAACACAAACAACTAATTGTATGAATACAAATTTCGTGTAGCTTAACAATTCTTTCCATTTGAAAAGAAGACCAAATAAAAGTTAAAAAAGTTGAACGGAAGAATTAAATTCATATAAGAAAAAGAACCGCAAATGAACATATAATTGAATTTAACAATATACTAAATAATTATTTAAAACCTTTGCCGTGGCATGAAGGTAACTAATTTATTTAAATTCTCTTTCACTACCCTACTATTACTAAACCAAAAACCACCACAAAAACAGAGAAAAATATACGCGTTATTTTTGATTGCTTTATTCTCCATTGCATCTACTCATTCGTAAAGAGTAACATATGTACCGTAAAAGCATGCTATTAAAAGAAAAACAACTATTGAGAGTACGATTATACTAGATGGAGAATTCAGTTTCTACATTAAAATTTCGTTTTGGTAGCATTGAAAACTGGAAATATTTTCTTGGACTTGGTGTATAAAGAAAAACCTTTCAACAAAATAAAATTAAAGGTTTTATTACAAATTTTTGTACACTTTGTTCATATAAACAACAAAAATATCTATCTGTCCTAAGAATGACAAACCTGACCAATTCTTTTATTTCAAAATAAAAATAAAATAGTCTTAAGTCAGCTCCATCCACCTTATTACCAATCGTATAACCTCTTCACAATTTCTAATGATTGTACTCGCTGCTGTCAACTAATAAAAGAATATATATTTTCAATTCAAAATTCGCTATGGCATTATTGCATCACAACTGCCTTTGTCCACCTCCGTGATTAAATCGTCAATCGTCTAACCGTATTATATTACAGTCATGCCCCCACCCACTATTCACACGATATCAAGTTTGCATTTCAAGTGAAGGATACCAGATGTAGTTGTCCCAATTCCCAACATCTCAAAATTCTAAAACAAATTTAAATTAAAATAGTGTATGTATCGCGCCTTATCCGCGAAATGGATGTAACCGATATTTTTCGACTTCAATTTTCGTTACAAAAAAAACTAAATATAAAATGTGCTGCATTTCTCAGTGATTGCAATTTTGTTGGATTGTGCTGCATTTTGTTATTGTTGGTATGCTTATTGTAGTGATATTGTAGGTTGTTGTAATTTTGTTGTTGTTGCAAAGTGTCTGCTTTTGCTGTAACAACAAGCTATTAAAAACACGCTACAACAACACACGTCCTGTAAAACTTTATAATGTTATCTTTGCAAGGACTTGAAGTGAAGTAATGCAGGATGATGCATTAGAGCCCAGACATTTCTTTTATTTCGCATCTTGTATTGGTTTTAAAAAAGATTGTCTCAAAGTTTCATCTCAATCGGTTAGCTCTAGACCTTCCCATTTTCATATCCTACACCTCATGAGGTATTAGTACATTCACTTTGGTCTGCTGTTTGTAGCGCGTGTCCGATATAGAAAACTATATATTTCCTTGATCAGCGTCACCTCCTGAGTTGATTTGGCCTAGGACTGTGCGAATAGCAATCAAATCTAATAGTGAATTTATTTTGAACTTCAAATCAATTTTTTGTTGTTTCGAACAGTTTGAAAAATTAAAATAATTCTACCAGTTAAAATAGTTTGAAAAAATTCAAAAAAAAAATTCAAAAAAATTGGAATTAAATAATATAATTATTTAACGATTTTGGAATTGGCAAGTGGGACTACTCCTGCCACCAACTGCAGCCAGGTGCATTTTTGTAATTTTTTTGTGTGAAGCACTTCACTTGGGATAATACCAACTTCCAAGTGCGTCATTGAGACTTTTTTGGGTGAATCATGTCACTTCGGATTAGACCAACTCCCAAGTGCGTCATTGGAAATTTTTTGGGTGAATCCCGTCAGTTGGGATTAGTCCACCTTCCAAGTGCGTCCTTGGGAGTTTTTGGGTGAATCATGTCAGTTGGGATGAGACCAACTCCCAAGTGCGTCCTTGGGACTTTTTTGGGTGAATCATGTCATTTGGGATTAGAAAAACTCACAAGAGCGTCCTTGGGACTTTTTTAGGTGAATTTTTAAAGTGACGTGATTCACACACTTCCAGTTCCAACTTCGTCAAATATTTGTTTTATTTAATTCCAATTTTTTGGAATTTTTTAAAAAAAATTATTTGAGTTGCTCGAATTATTTGACCTATTCAAACTATTCGAATTATCAAAGAAATAAATAATTTGATTTGAAGTTCAAATTGAATAATTTGATTTGATTTGTATCGAATTATTTCATGGTCTTTATTCAAACTAAAGGTTTTGGTCTGCATCACGAAGTGTTTCAGTTTAGAAAGTTGCAGTATCCTGAGCCTAGTTCTAGCTATTGCTATAGCTCTATAGAGCCGTACAAAAACATAGCAGGTGTTCCAGTGTCTCTTCCTCTTCCGGTTCATTGCAATTCCGACACTAGTTGTTTGACACCAGACCCATCTTAATGGCGTGATGGCCAATAAGACAGTGTCCCGTTACCATTCCTACTGTCAGTCTGCATTCTTCATGTCCTTGTGATACGATGTAGCTCGATTGTTTTTTGTTGTAGTTAGGCCAGAATTTCTTCGTTATTTTGCTAAGGCTTATATTTATCCACCTATTTTGTGAAAGTAGAAGGGTTTTGTTGTCCTGATTTATATAAAAGTATTGTATAAGTGGAGGAATCGACAGAACTGAAGTTTCTAAATGAACACCATCCTTAGCCAACTCATCCGCCTTTTCATTTCCTTCTGTGTCGTAGTGACCCGGTACCCACACTAGACTGACTACTTTATGTATGCCAAGATCATGGAGAGCTTCGTAACAAAGATTTGCTGTTGTGGATTTTATAGTTACATTTTTAAGGGCTTTGAGAGGCTTGACTGTCGACGCATATGTTAATCTCTTTATTTATAATCTTTCCTATAAAGTTCTCAGCAGCTTTTTGTATCTCTGCCTGAAAAATACTACATTCGATAGGTAATTGAAATGATTTGCTAACGTTGGGGTTTTTGACGTCAGTATATATATTTAGAGCAGTTTGTGAATCCCATTTCCTAGCTTGTCTAAGTGAGTATGCTCACAACACTAATATAGTTTGCTTCGAAAATTAATAAAAATAAGCTTATTTTGTTTATTTTTACATAAAAGTGAAAGTCAAAATTGACGTTGTTTCGGGGGGGGTTTTAAAAAATTATTCAATTTAGAAAATGATCACAGTGATATTCTTACTAAATTTATTAACAACTTTTCTTGAATTGGATAAGTTAGTAGCTAGTGAGTATAGCTAGAGAATTTAATCTCGAAAGGTTTTGGCAATCCCGTCCTCAGGATTTTCGCTAGACAAAAAAAATCAGATATTTTCATTTCTTTAAGGCTTTTTTTTTAGCTTTAAATATTTTAAGTTTCCATACAGTGAATTTTTTTCTATATTATGAATTTTTTCAAACAATGTTTCTAGGCTAGCGTGATAAGTTTACATCCTATCGTAAAAATTTAAATGTTCTTTTGAAAATGGAACTTCTTGCATGAAGGGAAAATATAGCCGTATCAATAACTTTTATAATTTTCGGATCAAAAGCCTAATAAAGGTCTATACTAAATTTTTGGGGTTGGGGTCGAAATGCTGTATAGGTCCAAATTCTGATTTCAAAATTCTGTAATCAAAATTCCGTATTTCAAAATTCTGTAAGCAATTGTATAAAATGGGTAGATAGCTAATGACAAAAAGTGCGCACGTTTTTGCATTAGCTATCTACCCATTTTATACAATTGCTTACATAATTAAATGAGCGGCTTACTGTTTTTTTTGTTCTCTACACTCAGAGAAAAAAAACATAGTAAAATCAAGTACGATCGTATTTACTCCTTCATTTTTATACCCCCACACACACTGTGGCATGGTATACTAACTTTGAACCAACGTTTGTAACGCCCATAAGGAGGCGTGTCCGGTATGGACAAGTATATATATTCTTGATCCGCATCACCGCCGGAGTCAATTTAGCCATGTCCGTCTGTCTGTCCGTCCGTCCGTCCGCACTATAGCGGTCGCAGTTTTGGAGATATCGACTTGAAACTTTGGGTGCATGTTTTTCTCGTGAATACTGAGATCAAGTTTGAGAATCAGCCAAATCGGATAAAAACTGGGCATGGCTCCCATACACCGAAAAAAAACATCAAAATTTTTCAAGTCTTTTTTATTGTTGTATTCGCTTAGGAATGTTTAGAAACGTATTTTTGACATGGTCCGAGGTTCCGAAACCACATATATAAGGGTCAAAATGGGGTCTTGAGATGAATTTTTATACCCCCACACTCACTGTGGCAGGGTATACTAACTTTGTCACAACGTTTGTAACGCCCATAAGGAGGCGTGTCCGGTATGGAAAAGTATATATATTCTTGATCAGTATCACCTCCTGAGTCGATTTAGCGATGTCCGTCTGTCTGTCCGTCCGTCTGTCCGTCCGCACGATAGCGGTCGCAGTTTTGGAGATATCGACTTGAAACTTTGGGTACATGTTTTTCTCGTGAATACTGAGATCAATTTCGTGAATCAACCAAATCGGATAAAAACTGGGCGTGGCTCCCATACACCGAAAAAAAAGGTTAACATTTTTCAAGCCTTTTTTATGGTTGTATTCGATTGGAAATGTTTAGAAACGTATTTTTGACATGGTCCGAGGTTCCGAAACCACATATATAAGGGTCAAAATGGGGTCTTGAGACCAATTTTTTTTTTTCGGTGGATTTGATTGGAAATGTTTAGAAATGGATTTTGGACATGGTCCGGGCTCCAAAACCTCCTATAATTGGCTCAAAATAGGGTCTTGAGACCACATTTTTTTATGTTCCTACTGTGTGGGGGTATTTCAGCTTCGGTATAGCCGAAGATAGTCCACTCTCTAGTTTTTTGTCGATTTGATTGGAAATTTTTAGAAACGGATTTTGGACATGGTCCGGGCTCGATAACTATTTATAGGTGGATCAAAATAAAGAGAAAAATACTTAAAATAACTATTGTCAACGTTGAAACAAAGTTGCAAAGTTGAAATGAAGTGAAAAGTACTTAAAATAACTGTTGTCAACGTTGAAATAAAGTTGAACGATTTTAAATCAAGGTCTGGCAAACTTAATATAAATCGGTAAATTTTTGAAATAATCGGAAAACAACTCTGAAATAAGTTTGTTTATTTTTGAATTTGAATTTTAAATTGAAAACAAGTTTGTTCGTAGTTGTTTCTAAAATTTCCAACTTTACCAGACTTTCATTAACGTTTCTACTTGTTTTAAGGTGGTTATTTTTGATTTTTTTCTCTGGGTGTAGTCGTTCCGGGATGCAAGTGGGAGAATATGACATTTGTTGAAGTTTTTTAAATGTGTTATTGGTCAGTGCATGATGACTCATATTATGAGATCGTTTCCTAGAACGCAGAACAGTGATGAAGTCTGTCATCGTCGATTATAAGTTGTTGTCGGCAAAAGAAATGTTGGGTTATACAAATTTAGAGGGAGAGCTGGTTTTTGCGCAATCTCAACTAACAAGAGTGCAAAATGGTGAAAAATTACGAAAGAACTTAAAAGCTATAAAATTAAATAAACAACTAAGTAGAGTAATAAAAAAAATAAACGATTTAAGTTTATTTAAAGATTTTGCGTATAAATAATTTTGTAATGTGGCCCATTCCCAAATTTTTGAATGTAACATTGTGAAAAATACACGAAACTCATCATCATTTGTCCATTTTAAACTTTTGCTGATTTTGTTTAGCTGTTATTTTTTCATCAATATATTTTTACCAATCAAATTAAAAAACATTTATCTGCAGTTTGGTTTGGTAATGCGAAATAATTTCGGGGAGGGTTCAAACCCCCCCTTGGGTACGCCTCTGGCTCCTACTATACCAACACAAAGTTGACGCTGGAGTCTTTCTAGCATCTTTACTGTCGATATTGTTCCTAGAGCCTTCCACCAGACTAACACACCATAAAGTAAGATTGGTATTACTGTAGAAGTAAATATCCAGTATGTCACTTGCCCATGTTTTTCCGAACATTTTTTTACACGCATAATAGGTGTTATACACACAGAAAAAAAAACATTGTAGAAATAACTCCGATCGTACTTATTTATACGTTAAAGCAACTTCATTAAATTAACGGTAAAATTAAGTTGAAATACGTCAAACTAAAGTCGTCAACTTTGAAATAAAATCTCAAATTGAAATTGCACCACTTCAAAATAAAAATGGTTCAATTCAAAATAAAAATGCACTACCTCAAATTGAACTCTACAACTTTACCAGACTATCATCAACGTTACAAGAATGGTTTGAGGTGGTTTATTTTCGCTGCCAATAAGAATGAACAATCTCAAATTGAGATTGAGCCACCTCAAAATAAAACTAGTAAGAGAATTATCTTCGGTCTGACCGATGCTATAATACACTGCACATGCGAGTACGATACATTCTGAGACCACATGTTAGTAATTTTATCGAAAATCGGTATTTTATTGATAGTTTTTCGATATTTTATTCATAATTTTTCGATATTTTATCGATAAATTATCGATAATTTTTCGATAATTTATCGATTTATTATCGAGAATTTTTCGATAGTTTATCGATTTTTATAGAAAATTTTTCGATTTTTTATCGATAATTTTTCGATTTTTTATCGATAATTTTTCGATAATTTTTCGATTTTTTTATTTATATTATTTCGATTTTTTATCGATAATTTTTCGATTTTTTATCGATAATTTTTCGATAATTTATCGATAATTTTTCGATGAGTTATAGATAATTTTTCGATAATTTATCGATAATTTTTCGATAATTTTCCAACATTTATCGATAATTTTCCAATATTTATCGATAATTTTCCAATATTTATCGATAATTTTCCAATATTTATCGATAATTTTAGTTTCCTGATCCATTTAAAAATGTTGTTCCAATTCCATTTTGTTCCGGTCCAATTCCATTTCGTTCCGGTTTCATTCCCATTTCGTTCCCGACCTCATTTCCAACCCAATGCAAAAAACCGCATCCAAATCAGTTCAGTATTTCTCAAGATAAACGAAAATAATATAAAATTGACGGCCATTTTGAATGGGAGGTAGGCGTGGCTCTTGTCCGATGTTGCCTATTTCCAATACCGTCCAATCATTTGCCAAAATAAGAGGAATCCCAAAATTTGGAGGCGATCGGTTAAGTATTTCTCAAGATAAACGAAAATAATGTAAAATTGGCGGCCATTTTGTATGGGAGGTAGGCGTGGCTCTTATCCGATGTTGCCCATTTTCAATACCGTCAACCAAAACAAAAGGAATCCCAAAATTTGGGGTCGATAGCTCAAAAGCTACGACAGTTATCGTGCGAAATGAATGACAGACGGACATGGACTATGGACTCAGGTGGTGATGCTGATCAAGAATATATATACTTTTCCATACCGGACACACCTCCTTATGGGCGTTACAAACGTTGTGACAAAGTTAGTATACCCTGCCACAGTGAGTGTGGGGGTATAAAAATGCACCACCTCAAATTGAAGTTGAAATTTTTTAAGTAAGCAGAAAACAACTTCAAAGTAAAATTACACAGTTTAAAGTGAGGTTGTTCCTACTTGTTTTTAAAATCTTGACGGTTTCTGCTTAATTTGAGGTGGTAATTTTTGTTTTTAGGTGGTTTTTTTTCTGGGTCTATTATCGAAAAATTGTCGATAAATTATCGAAAAATTATCGATAAATTATCGAATAATTATCGATAAAAAATCGATAAATTATCAAAAAAATAACGATAAAAAATCGATAAAATATCCAAAAATTATCGATAATTAATCGAAAAATTATCGATAAATTATCGAAAAATTATCGATAAAAAATCGATAAATTATAGAAAAATTATCGATAAATTATCGAATAATTATCGATAAAAAATCGATAAATTATCAAAAAAATAACGATAAAAAATCGATAAATTATCGAAAAATTATCGGTAAAAAATCGATAAATTATAGAAAAATTATCGATAAATTAGCGAAAAATTATCGAATAATTATCAAAAAAATAACGATAAAAAATCGATAAATTATCGATAAATTATCGAAAAATTATCAATAATAAATCGAAAAATTATCGATAAAATATCGAAAAATTATGAATAAAATATCGAAAAACTATCAATAAAATACCGATTTTCGATAAAATTACTAACATATGGTCTCAGAATGTATCGTACTCGCATGTGCAGGGTATTATGGCTTCGGTCAGACCGAAGATAATTCTCTTACTAGTTTTAATTAATTTCATACAGTAGAATTGGGGTTATACCTAAAAAAGTACAATCGTACATAAAAAAATCAACATTCAAATATTGACACTGTTTCATGTTCTTTTTTAGAACTAAGCAGTGTTTATTTTTTCAAAGCGATACCCGTTTCATATCATAACCATGCAGTTTTGGATTTTTTTCTAAATGTATAGTTTGTATAAAAAACTTAAGAAACGAAAAATTAGGCAAACATACATTCGTTTGGCACCACCGTTGGATAAACGAAAAACATTTTCAACTCAGACAGGATTCGCACGCGGGACGTAAGGCTTATATGTTCCGCATATACACGATGTGCCACTGAGCTACTTTCGTTGTGGTAGATAAAAACAAAGCATATAACGAATTATATTTTAAAAATGTAAACGTTTATTAGAAATTAGTTTTTATTTTGCAGCAATTTAAGTAAGTTTCCAATAAAAGTAAAATGTAATGCTTTTATTGGAAACTTATTAAAATTGTTGACTTAATTTGAAGCAAATACTTTTCTGTAAATTTTTCGTTTAAGTTTGTATTCGAAAGTAGTATATTTGAAGCAAACGTGCTCCAAACATATTAATTCTTTGAGTGCAGGTGATGATGGCGGAACAGGCCCGTGCGCAAGGGTGGTTCTTGGGTTTTCAACACCACCCCACCCCTCCCCAGAGGTTAATTTTTCAATACAAAATTATTCAAACAATACTCAAACTTAATAATAAAAGTTATATCAAATTTTCTTTTACTAGAAAATTTCTTTTTTAGCGAATCAAATTTTCGTTCTAGAACTAAACAGTTTTGAAAAAAATCTCTAAAAAGAAATTTTTTATGGGAAAGCTTCTTGTTATGGACAAATAAACACTTTGAAAAATTACAACACAATTCGATTTTTTTTGCTTTTTTTTTTTTGGATCAAATTAGAAAACATTTTCTTAAGTTATATCAGAATATCTCGAATTCAAAAATATGCATGTTTTTATGTTTAATTAAGTTATTTTTTTTTATTTGAATACGATGTCTTTTTCGGTCGGGATCAATATTATTATTCGAATTAATTTTCTATATTTTAGTTTTATACACCCAGAAAACCAAATCTGTTGTGGCAGCAGAATTTTCGGCCAACCGAATGCTTGCGGCTGTCACAACATTTACTGTCTGATGCAGCAACATCTCACTGATGCTGCAAAAAGAATGTCAAAAATACTGACAACGTGTAAGAGCGAGACATCAATTTATTTAAATTGTGTAAATGAAAAAAAATATATAAAATAAATTATTACGAAAAAGAATGTAAGAAAAAGAAAGCAAATGTGTTTGATGTTGTCTTGTAAAACTAGAGAAATAATTTTATAATTTAATTTCATATGTAAACAACTTTGAATGCGAAATAATTCTCAATTCGTATACAAATTTTATGGCAACATACTTTTTACCCCAAATACATATGTATGGTGTTTTATATGTATCAACAATTAACGCGCTTCTATAAAACGCAATATTTAATAATTTCATTCAATTCGCGAAAAATTTGTATTGTTTAAATATGTGTTTTTCGGAAATAGAAACTATTCCGCACAATATTTCGAAGTATAAAACACCTCTTTTTGTTTGCAATTCATTATAGTTTAGTCATAATTAGGTTTTGAAAATATTTTCTAAATGCATAAAAGATAAACGAGATGGATGCATAATAGTGATGGACAAAACTGGATACATAATAGTGATGGGTGACATCAGAGAACTTATATTCATAGAAAAGCGCCATAAGTTCTTCCTCTTCCTTTTTGCTAACTCGGAGCTCGTGCAATTCTGGTGAGTAAGCAGACTGCGGAGTTTGGACAGTGAGTAAGCAGACTGCGGCATTTGGCTAACATTTTTTAATTTTTTGTAGTCTATTAGAAATGTTTTTGTTTTTGGTTTGCTTTTGTTTTTGCTTTTCTCTACATTTGTGTTTTTGTGCCTTTTCTTATTTCGATCGTTTTCATTGACTAGAGTTTGATTTGTTTGTTTTCACTATTTTTTTATAGATCTTGAAATTTTTTGCCGTTTGGTTTTTATTACTATGATTCGCGGCGCAGGTTGTTGTTGCCGATTTCCATCCCTTCGGTAATAACACGATTTTCACTTATATGGGAGGTAGGCGTGGCAGTCGACCGATTCCGCCCATTTTCAATACCAACTCCTTCTAGGGCCTTAGAAGGATAAATACAAAATCCCTAGCTTTCTTCTAGCTCCTGCAATCGTGTTTACAAGAAAAGAAGACGGACAGACGGATAGGGCTAAATTCACTCAGGAGGTGACGCTGATCTAGAATATATATAATTTTCCATACCGGACACTTCTCCTTCTTGGTGTTACAAACATCAGACCAAAGTGAATATACCCATACCTCAGAGGTGTAATAAAAAAAATCAAACATATAGGCACAAAGCAGATAATTTCCATAATTTATCATGTGATTCCAAAAATGCCAAAACCATTAAAATACTTTGTCGCGAATCCAAACAATTCATAGAAAAATATACATGCATATAAGAAAACAGCAGCAGTATGAAAATCGACAACAACAACCTGCGCCGCCAATCAAAAACCAAACGACAAAAAAAGAATGAAAACAAACAAATCAATCTCTAGTCAATGAAAACGATCGAAATAAGAAAAGGGACAAAAACACAAATGTAGAGAAAAGCAAAAATAAAAGCAAACCAAAAAACAAAAACATGTCTAACAGACTACAAAAAATTAAAAAATGTTTGCCAAATGCCGCAGTCTCACCAGAATTACACGAGCTCCGAGGTAGCAAAAATGAAGAGGAAGAGCTTATGACGCTTCTCTATGAATATAAGTTCTCTGGTGATATACTACAGGAGATCCCACACAGGCGTCAATTGACACCGGGTGCTAATAAATTTTTGTTGTTTGCTAAATTAAAATTTTTGGGGTTGGCAAAATTAAAAATTAAAACTATTTGAGAGAGCGAGTGAATATTTTTTCAGGGGTCAAATCTTAAGTAGGAAAAACAAGGCTGCAAAAGTATTGAAGAAGCATACGAAATGCTAATATTTTTAGTTTTTGTTGGTTGCAATCAACACTTGTCAGGAATGTCTGGTAACACTTTAATTGCTAATGTTGTTAAAGAAATACGTAATGTAATTAAAACGCTATTACAAATGAATGTTTTAATGAAATGATTTATGAATCAAAAAACATATCGATCTTCATCGTGAAATCCTCATCTCAATATCCTTGAAATTGAAGTATGCGATAGATGGTACGAAATATTATGTGCGAATTATAGCATAACATTTTCAGCAGTAAAATGTATTTTTACACAGACAAGCGAAAAATAAGAATTTAAGTGAAAATAAATTTTTGATAATATAATAGTTATAATAAAAAAGAGTAAAAAACAAGTTTTTTAAAATATAACCCTTTAACAGACTAAAAAGCAGAAAATAAATTTCCTTTAAATTAATTTCAGCAATTTCGATTTAAAATTAAGGGTTTTTGGGTACTTTCCTCCGAATATCATTGCAGATTTTAAAGTCGCCAAAAACCCTTAATTTTAAATCGAAATTGCTGAAATTAATTTAAAGGAAATTTATTTTCTGCTTTTTAGTCTGTTAAAGGGTTATATTTTAAAAAACTTGTTTTTTACTCTTTTTTATTTTCTTCTTGTTTTGGTTTTTTGCCCGAATGCGAACCTAAGTAAAAAATTTCAGCCTTGTAGCTTACAAAATACGAAAGTTAGGTCTTTAAAATGGCTCCATCCTGCTCCCCTTTGCCCCCACACCCCCCTTTCCAAAGGGTAGGAATTGGAAGTTATGCCATGTTTAAAAAAAGGGGTTTGAGTCCCCCCATGGCCCCCTACGCCTCTGATGGACCCCAATATATATATATATATATATATATATATATAAATATAAAAGAAGATAGCCCCCTCTCCAATTTTTATTATTTGTTAAATCTAATGAATTTTAATTGAGTACGCACAAAAAAACATTTAAAATCCAAAATCAAGTTGTTACGGTCATGATTGTCTGGTTAAGTTGAAAATTTAAAAACAAGTACAAACAACTTCACTTTGAACTAAAAAATTTAATTTAAAAGTTGTTTTCTTTTTACTTCAAAAATTTCCACGTCAATTTGATGCATTTTTATATTAAAATTGTAAAATTTTTATTTTGAGGTGGTGCAATCTCAATTTAAGATTGTTCTTATCATATTGGTATCGGAAATAAACCACCTCAAATCAAGCTTGATCGTTCATGATAGTCTGGTAAATTAGAAAATGTTCAAAACAAGTACGAACAACCTCACTTTGAACTGAAAAATTTCATTTTAAAATGGACCGAACTTATTTTGAAGTTGTTGACTTCAATTTTAGGTAGTGCATTTTTATTTTGAGTTGTACCAGTTTTATTTTGAAGTGGTGCAATTTCAATTTGAGATTTTATTTCAAAGTTTGACGACTTTAGTTTGACGTATTTCAACTTAATTAACTTAACGAACTTATTTTGAAGTTGTTGTTGCTTACTTCAAAAATTCCAATTTCAATTTGAGGTCGTGCATTTTTATTTCAAAATTGTACAATTTTTCTTTTAAGCGGTGCAATTTCAATTTGAGATTGTCTATTTTATTTTGAAGTTGATGGCTTCAGTTTGACGTATTTCAACTTCACTTTACCGTTATTTTCATGAAGTTTTGTTAATGTAGAAATAAGTACGATCGTAGAGTGGGTTTTTTTCTGTGTGTAATGTAATAGTACGGATATCCTGACCTTTGAAAATAAAAAAAAATTTAGCAAAAGACTGAAATCGCTCAACGATTGACCGTTGCTCATCGAGTCCAATACAAAAACAAACAGTGAGATTTAAATTTTTTGTGTGAACAGTTTTAACCACGATTCGATGGTCAATCTATTGTAAGTATTATTTTATAATCAGAAAAATACGAGAAAAAACAAAATTATTGGTTCCGCGTGGGACAAAATTAAGTTTCGAAAAACTATTTCAAATTCAATTTCATGTGAATACCCCTCAAATCATGCAATTTTGTAGTAATTTGCTCAGAACTTGAACAATAAAACAAATCCTTCGGATGCAATTCTAAACATTAACGTCCAAAAAAAATTTGCCAACCAGAAGAGCAAAACGTTTAAAATTAATTCGAAGGACCTTGTATCACTGCATCTGTCAACCACGAGTATTAGTGTTGGGGTAAGCGTTATGTCAATTACGAAAACCAATATTACATTTTAAGAGTGAGCATCGGTGTAAGTGGTCAGCGTCAGTGGGGTAAATTCAATTCCATTCCAATTCTAATTACATTCCTTGCAATTAGCAATTGGTAGTTGAAATTTTCCATTCCCCCGGTAATGGCATTGAAATTTCAATTACCAATTACTGAGGAATTGTAATTGGTAATTGAAATTTTCAATTCCTCGGGAATAAAATTGGAAAACACCCGACTAGCTCCCTCAGCACCCGTCGAAAGGTTATTCTCGTTTGCTGGCATTGTAAACACTCCTCGACGGCATGCAATTACTGATGCACATTTTGAACTGCTGACTTTGATGACAGCCAATGCTGATTTCTTATTAATGAAATAAACGCCAAAACGCCACATTTCCAAATTTGTTATCTAAATAACTTAAAAATTAATTGCCAGATAAATTTAATTTATTTATGATTTGTATTGTTCCTAGAAAAAGTAAATATCTTATTGACTTTCATTACATATCGCTCATTCCCTGCAATAAAGGCACAACTCAAAAAATCCTATTTGTTGGAAAATCACGATTTAACATTTTAACTTTGATTATTTTATATGCATTTTAGCAGTGAGAAAGTTTTTAAAAACGTTTAAAAAACAATAAAAACTAAAGAATTCTGTCTTTTGGCAGCATGTAGATTAATATCTGAGGATCACAATTCCAAACACCCGAATTTTGAGATGTGTCTTTATTGTAGGGAATGAGCGATATATTCGTTTATCCGGAAAATTGCTAAGGTGCAATTATTGTATTGTTCCTATGGTTTTTCGAATGTGAGAATACAGAATTATACAAAAAAATTACTCAATAATGTGATATGCCAGAACAAAACGGCCAGCAGATTCGAAAACAGCGTAAAGTTTTTGAAAATGTATCCCATTTTATTCCCGAGGAATTGAAAATTTCAATTACTCATTACAATTCTTTGCTAATTGGTAATTGTAATTTCAATTCCATTACCGGGGGAATTGAAAATTTCAATTACCAACTACAATTCCTTGTTAATTGGAATTGAGGTGGAATTTTATTCCTAATGTATTCATTACTACCCAGCTCTGAGCGTCACCATGGCTAATCACTCTGGATCATTCTTGACCACTTGACCACTTTCCTAAAGTAAGGAAACATATAAAGGGAGTTCACAAATGTCTCATATTGGTTATAAAGTCATATTGTTGTAAAAATATACAATAGTCATAAAAATGTTGGTGCTTTTTCCCATACAAAAAATTTTACAACCAATACAACTCTGCAACCTGTGTTTTTGAAGGTTGTATTGAATCAGCTGTCAAATTTATTTATATTCTTTTTTGGTGCACGCAAAAATGTAAATTCTTTACTTTATTTTTCCGATCAGCTTTAATTTTTCTTGCTTTATTTTTACGATCAGCTGATTAATGTAGATGAGACAATTGTGAACTCCCTTAGATGAATTCACAAGGGTCTCGTATTGTGTATTGTACTATAATCGTGTTTGAAAAAAATACAATGGTTGTGAGCACACCCATTGCAGAAAAAATCTAGTACTGTCATTTCAGAGAGTGAGAGAAAAAGATAGCGAACAAATTATATTGCAAATATTGCGGAGGTGCTGATGCGGCCCAAGACAAGGATCGGAAGAAATATTGCGGTTCACCTGTGCTTTGATTCAATATTTTCAACAAGTCGCGCACGTTGAATGCATTCAAAATGCTTCCGGAAACCCTTGGGCCCAGCATTGGTTGTCCCGGTGGTGCAAGTGGCCATCTGGCCAAAGTTGATGGTCGGAAGAGTTTTGGTGGTCTCCACGGTCTTTGTTGTAATATTTTCGGCAAGTCGTGCACGTTTTATGCATTCAAAATAGTCCCTGAAAGAAATTTTACCAATTTCCTCCAATAAGAAGAAGAATCAATACGAGAGTCATAGAAACACAGGGTGCAAAGTTGTATTATCGTATTTTTTTTGTATGGAAAACAGCAACAACATTTTCACAACTATCGTATTTATTTACGACAATACAACGATACGACCGATACGAGGCCCTTCTGAATTCCCTAATAGTGTTTGACCCCGAGTTCCGTTCATTATTGGCTATATTATGGTGTCGAATGTGTTTCGATATTGTCCGACCATTTGAAAACGAAACTCAAATGATGGAATACTGTCGATTTCGTTCGATATCAATTATTATTATTATTGTTATTTATTTAGCCTTAAAATAAATTTAAACCTAAATTAATTAAAACAAGTGAGTAACTTTCAGTCGGGCAAGCCGACTTATTATACCCTACAGCTACTGGGCCATATTACATCCGCCATCTTGAATTTTGAAAATGCGACATCAAATTCGAAATCAGCGACCCCGAAAACCCCACAATACAAAATTTCATACTGTTTTGATGAAATCTTAAAATTTCGATAAAAACACGATTTTCACTTATATGGGAGGTAGGCGTGGCAGTCTACCGATTCCGCCCATTTTCAATACCAACTCCATCTAGAGCCTAAGAAGGATAAATACAAAATTTGGGATCCCTAGCTTTCTTCTAGCTCCTGCAATCGTGTTTACAAGAAAAGAGGACGGACAGACGGATAGGGCTAAATCAACTCAGGAGGTGACGCTGATCAAGAATATATATACTTTTCCATACCGGACACTTCTCCTTCTTGGTGTTACAAACATCAGACCAAAGTGAATATACCCATACCTCATGAGGTGTAGGGTATAAAAAGAGCACTAGCTACCAAGGCTATCGGCTCGTTCGATATCAAGATACGCGCTGATACACCAGAAGTTTACAAAAGTTAAAATTTTGTATGGCGATCTTATTGGCGATATTTATATACAACCACCCTTAAATGTGTATAAATAAAAGTGTTGATAAGTGCAAAGATATCCAAAAGGGTTGGGAGAATTATAGTTAGCGATGTGTAATTTTGGATTAATATAGTTAATTGTGGATGCGTGTTTTATTTGTCACAATATTTGACACAATTGCGACAATTTTTAATTTTATATTGGTTTTTCTAAATAGTTTTAGCAACTTTAATTGTTTATTTTAGTTTGAGTAAAATTCTTGCACAGTGACAACCCACTTTGTCCGCAGAAGAAGAATTCCTACATTTCACTTTTTTCGGGTTGCATTTTATAATATTCAACAAATTGTTTATGCAGAATAGTTTTAATTGCAGCAAATTTTGATTCTATATTTGTTTTTCTAAATAATTTTAACAATTTAAAAAATTGTTTTTAGTTTGAGTAAAATTGTAGCACAGTGGCAACACACTTTCGTAAAAAAATCAAATTGGCGCAGGTTTCGTTTGTATGGAGTTCGGGTAAGGCAGCTTCAGTCAGCTGTTTGCTGCGCAGCGATTTTACGTCTGGACTAATTGGGCCTTTAGGGCGGATTTTGATACGACGGTGGCATAGCCCTCATCTGTCCATCCGCCCAACCGTCAACCGCTGCAATTCTGTTTAATGCATAAGAACAGCCTTTTAGCTGCAGTTATTTTAGGCTTAAAAGTGATGACTCCTCCGAATGTCATTTTTCGACATAGTTCCTAATTGGTGCAGATGGACACACCGTCATTTTGACTCCGAGAATACCCGCCTTCATTATTTGCACTGATGCGCTGCCCAGCAAACAGCTCTCAAAATTAAAAGTCCGAAAATTATATAATTCTAAAAAGTTTCTAATTTTGGAGAATTTCATGTACCAACATAATTTTTGAATTTCAAAAAATGTATTGTTTTTATAGGCATGAATGATAGAAGCACCGTAGCTCAGAGGGGAAAGTATTGAGTTACGAAACAGGAGGTCCCATGTTCGAACCCAGAAAAAGGTTAAAAGTTTTTCCTTAATATTTGAAACTAGTAAATTTGCCCGTGCCATGCACGGGAAAAAAACACACTAATTTTAAAAAATTAAATGTTTACTAAATATATTTTAGATGCAAAAATATTTTCTATGTTTTCAAAATTTAAATGTAATTTTTTTTTATAGAAATTTGTGAAATATGTAATTTTTTATTAAATTTTGTAAAGAATAGAAATAAATTTTGTTTGATGATGTAATTGTGTAAAGTTGAACTGTTCCATTAAAAAAGAATTAAAAAAAAAGATTAAAAAAAAAAAAAAGAATATCAAGCAATGGATTCAAAAAAAAAATACGACCGGTGACGGGCTTGAACCCAAGACTGCCGCAGACAAAGCGGAAGCTCTACCCAACTGACCACAGCCAGCTATAAAATAAATTGAGCTAATGGCGATGTAGTTCATCAAGCTGTATGGTGAATGTGTATATACACACAAAAATATAGCTTTGATTTACCATTGCCACCTTTAAGGAAATAATATTACCAAAAGGCTAGCGTTGCCACCTAACAATGTTTTCACCTGTTACGGCTAAACATTATTTCCGATTGTCGATCATTTTTATTGCAAAGTGTTTTATTCATTGGATTTTTTCAATTTTTATTTTCGTATTATGTATTTTGACGTACTAAAACCGAATCTGAATCTTTTATTGTAGCAAAAATCAGCTTTCCAAGAAATAAATTTTTTTAAGTTTTGATTTCCCCTTTTACAATTTCTTTAGTGACTTCTAAGAAAGGTGTTCATTTTGTAGTATTTTTTTTCGGGAATTTTAATTTATAAATGATTCACATTTTTATTTGTTTTTATGAAATTTCTCACCTTAAGCAAATATATTTTCGCATTTGCAAGAAACATTTTTGAGTAAGTTTCGCTGCGGTTGCGGTACTTCGCGTTGATGTGTGCGGACCTTAATGTTGTACTGGGAATATATGCAGTTTATAGGAAAGTGTATTATGAAAGTGTAATATGAAAATCTAATACACCACCGTAATAGGTGAAAATAGTGATAGGTGGCAAGAATAGTCTTGTGGCAGTGTTATTTTCTTAAAGGTGGCAGCTTTAGGTCGAAGCTATTTTTTTATATGTGAAATGATTTTTTTGTGTGTGTATATACATGAAAGCGTTTTGCATGCGGCTTGATGAAGTTAATCGATATTAGGTAAAGGCATTGTATGAGCATTAGTGGCTCTGGTGAGAAGGCGCTTAGTTCGCTACTTCATCTTACTTACAATCGCAGCATTGTGGGTTCGATACCTCACCAGGGCGGCTAACATTTATAAGAAAAAATATATGTGTGGATATATTTGTAAGTGGCTCTGGTTGGTTCCTTCTCACGACCGCAGCGTCGTGTGGACAAACCACCAGAATAGCTAACATTAAAAAAAAAAAAGGTTAACAACTTAAAAAAATTTTTTAAGTGGAGTTGTAAATTTTGAATCGGTTAGCGTTAGGGACAGACAGACAGACAGAAAGACAGACAGACAGACAGACCTGGACAAATATATATATTAATGTTTATAATTGGATTTGATATTTGAAAAAGAATTCCATTGCCGTACCTGACAACAGGACAGCTGTCAAAAAAAAAAAGATTTGGTCATTGTTTAATCCCAAGAATTTGATGTTGCACAGGCTGGGCAACTTATTCAGGATTTGTAGTTCGATATGGCACTTGAACCACTCGAACGGAATGTTTAAAGAACTGATTCTAATACGCCAAATTGCGCTTGTAATAAAAACACCATTTACTGTTTCCAGTCAATAGACAACTCGTTTATTTATTGATTTGTCGCTTCTTTTTATACTCATAATTTGTTTAATATAATTGTCGCAACCTTAACCGCTTATTTTGCAGTCAGCATAATCGGCAGCGCTGGCATTTTTCAGTCGTGAAAACGGGATTTTCATGTTCCCGTCTGGAGCGACAAAACTTGTGCTCCAATTATGCTAACCGTGTATTTGTTCAATGCATTGTAGTGAATTTATGGCCAAGGCCAATCGACCACAGTGCATTAACCGTTAAAGTTGCGGTGATAATTCAACAGTCATATTTGGAAAACGTATTAGAGTCATATATTGACTCTTTATGGAGCCATATTTCCGCCTAATATTTGAGTCATATTTAAGACACATTTTAGAGTCAGATTTCGGACTCCAAGTAGAGTCATATCCCATGCATTGCATCGTGCCCCTCCAGGAAGGGAAACACGCCATATACGGCTCCTAAAAGAGTCTTTTCTGAGCGAAATGAGAGCCTTAAAAGAGTCAAAAAAGAGTCATATTGTAATTAGAATTCACATGTATAATATAAAACAAAATGATATGACATTATTAGCTATTCCATAAACGGACTACATATTTTTGATTTTTTTTAGGTTTAATATGCCTACAAATGTTGCTGCAAACTTGACGATTTTGTCAGCAGCGAACATTTTACGAAATAAAATTACGGATGACCTTCATGAAGAAACAAATTACAAATTATATTAAAAATACTAACTCAATCACTGATTAAACTGAAAATTGTCTGATGAAAAATTTACGAAATTCTATAATAAAGATGAGCATGGATTCAATCAGTGAGATTATCGAGCATCAAACGCTTGCTAGCCAACTTGTCGTGGTTGACAATACCAGGGACTTGATGGAAGGATCGCGCACTGGTCCAGGGTTAGGTTCTTCGCTGCTTGATCACCAACAAAATCCATCTCCAATATCGTCGCCCATGACTGTAACAGCGGCAAGGACGCTTTCTGCGCATGATCATGACGTCATTGTAGACGATCACATAGTCGCCCCTACTCACGTACTAACGACAAGCGATGGTACTGTAGTTAGTGGTGACATTGTAGATGGATCATCGGTTGTAATGGTGCGAACTATTATTGACGGTCTAAGCCATAGTCCAGTGCAGACTTCATATCCATCGTTGGAACCACATCATCATCAACAACACCACTTGGATATATCTAACGGTCAACTACAGCAACATCGTCAACAAACACAACAGCGCAATGTCAGCCCAGTCAATTTTAACGCCGGTTCGAATATGACATTAGATGAGAGGTCACAAACAATTTCCGTTAAACAGGAGAGCAAGCTGGTTATAGTAAATCACCAACATCACAACAGTAGCAGCAATAATAACATCAACAACAATAGTAATAATCGTGGCCTTGGTAATCACTCTACATCTGTTGGTGTCATAGACGATATAACATCTGATGAGGTGGAGGTTACATTAAATCAACATCATCATCAGCATACGCAGCGACATCAACTATCACAACAGCATTACAGTCAACCGCAGCATATGCATCAACAGCAGCAACACATTCATCATCACAACCACCATCATTCATCATCGCACCAGCAGCGTCATCAGCATCAACAGCAAAATCACCACCCACATTCACGTCACGATCATCACAGTCAGACTCACCACCTTCACACATCTCACCATGAAGCGCTGTCCGTAATTGTGCAACCTCAAGAGGAAGATTCGCGGGACTCCTCATCTTGCACCCAAATACTCAGCCCGGATGAGTTAGTGGGTGTTGTTGGTGTGGTTGGGGATAATTCCCTCGAACCGACTACATATCAGACGCTGACATCTGTCGTCAACGAGCGTATTATATCACCTCCCGGCTTTAGTCCTACATCGTCGTATGCTACCCTGACGCCTTTGCAGCCATTGCCGCCTATATCGACAATGTCAGACAAGTTTGCATATGGCGGGCACATAACCGGAGGTACCGTCGGCTCCACAGCGACCGGTAGCAATAGCAACTCTTCCTCATCTGGCGATGTTGGTGGACCATTCGCAGTCGTAGAGTTAGCACATCATCAAAGTAACCTTGGCGCACTTACTTTGAGTGGTCTTAGTGGCGTGCAGTCGCCATTACCGTATTCGTCGTACGACAAGTTAACTTCAATGGGCATGTCAATGTCTATGTCTCCACCACCACACCACCACAATTACGACGGCAGTTCGCCGTCGCAAACACTGTCGGGCATGGTGGTGGCTTGCGACTTACATCCGGTGTCGCCCGGTGGATGCGGTGCTCTATCGCCACAGTCAGCATATAGTAACACAACAGATTTGAGCTCACCAACAGCTTGTGATGATAGTAACAATGCTTTGCAATCGCACCACCAACAAACAATACGGAAACATCATCAACAGCAGCTGGTCGTTGGATGCCTTTCGCCTGTTATGACCTTGGACGATGGCAGTGTTAGACGCGTGAACGAAAGTGTCACCGTTGTCACTAGTTACGATTCGCCATATAATTCCGGCCCTCAGCGCGATTTAATGATCACGACAACACCATCATCCATACCTGGAGAAAACAACTCACAACTTCAATTGTTGCAGCAGCAAAGTCCTACGACGACACTAAGTCCGCACTCAGTATCAGCTGGTTCGGTTTCGATGCATTCTCCCGGCGGATGTAGCCTGGTCAACCAAGGTGTGAGTAGTTTGCCACCCATGAATGGTACTATGGCAACGCTTTCAACCAATGGCGGAATTGTTGAAATTTCATCCACATTACAACGAGGTTCTATCGCAGGCGTATCCCCCTCGCCACCGCCACCGGATAATGCAACATTGCTGGCCATACATCAAACACAACAGCATCATTCCGGGAAACCACATTCAGTCACCAGCAATGGCAACAAACTGAATATAAATTTGCGTCTAGCGAACAATCCAAGTATGTGCAATATCATTAATCAACAGCAGCAGTTGCAGTTAAATGTCGCGACAACGACGACTGCCACAGCTCAAGCTGGCTCAAGCTCAGCCAGTAGTAACAATTCAAGTAATGGTGGTGACATGGATGAGATCAACACAAAGGAACTTGCGCAGCGCATATCCGCCGAGCTAAAGCGATACAGCATTCCACAAGCGATATTCGCACAGCGAGTACTCTGTCGATCTCAAGGAACGCTCTCCGATTTGCTGCGTAATCCGAAACCATGGTCCAAGTTGAAATCTGGTCGCGAAACATTTCGTCGCATGTTCAAATGGCTTCAGGAGCCAGAATTTCAAAGGATGTCGGCCCTTAGAATGGCTGCTGCTCAAATACCACAACGTGGCAGTGGAAGCAGTGGTAGTATTGGTGTTATTGCCACAAACAACGGTTAGTATTAAGCGTTTCAAATTAGTACCTAAGTTTATTTAATGTATTCATTCACATAACTATTTTGTTTCGTTTTGTCCTTTACACAGTTGAACTAAAGCCACCACATCATTCGTCTCTTGTAGGTGTAAGCGGTGTATGTTCAGGTGCTTCGAGTGGTGGGGGTACCAGTGGCGGGGCGTGCCGTCGCAAAGAGGAGCCGCCTCGCATTGAACATATGCCGCAGCCGAAGAAACCACGTCTGGTATTCACTGATTTACAGCGGCGAACATTGCAAGCAATATTTAAAGTAAGTAAGCTCTGTTTATAGTTAAGGGAATTAATAAAAATAAATGTAAATATGTATTTTTTTTTCAGGAAACAAAGAGGCCTTCGAAAGAAATGCAAGTGACAATAGCACGTCAACTCGGTTTGGAACCGACAACTGTTGGTAATTTCTTCATGAACGCACGTCGTCGTTCAATGGATAAATGGCGTGATGATGACTCTAAAAACATGAGTCACCACCATAATGGCACCAATAGTCATCATGCTAATAACCAAAATCACTTAAACAACAATCCTAACCAATCACCGATATCTCCTGGAAATCAGCATTCCTTAGATCTTGATGATGATCCCGACATGGATTTGGAACTGGGACACGACGACTTCGATTTGGATGACGATCATGACGATGATCACGATAACGATGATATGTTGTGACATAATACAGAACAGATTATCAAAGCCGAACAAGAGCGGGAGCAGCAACTGATGCACATGCAACATAGTTACAACAACAACAATAACAAACAGCAACAGCTTTTGGATGCATTAACAGATGATATTGTCGCGATGCAACATGAGAGTGAGAATCGTGTTCAGAAAACAGCAACGGTACCGACAATATCGTCTGCTATTGCACATGCTAGTAACATATTGATAAACAATAAAAATATCACCATCATTAAGAAACAAAAGCATGTAACAGCCGAAAAGTCTATTATTGCTTCTAGCAATGATTTCAATGACTTGAGTACACTGCAAATAGTGAAAAAAACCGATATGGAGCACACCATCAACAAGTCGACGGCCCTAGCACCAATAATATTTAATACCATTTTGACAAGAAAATCGGCGAATATTAACAGTAATAGTGGCAACAACAAACAACAGCTTAGTAATGTTGTTAGCACCAGTCATTTTATAACAGCCCGTGACTCTATAATGGACCAATATTTATTGCAAGAGGAAGATACAGATGTTGGGGTGGCGGGGCGATTCATTTCACAGCAACAACGTGTCCAAATTGCTACGCATCCGCGTCGGATTTGTCGTCTTCGAAAATCACAGCCTGTGGTAAAAGATAAGTGTGGTGGTGATATCATACAGGACAATTATGTCAATGATGATGGCAACAGAAATAGCGAGCTTAGCGAATTCATATTAAAAAACGACAATGCTGGCGATATACTTATTACGAGCTGTAACACACATTTGCAAACGACAGAAGGCGAGAATGACTTTGATAATGGCGACAATGACAGTGATGTTGTAGCGGTACAATATCATCGCGGACATGAACATGACGATTTGGAGCACCATCTATCACATGATGGCGATGTTGCCTTTATGCCGTCGTCGTCTGCTAATGTATCTGTATCAACTGTTGCTAGAACTCATGGTGCTGATGTTGATAATGACACTGAAATTAAACTTTATGACAATGCTAATGTGGACTACGATAATGACAATATTGGCGATGTGGTTGAAGATTACAAATTTGTACCACAACAATATCAACGGCAACACCATTCAGCAAATACAGAATTGTTGTCTGCCTCGCCGCTTACCATCTACGAGTCGACGGATGAGCACGAATTAAACTTCAGTAACATGAGCAGCATGCTTCAAAAACCACAGCTAGAACAATCTGAACAACAACAACAGCCACATTCGCAATCGACGTCAGTGTTGCCCATTTGCGTGCGCAACGTAAGTGTTAGCGATTGTGTGGAATATTTAAACGACGAGCTCGAGGATTTAAAAGTAATGATCGTATGCTAGCTGCAACTGGTGCTGATTATAATTGGCAATTGGGACAGGAGTTTTGGTTACTGCTGAACTCATTATGTCGGTAAAATGAAAAAGGTAAAAACGAGAAAAAATTTCAAAAAGTAGAGACCTAAAACCAAGGAGGCAATAACAACTAGAAAAATATAGTCGAGGATATAGACTTTTCCAAAAATAGTATATATCCTTTAGTATATAGACTGTGATAAGAAGTGTGATAGTGATTGCCAGAAGAAGGCATCGTTAATCAAAAAGTTCACATCTTTAATCGTTAATCTGTTAACCAAAAAGTTAACGTAATAAATTTGTGAAATAAAAATATTTAATGGTTAACTTTAGCCAACATGCTGATTTTCTATAATAAAACCAATACTGCAAAATCAACTAGAAACCGGATGATACACATATGTATGAACAGAAGATGAACTATCTACTGTTGCATACCAACAAATGTAGGTGCATGCTAATGCTCGTGAATGAAATATTAATTCAGGGAGATAATTAAATTTAATGAATCTTAAAACTTAAGTTCATTTGTTCTGGTCCCGTGGTGTGCATTTTGCCCTTTATATTTTCCATTATTCTGAAATGGAATAGAATGAGAATTCGGCAAGTTGACACAACTTAAACTGATTTGCATCACAAATACTACATAAAATACTAAAACGTAAAATGTACACAGAATTTCACACTCAAAGAATTAATATGTTTGGAGCACGTTCGCTTCAAATATACTACTTTTAAATACAAACTTAAACGAAAAAGCAAATGTGGTACATTTGCTCCAAATTAAATCGTTTTTCCGCAAATAAAAAATAAAATTGCAACAATTTAAGTAAGTTACCAATAAAAGTATTCCATTTTACTTTTATTGGAAAGTTACTTAAATTGCTGCAAATTAAAAATTTATTTCTAATAAACGTTTAGTTTGTTAAAATTGAATTCGATATAAGCTTTGTGTTTATCGACCAGAACGAAAGTAGCTCAGAGGCACACCGTGTATATGCGGAACTTATAAGCATTACGTCCCACGTGCGAATCCTGTCCGAGTTGAAAATGGTTTTCGAATGTATGTTTGTCTAATTTTTCGTTTCTTACGAACGAACAAATTCTTTAAGTGCAACGCAGCTCCTTGGCGGCAGTGGAACACTCTGCCTCACGATCAAAGGTAACGGGTTTAATCCCAGTGCAAAAATTCCGCAATCTTTTGTCTAGCAAAGGCAAATTTTTTAGAATTGAACTTGCAATGAAAAACATCAATTTCCATTCACCGTTCGAACTAGGCATTCAACTGCAAATCTTGCAATTCTCAAATGCGCATTTTGAATGCATTCAACGTGCGCGACTTGTTGAAAATATTGAATCAAAGCACAGGTGAACCGCAATATTTCTTCCGATACTTGATTTGGACCGCATCAGCACCTCCGCGAATGGTGACACGCATCCCGTGGCGAACGAATTTAGGTTAGGTTGAACATTTGCAATATAATTTCTTCGCTCTCTTTTTCTCTCTCTATCTGAAATGATAGTACTAGATTTTTTTCTGCATTGGGTGTGCTCACAACCATTGTGTTTTTCAAACACGATGATACGACAATACGAAACCCTTATGAATTCCCTAAATTTGTGCAATACTAGAGTGGTTCTTATTTTTTGAAATTTAACTAGTACACCCCCCAGTTTGTTCCTTTCTGAGAGGGGAACACATTGTCAAATTTTCTGCCCGAATGTTGAGAAAATCGGAGTATAGTCCCGTACAAAAACCCCAAAAAATAAAATTTATAATTTAAAATGCGTTTTAGAATCAGGAAAATACGTAAAAAAAACAGTATTTGTCTATTTTGAGCGGTCGCACACTCTTCTTATATACAAATTTTGTTTTGGGGTCTACAGAAAACAAATATTTACAACAAAAAAATATAACAAACATCCACTTTAAAATAAGAAAAATAAAATTAAAAACAAAATTTTTTGGCCTATATTCATAGTCAAGTTAAGTTCCAACTTAACTTTAGTACTCTACTCTAAGTTGACAGATAACACCCTGAATTGACAGCTACTAAGCTGGTACTTAGTTATAGTATCAGCTAAATTTGACTATGCATATGCGCGATTGTCTTCCCGGATAACGTCCCCATTAAGGCAATAGACCCCATATTTTTTAAAAGTGGACATATTGCCCCTAATTTAGTTTTTTTGTCCTGAGCCGTACACTCCCAGAATTAATATTTTTGGGGCACGTTTGCTTCAAATGTACTACTTTTGAATACAAACTTAAATGAAAAAACAAACAAAAAAACATTTGCTCCAAATTAACAAATAACAAATAAAAGTAAGTTTCCAATAAAAGTAAAATGCAATACTTTTATTGGAAACTTACTTTTAAATTGCAAAATAAAAACTAATTATTAATTAATATATATATTTGTCCAGGTCTGTCTATCTGTCTGTCTTTCTGTCTGTCTGTCCCTAACGCTAACCGATTAAAATTTTACAACTTCACATAAAAATTTTTTTTAAGTTGTTTACCTTTGGTTGTGAGAAGGAACCAGAGTCACTTACAATATATTCACACATATATTTTTATACCCTGCACACTAGTGTCCAAGGTTATATTGTTCTTGTCACACCGTTTGTAACGCCCATAAGGAGGCGTGTGTATGGAAAAGTATATATATTCTTGATCAGCATCACCTAATGAGTTGACTAGTCCATGTCCGTCTGTCCGTCTGTCTGTCATTTCGCACGATAGCTGTCGTGCGAAATGACAGACATCGGATAAGAGCCACGCCTACCTCCCATACAAAATGGCCGCCAGTTTTATATTATTTTCGTTTATCTTGAGAAATACTGAACCGATTTGGATGCGATTTTTTGCATTGAGTTGGAAATGAGAGCGGGCACGAAATAGGAATGAAACTGGAACGAAATGGAATTGGACCGGAACAAAATGGAATTGGAACAAAATTTTTAAATAGATCAGGAAACTAAAATTATCGATAAATATTGGAAAATTATCGATAAAATATCGATAAATTATCGAAAAATTCTCGATAAATTATCAAAAAATTATCGATAAAAAATAAATAAATTATCGAAAAAATATCGATAAAAAAAATTGATAAAATATCGATGAAAATCGATAAAATATCGAAAAATTATGAATAAAATATCGAAAAGCTATGAATAAAATACCGACTTTCGATAAAATTACTAACATTTGGTATTATAGCTTCGGTCAGACAGAAGATAATTCTCTTACTAGTGTTTATAAGTGTTAGCTGCCCTGGTGAAGAATCGCAGCGATTGTAAGTAAGATGAAGTAGCCAACCAAACGCTCACTCACCAAAGCCACTTTGACTTATACAATACCTTTAGCTAATATCGATTAACTTCAGCAAGCTGTATGCAAAACGCTTTCATTATACACGCACAAAAAATCATGTTTCACATTTGACACCTTTAAGAAAATAACACTGCCACAAGACTACCGTTGCCACCTAACACTATTTTCACCTATTAAGGTGGTGTATTAGATTTTCATATTACACTTTCCTATTATATTACATTTCATATTTGCATATATTCCCAGTACAACATTAAGGTCCACACCAACGCGAAATACCGCAGCCGCTGCGAAACTCACTCAAAAATATTTTTTACAAATGCGATATCGAATAAAAAATATTTGTTTGAGGTGAGAAATTTCATAAAAATTTATAAATTAAAATCCCAAAAAAAAAATTTTACAAAATTAGAAGTCACTCAAGAAATTGTAAAAGGGGAAATCGAAACTTAAAAAATTGTATATCTCGGAAAGCAGATTTTTGCGGCAAAAAAGGATTTCAGATTCGGTTTTAGGACATAATACGAAAATAAAAAATTTGAAAAATCCAATGATTAAATCGCCTTGCAATAAAAATAATCGACAATCGGAAAAAAATTTTAGCCGTGAAAACAGTGTTAGGTGGCAACGCTAGACTTGTGTCAGTATTATTTCCTTAAAGGTGGCAATAATGCTTCCAAAATTTAATAAAGATGCACATATTTCACAAATGGTTTTTTATAAATTATGGAGTTTACCATACGGCTTGTTGAATCTAATCGCCATTAGCTGAAGTCATTTAATAGCTGGCTGTGGTCCAGTTGGTTAGAGCTTCCACTTTGTCTGCGGCAGTCATAGGTTCAAGCCCGGTGTCGGGGAGGGGGTGCATTTGTTGAAAAATCGAAAAATAAGAACCACTCTAGTATAACATCTATAAGGCTGATTTCATTGATCCGCTTCCGTCCGTCTGTGCTAATTTTGAGTATATTCCGCCGTTTCTTTTTTGTGAAAGTCTTTAAAGTTCAGAAATATGAACTTTTCTGTGAATCAAATGAGTTGTTTCTTAAATACTAGACATGTAGAAGACTTCGTTGAATTAAGTAACTAATGTAGTCCACCTAAAAAACGGGGATGGTCTCAAGACGAAGAAGTGATTTTATCGCAGCAAACACAATCTCAAATGTAATTCTGTAACTTTTAATTTAATACGAACTGCCAATTCATTCTCAAAGATTTTTTCTCAATAAGATATCAAATGTGATTTGCAAATCCAAAAGATATGTATTGGAATAACATATTTAAATTCAATTTGGATTTTTTTTTTTAAATTCCACAATTAAACACTACTTTGTTTTGTTAAATTAAAAATTGTCTCCACTAATTAGATATGCAATAAATACAAAAATATATGAATATAATTTGCGTTCACATATTTAATATCAAATCCATATAATAGGTGCAGTTGAGAATTTACAGTTGAAATCAATTTTAAAACGAATACTTTTTTTGATATCGCTAAATTTTCAAACTGGCTCCCACAACCATAGGATACTTAACTATGCCAAAATATAAAATTCGTTCATCTTTTCTTACGCTGAATGTTTCGTAGTCATTTAAATGAGCATTCGGTGGCGGAACAAAGATCGCTCGCCGAAGCGTTTACACCATGGTCGGCACTCCATAGTCTCGCGAGGCCGGAGGTAATCGTATTTTTCACACAAAAACGTTCGGCAATTCACACGCACGCGAAAGCTGTTTAACCAAAGCATGCTTTAACTGCAGTCAGACTAAGCTTGACAGCAAACAAGCACATAATATTTTGTGTGCGTGCGTTTGGGTTTGCCTGGCACTGGTTTACACTGACCGAAAGAACGGTAGTTGCTTCGTACGTTCGTGCAATTTAAACCCAATCCTTATGAAATTGACTTTTGTTTGTTGATGACTTCCTTTAAAAAAACTTTATTTAAAAATGCTACCGACATTACCTACATTTGAAACAACGCATTACATACGGCTATGTAAAATGCACATGCACTTCATCTACCATAATAATTGCACAGCCATAAATGTAGTTTGCGAAGAATTACAGAAATATATAATTTTTAATGTAAAAAACGTAAATTAGGAGATTTAAAAATCAAATACCAAATACAAATACATTTTTCCACTGTGTAAAAGGATAAGTTAACCAACGAATTCACGCCCAATATTGAAAGAGATCTTTATCTATGTGTACACAGCCGAATGTGGAATGGGGTGTACGGATTGAAAAAAATGGTAGAAATTACTCTAAAAAAAACCCAACACGGTTTTGTTAAAACTTCTTTTTTGCTACCGCCCTTCTTGCCCAATAGCTAGTTGGTAAAACAAACACCAAAGAAAAACTTTGTTTTTAAATTTGTCATATTTATTTTAAAATTTTAAAAATGTAGGAGACTTTCCTTCATGTCTGCAATCTGCAATAAATTTGTGCAATGAAATAATGTTAACTCACCCTTCTAAAATAGTCGAGTTAATTGTCCTTCATAACATTAGCAATTTTGGGTGACCACTTCACGGTATAAAAAAATGAAGTAAGTTCCAGCCGGTTAAGGCTGACTTGTATACATATACCCTACACTGGAACCGGAAAGAAATGTAAATGAAACGAAATTATAACCGGAATCAAAAGAAAACCCGGATCAAAATGGATATAAAATTTGTATATTTCTGTCGCCATATTGGAACCGTCAAACTGGCAAAAACTCCTTCTACGAACTAAAAATGATAAAACCGGAGTTTGATCGCTTTTCGTCCTAAAACACGAACTTTGATGGGTCAATTTTCCATACTCCAATTAGTCTGAAAATCTAGTACTAGGATTTTTGACAAAAGCTGAAATACCCACACACAGTATGAGTTTAGAAGAACCTTGAACATACAAAAGTTTGTTCTCAAGACCCCATTTTGAGTTATTTATATGTAGTTTTGGAGCATCGGAACACGTATAAAATCTGTTTCTTAAAATTTCCAATCGAATCCATTGGAACGGGTAAAAATTTGGTCTCATGACCCCATTTAGACCCATTTATATGTGGTTTTGGAAGTCCGGAACATGTCGAAAAATCATTTCTCAAACTTTCCAATCGAAAACAACAATAAAAAAAAGTTGGATAATTATTACTTTTTTTCTGTGTTAGTTTTTGTCCGATTTGGCTGATTCTCGAACTTGCTCGACAATTCTAACCACTGCAGCATGAAGCGAAAGCGGTTTGAGCCGGATGTAATACATATTTGTTTTTCGAATGGTATATCCGATATACTATATCGTTTGCCTCAAAGAAATTTGATGGGAGCCAAGGTGACCAATTCTTAAGAACACAAGGTTACTCAAATGATTAAAAAAATGTAAATCATTGAACAGAAAAATAATGGTGTTATGAGAAAGAGTATTTATCGCAAAAGCTAAAATTTTCTCCGTTTTTAAAATTATTTTCCCCTCTTGGGTTGAATTGGCCCGGAAAACGGGGGAATCTCTGGCAACATAAACATGTCTTTTGTTCAAGGACAAAATCTACTTGATTTTAAGGAGTTTTTTTTCCCTGTTACACTGTTCTACAAATGTAAATATTTTTAAATTCACATAAACGAGACAAATTTTGGGTCGCTGATACACTGGTCCCGTCTATGTGAATTTTTCGTTGTAGAACAGTGTTAGTTATGCTTTAAACTAGAGAGTGAACTATCTTCGGCTATGCCGATGCTGAAATACCCCCACACAATAAAGTCCATTTGGAAATACCTCGAACATACAAAATTTTGGTCTCAGGATGCTGTTTTCATCCATTTATATGTGGTTTTAGAACCTGGAACCTTGTCTAGCATCCGTTTCCAAAAATGTCCAACCGAATCAAAAAAAATGTTGGTCTCAAACCCCATTTTGAATATACTCCGCTACAGTGTGTGTGGGGTATACAAAGTGAAGTAATTACGCTAAATATTAGGATGTGATGGAGCATACCACCAGCATCATAGTTTCAAATTTGACATTGGTATTATGTATGCGTATCCCCAACCTATCCTCTTCAACATTCGCATCCGCACACTTGCGATGCGAATGTGATACAGGTGTGAACGTTGAAGAGGAGATCTTGGTAAATTTTGTATTCAACACCATACCAATTTGTAAACAAATTAAAAACTAAACGTAATTATGCTTGCAATTAGTTATTAGTTTTTGAAATTCGATAATATTTGACTGCTGTTTTCTTTCATCGAAAACCTTTACAACAGCTAAAGGTTAAATGCATGTCAAAAGCCCCCTTTCTAACAAATTTGAAAAAAATCAATATTAAAATAATTTTTAATTTGAAAAGTCAATTCGGGATCATATAAAGTGGTCGAATCGACCCCAAATTATATAAAAACCGAACATCGATGTTTTGGACACCCTTAGTGAGCATGATAGCCGCCTTCTAATACTCTCGTAAAAAAATACCTACAAATTTGACAAAAACTGAAACAAAATTTATATATAATGTATATATTTATAAATTTACAGCAAACTATATTATATACAAATTGGAGCAAAATAGATCATGATAACCAAATCCAAGATAAGTGAAAGATAAGTGCCGTCATACGATTTGAAGAAAATGGAGGTTTTTTTATATGCATCTGTGTCTCGTAAAGAAAACCAATAAAACTGTCATATGGAAAATAGTAAAAAAACTCAAATACAATAATAGTAAGCAATTAAAAATATTCAATAGTGTAAAAACCGATATCGTACCTAAATGAATAAAACATAAACTAGAATATTAGTAGGCAAAAAGCTATTTTATTTAAAATATATAGTAAAAAAATACATTTTCGAACTAATAATTTGGACGATTAGTTTGATATACTAACATACATATATACTCAAAAACTGTTGAATATAATTAAAGGGAGAAGAATCATCAGAATTAAGAATATTGGAAAATGTCGACGCGGTATTCAAAATTATAAAAATAATTATGATTATTTAAAAAACAAATTGTTGTTAATTCAAATTTAATAGCTATCAAAAAGATTTTTTTTCAAACAGTAATGTTTTTAAACAAATATATATAGTAATAACAAACAATATATGTACATAACGGTATTTTAATGATCTCAACAATGCAAAACTATTAAGTAAAGTATGAAATATCATCTGGAAATCGACACCACAAAATAAAATTAAAACGAATTTAAAGATAATATTTCAAACAAATTCTGAAAAAATATTTAATAAATTGTGCAGAAATGAAAAAAAAATTAAATGACTCAAAGAAAAGAAAATTTACTTATGAAAATTGTATAAATCATGTTTATAAATAACTTTTTCACAGCAGAAACTATTAAGTTGTTAAATATATGTATGTATGTAATATACACATATATGTACGTATGTAAATCATATATATACAGTGCAATTTGGCTATACATATTTGCATATGTAGCATGAAATTATGCATATGAAATGTTGTCAAGGCCTATAAATAATGGAGCAATTCCAGTTGTAATCTTTAGTACCGACTTTCATTACGACGACTTCTTATTACACTGTATATATCAAGGAATTTATACACATCTAAATATAATTAATATATATATATATATTGCAATAAAATTAAATATAATCTGTAACTAGTCAAATTGAAGTTATAAATGTAGGCATATTTTTTAAAATTAAAAAAAATGCAAATAGTGTGTATATATTTAGGTATATACTTATATTAGCTGTATGGGCCAACGTTGTTTGTGAGATCTGAGCCGTAACTCTCCACTAGAAATATTAAATTTTGCTCAAATTTTAGTTAAAATTGGGTAGTCGTATAACAAGACGGAGTACCCTGCAATCCATAACATCAAAATAAACTTCATAGCGAGGGAAAATAACAGAAAAATTTTAGTTTGAAATAAAACACCAAAATCAAGGAAAAACAGGAAAAAATGTTAGTTCCAGTAGCTAGCCCTTGTCGCCTTCCGGAGGGAACAATATGACCCCTTTTAGAATAAAACTTTTAGCTACTATCTGATTTCTTGCCACTAGTTGTTCACCACAAGAAACTTGAGCTATTGCATGAGTGCTGGTACTCTATCTTTAGGGCGGATGAATTATCCATAACGTCAAGGCGTGCCTTTCCGTTTAAAAAACCAATACTTTACTAAAAACAAATATTTCTATGGGGTGATGACGGCATATATATAAGTATATATATATATAAATGTATTTATATATCTTAAGTAATATGTAATTGTGTGTGTATAGATTTCAGTTTACATGCCAAAACGATTGTGTGGTAGCGAAGTATGTCAAAAAAGCTGTGAACCTCCGGCGGATTAACATCTTGAACTGAGACACGTGGTGTATGTATGCTTTTCCGCATATATCCCTGCAAGACATTTGTATAGTTTATATATGAGCCTTTCAGTTCCATAGTGGATTAGGTCCATAAGTCGAATCAAAATTCATACTCAGAAAAACCCATATACTAAAATCAAGTACAATCGTATTTACTTCTTCATTTTTTTAACTTAATGAAAACATCTTTGAAATAAAGTGAAAAAACTTAAAATAACTATTTTAAATCAAGGTCTGGTAAACTTAATATAAATTGGACAATTTTTGAAAAAATCGGAAAACAACTTTAAAATAAGTTTGTTTACTTTTTTATTTTGAGTTTTAAATTGAAAACTAATTTGTTTGTATCTGCTGTTGTTTCTAAAATATCCAACTTTACCAGACTTTAATTAACGTTTCTACTTGCTTTAAGATGGTTACTTTAGATTTTAGGTGGATTTTTCCCTGAGTGTGTGTACTTAGGGAATTTTGGAATCAACTCATGGACATAATCCACTATGGAACTGAGCCAGTCATATATTTAGTTCAGAACTGGTTCTGCTTTAGTGGTTACTGATTTTATTTAAATCAATTTTGTAAGCTCTGATCTGGAGAATTTATGTGGTGGGAAGGACCATTGCTACCATTGAGCCCTGAAATCGTTCCTTTCGACATAAAAACAAATTCTGTATAGTTTCATGGCGATTTGGTAAGTCCTGAAATCCAGGAGAGGCTAAAGTCCCTGAATTGTGCTAAGAGAGTTCAGTACACCTAAAAAAAAAAAAAATGTTAAATATATACCCATGTATAAAATATATCGCTATGAAAGGTGTGTGTACAGTGTTTAGCAGTGTTGCCAGAGACCCGCCTTCAAAAATCCCACTCTCTTCTTCAAAACGCCCTTTTTATCACATTTTAGGAATGAAAAATCCCAGAAAAAATTCCTTTACAAATATTAATTTAAAAAGCGGTTTTTCAATAGCAACTCATAAATTTTTTTTATAAACATAGAACACGAAAAATATGTGTCGATTCTATTTCTTAAACTAGCAGTTTTAATATTTAAACTTTTTTTATAAATATTTTGTTTTAATAACTTAAAATGAGTTTCATCGCGTGAAAAACTAACACAGTATTGATTTTTATTTTTAAAAGCTGATTTAATCACACATACAGCATTTAAGCTTTCTTCACCAATTCTATTTTTTTTTTTTGTTTTAACGTAACAGTAACAATCGAAAATATTCGCTCAGGAATGTGGCAAAAACGCAACAAAACTAAAATTTTTTTTAAATTCGAAAAACAACAGATCTTCATTCAAAGTTGTTTTATTTATTACCACAGTTTTGACAAAATACCGCAGTTATTTTTTATTAATGCAATCTGCTCGCTGGCGAGCACAGCAACGGTATCTAAGAACTCACTATTGAATTGCATATTCTCAGAGGAAAGTGCTTTGGTTAACTATGAGATCATATATAATTTCTTTGCCTGAAGCAATTATTTCAAGTACCTCAGGTTTCAGGACTATTTTTGAAAGACATTTGCTTCAACTCCTGCTGAAGTTTGTGAATTAATATATCTGCCGATTGAAACAAAGCATTAAATCTATTGAAATTGGCTAAAATATTTTTAAAAATATTAGATACATTTTAATATTTTTGCCTTTTTTTGAGGGAAATTTCAATTGAACAAAAAATGCATTTAATTTAATTAAAACTAAAAAAATCGTCAATGACTCAAAAATCCCATTTTTAGCGGCAAAATCCCTAGCGCCCTTTTTTGGTACGAAAATCCCCGAAAAGAGGTCGAAATCCCCGTTTCTGGCAACACTGGTGTCTAGCATTAGGAGTACAAACCGCAACCAGCCGAGTTCTTTTCTCGAGAAACGAATGGGTGGTTGAAAGGAGTGCAAATGTCCCTGTTAGTAGTTGGAATGTAATGTGTGCTAACAAAATTGAAAAAAATATATATCGCTGTTTGCTGTTTTATTTTTGAACTAATGTAGCTTATTATATTGAAGGCCATCCTTTGGCGGGTTGGAAAGGTAATCGGATAATAATAACGAAGGTTTGAAACATGCCTCATCTTTTCATTTTTTTCGCACAATTCACCTCCTTAAAGGGCGCATTTGCGACCACACCATTTTTTTCGTTTCTCGAGCAGAGGAATCAAATATTGATCCTCCCCCTTTTTGCTTCTTTGCATGGATCTTATAAAAAGGAGTTCTGCTTGTTCCATCTGAATTGATTGGTAGGGGTGATGTTATTTTTCAAGTTCCTTTTGTTTTTGCCAGCACAAATATTTGAGGTTGATCTTTCTTTATTTTAGCTGGTAGATTTAATCACCCTGCACTCATATACAAATTATTGCACACATACTTCCTCATCAAAACAGTTTCATGTAGTCATCAGTTTGGTATTATAGTTTTGTATTAAGCCGTGTGTGTTCCGATGAACGAATAATACACAGCATTGCATTGAGTTTTTCAAAAACTTTATACCACAAATAAAAATATTTACCTTTGAAACTAATAAAGTAGATAGAAATATGTTGCTTTAAAAAAAGAATACTAAAACAAGTGCAATGGTTTCTGAGAATACAAACAGTTTTCATAGAAGTAATTTTACTATACAGGGTGTAACAGTCGAGATGGTCAAAAAGCTAGGAATCGATTGAGGACCCAAAAGTATGAAGAAAATGTTATGTGCACTTATGGCGGATTTGTCACACACTTTGGCAATTGTTTACCGATACAAATTTTTGTTTTCAGAGTTTTGGTAATAGCTTCTCAAACATATAAGATAGAAATGCACTTTGGGCTCATTGGAAAGGACATAAAATTTCCTTTATAACTATGTATAGCTCTAATTTACATTCGTTTTTTCAAAGGCACTATTGTTTTTCAAAATGTAATTTTCTTTATTTTAAATACTAAGTTTAAATCAAACACATTTTTTTCTTATTCTAATTAACATTAATTTTTTTTTAAAATAGAATTAGCTTGTTAAATTTCCTTGTTTTATGAATCTATGGTTTGTAATAATATGACATTAAAAGATTGATATGTAGCTAAAAAAAAATATTAAGACAAAAAATTTTGAAAATTGAATATGTATTTGACTTTAAATTTGAATAGAAGTATTATTATTTGAATAAAAAACAACGTCTTTAATTCAAATGAAACATTTTTTTACTGAATTTTTTGTAAAAATGTATATATTTAGTGCATATTTAAGAAGCGTTTATAAGTGTCATAATATAACAAACCATGGTAGGAAAATAAAGGAAATTTAACAAGCAATAATTATATTAAAAAATAAACTGTTACTTAAGTCAAACTAGGTTTGAAAATAGAGAAAATTACATTTTGAAACACAAAAGTATCTTTGGCAAAATTAATGTATATTAAAGCTGTACACAGTTATACAGGAAGATTGTATTTCTATCTTATATGGAAGGGGCAATTCGCAATAATTTCTCTATATTTCGATTCCTATCTTTTGGACCATCTCGACTGTCACACCCTGTAAAATATAGATTTTTTTGTTGTTCGCCCTCGACTCATCCTATATGACAATCAAGGTCAGAAAATAATAATATGACAATCAAGGTCAGAAATAATAAAATAAAAGTGTACTGAACTTTCTTCCAATTATATGGGTTTTCAGGTCTTCTGTAGCTCGTCGTTATCTAATCGTCCGATCGTAATGAACCTTCACTAAATTCATTTTGATGTGATCTCAGGTGGTGGCTACGATTAAGGGCGCTACACCTATGAAAGCCAAAAGTTAAGGTTATAAAATACTACTTTGAAATTTTCAGAATAAAAAATACATAATTACAGCTGTTGAGCTGGACTATAGTAACACCCATTTTCTCCATTTTCTAAATACTACGTTTACATTTAGAGGTTATGTCAAACAAATTATGGCAATGTATCTACCCGCTTTACAGTGAGATTAGCAAGATACGAGAAAAATTTTACATATCATTTGTATGTTTGTTTCGATCTTTTATTTTTTTCATTCACTCTTTCACTGACTCATCTTTTCCCTGCTTAAATAATTAGCAATTATTTTAATATCGCGCCTTTTCGTACGAGCAAATAGCGATAACCTCGAAAATGGGAAACGGCTATGTAAAATATGCCCAGATTTTGTTCTGAAAGTTTTACAGTTTAGGGCTCTCCTATATCGAAGAAAGTTATGCATACAAATAAGAACCGCTGTAAAGTACCTACATATGAAAATCTTCATATCTTTGTACACTTGAATAAACACACTTAGTGAGACAGAAAAAAATGGATGTTATTGCTTCCAGAGTTTTCGACCCTCAGGAAATATGATGTTGGTGTGATGGCTTCCCACCATTTTTTTCGCCGAATTTGTCCACTACTGACTAATTGGAAATTTTAAAAACAAATTTCTCTCCGCCGTAGTATACCGGGTGTTTTAAATAAATCTACCCGCTAGCGATAACATCTTGAGCCTTGAGAAGAGAAACACCAATTTTTGTCGGTATTACCCTATTTTTAATGATAACTTTAGAAGCTTATAAAAAATTCTTAAATCGAAAAAAACTGTTAAATAAAATGTCAAAAAAATGGTCACACACAATAATACCGACAAAAATTGTTTTTTTCTTCTAACTCCAGATTTTGAGGGGGTAATCAAAATACCTGGTATGCAGTAGTCATTTTTTTGGATAGACCTACAAAGTGTAATATGTGGCGCCCCAAGTTCTGGGCTACTGTAACGCAGTGCTATCTGATGCAATTACATATTTTTGAGGGTAGCGTACTAATGGAAACCCTATTTTGTTCCTGGTCTGGCCTAGTACAATACATGTGTTGAGCGTCCAGCATTAACAGTATAACAGTATAATGCGGGAGATCAATAAACGAAAAAGGGAGGAAGGGCGAGGAGGCGGTAAAAAAAAACATTTCAGGTTACATCACTTACTACGGTATAACTTCACATTCAATGATTCAAAAAAGATTTAATCCGGAAACAAAAAGTTTGCGAATCAATCAAATAAATTGTAAACAAGCTTCAGCTTTTCATATTGGAGCAAAATTAAAAAAGGTTGTTTTGTGAGAAATGCAGTTTCGTTTCTTGAAAACTTATCATTAACTTCGCTAACTTTTTTTGTTGGATTTTTGTTCCATTCCCATTTCAAAACACTCAGAGCATTTTTCTGACTTTAAGAGAAGTATACAATTTCAGAAATGTTTAGCAAATTGCTTGAAATAAAGTCATAATAAGTGATGTAATATGTGAATGCGATTGGTTATATACAATTTTTTACCGCGTCATTTCACCTCCTTTAATTTTTTACATTCAATGCCGGATGTATGTATATATATATATATACATGTATATAAAATACTCACAAAATAAGTTGAATTCAAATAGCATACAAAAAAATACAGCCTAACAACCACAATTTATTAAATGAAACAAAAAAAAATTAGTCAATTTAGTTATAGTTTATATCTATGTACATCTCATTTAAAACCTGTATTAGTTTCCAAACTTTTTTGTTAAGCTTTTTTTTAATTTTTGTTTATATTACTGCTATTAAAATTAAACAAATAAATAATTTACCGCAACATCTAATAAAATCGAGAAAATTGCAAAAAGACAACAAAAAATGTTTTCCATTTAAATTAGGGAACATTATGGAATGAATCCAATCCTACTGCCATTAGAGTTATGTTGATATATAACATAAATCAGTTTTATTAATTGTCATTGTTCTGTATCTGAAGAAAAAATGTCAAGAAAAATTGATAGTTTCTTCCTTTAAATTTCATGTCGTCGAAAAATGGTAATTTGATAAGAAATCAATCTATTGTTTTTTCGTACCATATTGAAAGTATTCTTGTAAAATTGATATGGAAAACAATAAGCGATTTTCATTGCCCTATCAAGTCTCAACATCCAAATTGCAGCACCACATATTAATTAATATTAAAATTAACAGTAGTCCAAAAAAAATCCAGAGATTTGAAAGTTGATCTTGTATAATTAAGCCACGCTGAACACAATGGCGATGGCTTAGAATCTACATCGCTGGCAGCGTGAGTAAGCATTTTTCAAAACTTTTCTATGTGACAGGAGCAGTGCTGTAAAAAACAAGTGAGTAAGTTTCATTCGGGCAAGCCGACTTATATATACCCTACACCTAATGGGCCATATTGGATCCGCCATCATGAATTTTATAAAATGCGACATCAAATTCGATCAGAGACCCTAAAAACCCCTTTATACAAAATTTCATACTATTTTGATCAAAAATATTATAGTATGGGTATATTAAAATTAGCAATTCAATTCGATGTAATATAACATTTTTATACTAAATTTTGGTCGAATTGAAAAAAATCCCAATCCCGGGATCCCGGGATTGCATTTTTAAATTCCGAAAATCCCGGGATTGGCAAAGGTCTCGAAAAATGACATCCCTAGTTTGCATGCATTTCCATAAAATATTGGTCAACATGTTGAGCAAATTGTAAACTTTAACTTTTGCGGAATAAAAAACCATTTAACATCCCAGAAGATTTTTCATTTTATTTTTATTTTCATGAAAATTCTATAAAGCATTGTCAGTAAGGCATTCAATCCCGAAGTGTTTTTGAAAATCCCGGGATTTCGGGATTTGAAATCACAATCCCGGGATCCCGGGATTTGTTCGGGATTTTCCAATTAAATACAATAATTAATATAAAATTAAAGAAAAAATTGTTGCAACAACATTTTAAGTTTAATTCGACAAAGAAAACATATTTAACATATTTAATAAATCTAACACGAAAAACTTACTTTCAGTAGTTTTAGTATGATAGCGGGAACGGATACACCAATTGTTGTTTAAATTGGTGTCCATTAAAAAGTAAAACACACACAAAACTATTTATTCAATTCGTAAAGTTATACGTTCAACAAAATAATTTTAACATATATCTTTTTTCTAGTTCTAAATGGGTCATATCGTGTGCGGTTATTTCAGCTTCGGCATAGCCGAAATTGGTTCGCTTTTTTATAACCCTTATATTAACTTGCTTTGGGTGTACTATATATATATATATATGGCGACTTTAAAATCTGCAATGATATTCGGAGGAAAGTACCCAAAAACCCTTAATTTTAAATCGAAATTGCTGAAATTAATTTAAAGGAAATTTATTTTCTGCTTTTTAGTCGGTTAAAGGGTTATATTTTAAAAAACTTGTTTTTTACTTATTTTTTATGTAACATTTCAATTACAAATATATTTTATATATATTTTATACTCACTAGCAGGGACGTAACCAGGGGGGGGGGGGGGGGGGTTATGGGGTGTTCGAACCCAATCCCCCCCCCGAAATCGACGAAGAAATAGAAAAATGTATGGAATTGTTATGAAACAGAATTCAAGAGAAACCTCTGTATCTCCTTGATATTTTATTTTATTAAAAACAATTTTCAAATTGCAGTTCGGACATTCGATATAAAGCGAATATCACGGTTGACATTCACATGAAAGCGAAACATCTTGTGAAAGTTTGAATTTATTCGAAATTTTATGTGAATCAAATGAAAGTGTTTTTAAAATAAAATCAGGGACGTACCCAGGAAGGGATGCGGTGGGTTTTGGGTGTCGAACCCCCCCTAAATCTCTAAAATAATACAAACAAATTATGAAATTTGACAGAACTTAAGATAAACTTCAGTATGTATTTTTTAATTGAAAACTTTCGTGTACCAAAAAAGAATATGACGCCAATCATTCATAAAGGTATTTTCCTCAATTAGATATGTATTTCAATAATATACAGTCGAACTTCCCTACAATGAATTCACTTCACTATAGAGAAGTTCGAGTGTATTTCAATACAGTTTGAGGATTATTTGAAAAACAATAAGTAAATACTTAGTTCTTTAGTAATTTGATATGCAATAAAACAAAAAATATATGAACACAATACGTCGATTTTAGAATGAATCCTTTTTTCATAAACTCCCCTTCGGGTTTTCCTTGGAAAATTTTTTTATTATTATTTTTAGATCTACTTATTTTTAATGAAAAATCGAAAGATTTATTTTGAAAATAAGAAAAACGAGGTTGCTGTTGATTTTTAATTTGTTTACATTTTATGGTTTTTTTCTTTAGTATTAGCAAAAAAAAATGTTATGAAAAACCACCTCGAAATTTGTTCCTGGTTACATCCCTGCTCACTAGCTACTAACTTATCCAATTGAAGAAAAGTAGTTACTAAATTAAGTAAGAATATCAATATGATAATTTTCTATATTGAACAATTTTTGAGAAAAAGTCATGTATATATAAACATAAACAAAAAAAAACTAGAGAGTGGACTATCTTCGGCTATACCGAAGTTGAAATACCCCCACACAGTAGGAAGAAGTACCTCGATCATAAAAAAATGTGGTCTCAAGACCCTATTTTGAGCCAATTATAGGTGGTTTTGGAGCCCTGACCATGTCCAAAATCCATTTCTAAAAATTTCCAATTAAATCCAACAAAAAAAAAAAATTGGTCTCAAGACCCCATTTAGACCCTTATATATGTGGCTTCGGAACATCGGACCATGTCCAAAATCCATTTCTAAAAATTTCCAATTAAATCCACCAAAAAAAAAAATTGGTCTCAAGACCCCATTTCGACCTTATATATGTGGCTTCGGAACCTCGGACCATGTCAAAAATACGTTTCTAAACATTTCCAATCGAATACAACAATAAAAAAGACTTGAAAAATTTTTACCTCTTTTTTCGGTGTATGGGAGCCACGCCCAGTTTTTGTCCGATTTGGCTGATTCTCGAACTTGATCTCAGTATTCACGAGAAAAACATGTAAAAAAAGTTTCAAGTCGATATCTCCAAAACTGCGACCGCTATCGTGCGGACGGACAGACGGACAGACGGACGGACAGACAGACGGACAGACGGACGGACAGACAGACGGACATCGCTAAATCGACTCAGGAGGTGATACTGATCAAGAATATATATACTTTTCCATACCGGACACGCCTCCTTATGGGCGTTACAAACGTTGTGACAAAGTTAGTATACCCTGCCACAGTGAGTGTGGGGGTATAAAAAAAAGGAGAAACAAGAAATAAAAAAAGTAAAAGTTATTTTTTTTAAATATAACCTTAAAACCGACTAAAAGCAGAAAATAAATTTCCTTTTAATTAGTTTTCGCAATTCCGATTTAAAAATTAGGGTTTTTGGCTGGTTTGTTCCAAATGTCCTTGCAGATTTTAAAGTGGCCAAAAACCCTTAACCTTAAATCTTTTTCACAAAAAATTCAACCTTTGACCTCTTTTGAAAAAATTCAGACGTTTTGTGGCTAAACCCCGTTACGAGTGTATTTTTTTTTTCGTTCCTCTCAATTGTCAAAACCCCATCATTTTTTGCCTTGTAGCATAGTGAAACTGATTTGATGTATATTTGAGAGAATTTTTTTCATGTCTCTCGGCGGGAGCTAGGTTATTGTTTTAGACCCTTAGTATGAAAATTGTAAATTTTTTAAGGAACTCAAATTTTATTTAAACAAATAATAAAAGTAACCAAAAGAATTCACAAACAAATTTGGGCCTCCTAGGTCAAAACTAACAGGAGCCTCGGATTATCCCATATATCCCGTGAAAAAAATTAGATTTTTTAAGGACTCCCCAAATCTATCAGGTGCTGGGCAAAGGATGTTCTAGTTGATGGTAAATACCACCTGTGAAGCTTTGAACTTTAAATGTAAAATTTTACCAAAATCGGTCCCGGATTTGAGCACCAGAACTACTTTTCATACATTTGGGCTACATTTCTTTCCGTGAGCCTCCTACCCCTATATTTGAAATTTCATACAGTTTTCCAGGACTCCTTTTAACATAAGTAATCCACCCAGAAAATGTCCAAGGATGTAATTTGTGGCAGCTGTAACCCCGTGCCACGCAATTTGAGGCCAGATTCACTCAATATTCGATGATGACTAAGTTAAATTTTAATCATATTTTTTGTTTTGTGGGCCTCTTATGTCCCACTGGAAATTCCAATGATTTTCGGTGTCGCAAAAATAAGAAAAAAATTTGAAAAGCTTCGGCCAAAACTTCGGCTATTTTTTGGAAAGCCGAAGCAAATGTGCATTTTTGGCCGATAACGGCCGAAGCCGATACCGAAGCCGATTAATCGGTCGGGCTCTAATTATTTGCATTAAAAAATCGATTCCTGACTATTTTGACATCTCTAAAATCGATTCCGAAATAATCGATTCTGATAGCCTAAAATCGATTTTCGATTAGAATCGAAGTCGATTTACCAAACACTAAAACCAACTTATCCATTATAACTCCCAGTAAAGCACAGAGTATACAGAGGCGACACTCTCTTTAAATTCCCTGAAATCCAATATGGCGGACCATTTTTTTTGGATTTTTCGTTCTTTGCTTCACACACTATACGTGAGTTCACCACGCAGGGATGATTCGATTTCGTATGAAAAGTAGTATATAATTGTGCGAAATTACATACAATTGTACCGAAATATTTGTATACCGAAAATATAACTATTTCATTTTTTTTTAAAAATTCTTTTAAGAAACAATATACTAATAAACCAAAAATGGAATTTATAAAAATATTGCTAATTTTTCTTTGAAATTCAACATTTGTATATAAGAATTGTTTTAAACAATTGTAATAAGTATATTTTGGGTATACAAATATGTCGGTACAATTCTATGTTATTTAGTACAATTATATACTAATTTTCATTCTGCACGTTCCACAGGTGTTTGAGTCGCATGAGATATTGTAGCTGACCGTGAATTGCGACTGTGTGGGCCGAGATTGGCTTTACGGTTTGGCGGCATAGCGTTAGTCAATTGAGTTATATACTGTAAGGGAAGTGTGGAAATCTTTGAACCCAATTAAGAAAATATATAAATATGTAGTGGTATACAATGTAGGTTTTCCATTTTTTTTGGCAATGATAACAAATTTTTTTCAAATAAAGAAATTTTTTGTCAAGATACAAAAATTTTTGTTGACTGTAAAATTTTCTTCTTTTTTTATAACCTTTATATTAACTTGCTTTGGGCGGACTATATATATATATATATATAGCTATATATATATATATATATATCCTCAAATCCGCGGCGAGCTTTTTCATACACTTCCACATGAGCTAGAGCGCTGAAATTTGGAACACTGATAGAACTCCGGTGACAATGCATTCTATTAAATTTTGGGGTCCATCAGAGGCGTGGGGAGACTCAAACTTTTTTTTTTTAAACATGGCATAACTTCCAATTCCTTCAAGCTACAATTTGGTAGGTGAGTTCTTATTGACAAAATTAAATTTTTTACCCTTTGGAAAGGGGGGTGTGGGGGCAAAGGGGAGCGGGATGGAGCCAATTTAAAGACCTAACTTTCGTATTTTGTAAGCTACAAGGCTGAAATTTTTTACTTAGGTTCGCATTCGGGAAAAAGAGTAAAAAAGGGGAAAAAAGGGGGGAACAGGGGGGAGAAAAAAAATTAAAAAAAAAAAACAAAAAAAGAGGAAAATAAAAACAGAGTAAAAAACAAGTTTTTTAAAATATAACCCTTTAACCGACTAAAAAGCAGAAAATAAATTTTCCTTAAATTAATTTCAGCAATTTCGATTTAAAATTAAGGGTTTTTGGCGACTATAAAACCAGCAATGATATTCGGAGGAAAGTACCCAAAAACCCTTAATTTTAAATCGAAATTGCTGAAATTAATTTAAAGAAAATTTATTTTCTGCTTTTTAGTCGGTTAAAGGGTTATATTTTAAAAAACTTGTTTTTTACTCTGTTTTTTTTTTGGTGAAATTTGTATTTAAATTGAATATTAGAAAATACACGATTGATATTGGCAACTCCAGAAAGTATGGAGTGCTGTGTGACATAAATAATAAAGATGTGACCCTGGAAGTATGCACGTTTGTGCTGAAAGATAAATTAAGCGGCCCAGAAATATGCAAAGAATTTGCGTACAGAATAGGGCTTTCGATCCCGGGATCCCGGTCCATTTTTAATCCCGAAAATCCCGGGATATTTTTTCCTAAATCCCGGGATTTTCGGGACTACATTTTAAATAAATTAGTCCATAAAAAAAAAAAACAAAAAAAGAGGAAAATAAAAACAGAGTAAAAAACAAGTTTTTTAAAATATAACCCTTTAACCGACTAAAAAGCAGAAAAAAAATTTTCCTTAAATTAATTTCAGCAATTTCGATTTAAAATTAAGGGTTTTTGGCGACTATAAAACCAGCAATGATATTCGGAGGAAAGTACCCAAAAACCCTTAATTTTAAATCGAAATTGCTGAAATTAATTTAAAGAAAATTTATTTTCTGCTTTTTAGTCGGTTAAAGGGTTATATTTTAAAAAACTTGTTTTTTACTCTGTTTTTTTTTTGGTGAAATTTGTATTTAAATTGAATATTAGAAAATACACGATTGATATTGGCAACTCCAGAAAGTATGGAGTGCTGTGTGACATAAATAATAAAGATGTGACCCTGGAAGTATGCACGTTTGTGCTGAAAGATAAATTAAGCGGCCCAGAAATATGCAAAGAATTTGCGTACAGAATAGGGCTTTCGATCCCGGGATCCCGGTCCATTTTTAATCCCGAAAATCCCGGGATATTTTTTCCTAAATCCCGGGATTTTCGGGACTACATTTTAAATAAATTAGTCCATAAAAAAAGTCGTTTAAGCAGAAAAATTGGTTTTGACAACATTTGGACAACCACAAAATGAAAAAAAAGTTAGTTAGAAAACTCAAAACCTAAAAATTTATTAAAAAAATTACGAATAAAATTGTTTGAAATTTTTTCTTTAAGAAAAAAAAATGTATATTTATTTCAGAAGAAAATTGGTATTTTCAGTCTTAGCGAACGCACAAAAATGAATTGCTTAGTAAAAATAATTAAGTAAAACTGAAAACTGATACAAAAGTAATTTCAGAAACCTTACTAAGCATATTTTGAATTAAATTGTGTCGTTCCTAATGAAACGGAAACTCAAATACTGAAAATAAAAAAATTCATTAATTTGTACCTTTAATAAATTGAAATTAATGTTTATGTTTATTTATTTAAGCTAAAACTATCAGTTTTCCAATAAAACATATAAAAACATTTTTTTATATTTTTAAAATGCATTTTGCTTGTAAAAGTAATAAATCCCGAAAAATCCCGGTATCCCGGGATTTTTCGGATTTAATCGACAAGATTTAATCGAAGATTTAATCGACAAAAAATGGAAAAAAAATAGTTGAAATAACCGAAAATAATTGTTGGTTTAAGGAAATTGTGAGTTCTTTTACCGCAATTAATGAAAAAAAGAGCTTGTGTCAGTTATGCGCTCAAGCTAATATTTATTTCTTTTAAAACATGCAAATTTGCAATTTAAAAATTTTTTTTGTGTTGATATGTTTTTGTTTTTGAAAAAAAAAATTTTACGATAAAAGTTTTATGTGTAGCATAACAAATTTTTGCGGTAAGTTTACAATTAAAATAGTAAACCAACCAATTATTTAGGTAACCTTACCTCCATCATCGGTAAAATTACGAACCCGTTTGGTAGTTTTACCTACAATGAAGTACACCAACCACTTCTCATCGGTTAGATTACCCGACGAAGAAGCGTTTGTAGCGTTTTTAACCGTCTTTTTCGGTTAAATCTACCGACCTTTTTTTGTGTGTAATAAAATCTCTGTACCTGTGCAATGCTCTATCTTTCAGTTACAGAAAACAAATGAAAAGCAAAAAATTAAACAGCAGTTAGCGCAATGGTGAAGCTGTGATCTTCTCACCACGGCGCCAAGAAACATTTCACCACGGCGCTAACTGAATAAATTATTACCCTGCCAACCGGACAGCTGTCCAAAGAAAATCACAAAAAAAAAAAATATGAGTTCAAAAGCTCTGAGAAGGCTACGTAATGATCTGGGGATGTTTTTCCGGGAACGGAATGGTTTTAGTTCATTAAATAACCGATATAACGGACCGGTTTGTGTACAAAAATATTCTCTAGAATATCATGTTGCCTTATGAGGAGGAGGAGAAGCCATTAAAAAGTATTTTTCAGCAGATGATCCCAACCACACCGCTAAATTATTTATTTGTGAATATTTATACCCCCACACACACTGTGGCAGGGTATACTAACTTTGTCACAACCCCATAAGGAGGCGTGTCCGGTATGGAAAAGTATATATATTCTTGATCAGCATCACCTCCTGAGTCGATTTACCGATGTCCGTCTGTCTGCCCGTCCGTCTGTCAGTCCGCACGATAGCGGTCGCAGTTTTGGAGATATCGACTTGAAACTTTCCGTAGATGTTTTTCTCATGAATACTGAGATCAAGTTCGAGAATCAGCCAAATCGGATAAAAACTGGACGTGGCTCCCATACACCGAAAAAAAGGTAAACATTTTTCAAGTCTTTTTTATTGTTGTATTCGATTGGAAATGTTTAGAACGTATTTTTGACATGGTCCGAGGTTCCGAAGCCACATATATAAGGGTCTAAATAGGGTCTTGAGACCAACTTTTTTTTTTTGGTGGATTTGATTGGAAATTTTTAGAAATGTATTTTGGACATGGACCGGGCTCCAAAACCACCTATAATTGGCTCAAAATAGGGTCTTGAGACCACATTTTTTTATGTTCGAGGTACTTCTTCCTACAGTGTGGGGTATTTCAGCTTCGGTATAGCCGAAGATAGTCCACTCTCTAGTTTTGTTTAAATTTTATAATTATTTTAATTTTTTTTTCATTTTTAATATAGTAATTGAATATTCTTCCTAAATTAATAAGAAAAACATTAAATCCAAAGCACTTTCCATTCTTCATTGAACAAAATGCAAACAAGGTAAAGTATGTGCTTTAGTTTTGTCCGACACTGTTATAGATTTGCAGACATCAAATTACTTGACATTCCAGAAGGACTACGCGGAGCTTCTCTTCTTCACACTGCGCCTGTTGACTCTCGATTGGCATACATACGCTGCAAGAATTGATCCACTGCAACCTATGGCGAAATTATGGAACGTGGGCTAATCGTGTCAAGCAATTGGACATTTACAACTTATTTACAACAGATGACTAATGTCAGAATACTAATATCCAGAGTCCACTGCCTGTGGCTGTGCTGCGTTTTTAGCTACTTTACAATGATATACGCATTGAGTGCAGCTGCGCGCATGATTATGCGCGTTTGAAAGCCAACGAGGTGATTGTGGATCTGACAAAGCTGCTGGGCGGTGGGTGTATTTTCAAAGTATGAAGATTTGACCATCTTGGACTTGATCCATGGACACTCTTGCAGTGTGTACCACAACGTTGACTACGGTTTGTCCGATAAAACTTATGTATTTCGGAATTTAATAAAAAATAAAATACAAAATTGCATTGCATTTTAATTTTCCATGTACCGATTGGAACAATTCGAAGCAATGATCTTCGTATAAATCTGTTCTCGACTGCCTATGTCCTAAGTCTCTGAATACTTACACTCACTGTAATCCAATCACAATAAAAAAATGGCAAAAAAAAAACATTGCTGTGATTAGTTACATAAGTTTCAATGTTCTTGTAAACTTTACCGTTTAAAAAAAATATATGTACATAACTACACAGAGGAAAAAAAATCAGAACTGCATGGTTATGATTTAAAACGGCTATCGTTACGAAAAATTTAACACCGCACCGTTCTAAAACACAACTGAAACAGTTTCACTTTTTGAAGATGGTATGAGTTACTGGAACCTGGGTTCGAATCTCAGTCAGACCAACTTTTTTTTTATTATTTTGTTTATCATTGTGCAAAAAAAACTGTTCTGCATTTGCCGATTTTAATTTTGTTGCATTTTTGAGGTATTGAACGTCGATTTCAAGAAATCTAGAGTAAGCGCAGCAAAAATTTATACCATTTCTTTATTTCGTAAATAAAATATAACAATGAAATATCAAAAACAATATTAATTTAGAGTAAAAAAAAAAAAAAAAAAATAAATTGAAATTTAATTTGAAATTAAAATCTTTTTAGGTAATTCTAAAAGTATTATGTAAGTTTCATATGTAAGTATTATGTGTAAGTAAGTAAGTATTATGCGTTTTCGTAAAAACACTGCCTTGAAATCCCAATACGTTTCATTCATGAAGGAGTACGAACAATTAGGCATATGACCCGAGTGTCACTAAGCGAAGCCAATCGCAAATCGTATTTCCTTCCACATCACGCAGTACTAAAACCCTCTAGAACGACTACTAAGCTGAGGGTGGTGTTCGACGTTTCGGCGAATCTTCGAATGGATTCTCATTAAATGACTACTTACAAATTGACCCTGTCATACAACGCGATCTCTTTTCTATTTTATTACGATTTCGCAAATTTCGCATTTCATTTTCGGCAGATATTGCACAAATGTATTGCCAAGTTTTGGTGACAGCTGACGACAGACGCTTTCAACAGATTCTTTGGCGAGAAGCCGAGGATGTGGAGCCCGCAGTGGTCCAACTCAATACAATTACTTACGGCTTGCTTCATTTCTGGCGACAAGAACACTCAAGCAAATCGCATTAAACCACATTCAGCGTTACCCTGAATCAAGCCATCATTTGATTCAACAATTTTATATGGATGATTACCTAGGGGGAGCGCACACTTCCGATGAAGCAGCGCGTATTACACGAGAGCTCATCAGCATTCTAAGGTCTTCTGGTATGCACTTACGTAAATGGGCATCGAATTGTCAAATCTTTATAAATAACATACGACCCAACGATAGGGACGAATTACTTACTTCGCAAAAGGACGGGGTAAAAACTCTAGGAATAATATGGCAAACCCAACTAGACTGCTTTTGCTTCCGTATTTCCTTTACAACCATGGACGTTGACAAAGAGAGAAGTGTTGTCTACGATCGCCAAAATATTCGATCCGTTTGGCTGAATGGCACCTTTGGTAATCTTTCTCAAACTCTTCATGAAGAAACTCTGGAGCACAGGTCGTCCCATATAAGACCTATCTGTATGGAGTTGCGTGACGAGTGGAACAATTTCGTAGTCGGCGCGAATAAGCTTAACAATGTATCCATACCTAGATGGACATATTTCGATCAAACTGTTTTCGTCGAACTGCACGCCTTCGCCGAATCCTCGAAGGTTGCTGTTATTTACATGCGGGTTTGTGATTTAGCTGGTAATATTCACATTGCACTGTGTGCGGCCGTGCTCGTCACACAGCGTCTGGAGAAGGTTTCAAAAGCTCTAGCATTATCGAATGCAACTTATTACGGATGAACGGATTCAGTTGCAGTCTATTATTGGATTCGAGGCTCTCCTCGGCCAACGCTTACGTCGACAACAGAATATCAAAAATATTTAATATTTTACCACCACACAATTGGCATTACGTTCCTACCTCTGAAAATCCTGCCGATTATGCGACGCGAGGAATGACACCAAACCAGCTCGTAAATTTGAAGGAGCAAGATTAGTAACCTCTCAACGGATGTAGTCAGCACGAATCTAACTTCGTTAAATCTCGACTTCTACACAGAACACCTTTCTCGATTTTCAAATCTTAATCTTTTAGTCCGTTCGGTGGCTTTGATAAAGCGCATGTTCTCCAATGTGTCGATGCAACCTCAAGATCGAAGAGTAGGCGCCCTCTCCTCGTTAGAAACCACAGCGGCTAGATTCACGGTTGAGCCAAACTGCATCCTTTCCTGAGGAAATCAAAATTCTATTACGCGGCAAACAATCGGCACCCAAAGTCAGGGTTGGCGGGAGACTGTCAGGGTTGGCGGGAGACTGTGTGAAGCTGCCATTTCTTATGAACAACAGCATCCTGAGGTTTCTTTTTAGTTTTTTTAACATTATGGGAATCATTCGAATGTGACTGTCAATTCGTGCATTTCATGCGTTTGTAAAGCCGTCAACTTATATTCTGTTTGAAAATAAATATTTTTTTTTATATTTTTTGTAATTTATTCGGAAATGTAAGTGGCGCTTTTTTGTGGTGCTTTATGTAAAATTAAATATTAAAATATAAGAAAAAAAAAGTTGTTAGATTTATAAGAAAAAAAAAGAAAAAAATACGTGCAAATGAAAATCCTTGCTTAATTTAAAGAAAGAAAAAAAAAAGGATTGAATTCGGGATTTAATTCTAAAGTTCTTGGGTTTTTTGTATATTTTTTTAGCATTTAACTGACCGCGAATACGTGAATAACTAATTTTGGTGACAATCGGATTAATGCAACTTTTATTTAACCCATCGTTGCAGACATTTTGTTGAGGTAATTGTTTTTTTTTATAAAATAGGAGGACGTTTTTTTTTTTTTATAGTGAAAGGGATAGGAGCACATTTTAAATTTTTCATAGGTCCATCATTAAGGTGGTGAAGGGTCTCAACTCCTTCTTTTTGTAGATAGCCCAACTTTTAACTTTAGCTTTGGCTAACAGCTGAAAACTGCACAGCCTTAAACTAGAAATCACTGTAAGCAGCGCTGCGCTTATTCAAATAGAATAAAGTTGGATAATGTTGAATGTATAACAGGTAAGAATGCAAATTTGTGCGGCAATTGGACCTGAAAGATAAATAATCCCTGGGAGTATGCAAGCTAAGTTTATATCTAAAGGTAAATGGCAACCCCAGAAAGTATGCAATGTGGCGTGACAAAAACATAAATAATAAATAAGCGATTCTGGAACTATGTGAGTTTGTGCTGAAATGTAAATCAAGCGACCCAGAAGTATGCAAAAAATTTTACTGTTTGCCAAAGACAAATATTGATTGTTGCACAAAGTAGCAGAAGATGTGAATATCTGCCGTTAAAAGTTCGCAATTTAATTTAATGTCGAGGAATGCCCGATTAATATTAAATAGTTGCGCTACACGAATTGGATGAAGTAGAATGTATAACCTTACCTATTGCGCAAATGTTTTCTTTGAAAAGAACTCACCGAAATTAGGAAAATCACATTGGCGCATATTCATAGTCAGTAGCTATTAAACCGTAGTACCATCTTAGTAGATGATAGCTTGCAATCCGATTACACGGAAACTTATTTTTTGAAACAATTGTCGAGAATCATTGTACACTGAAAAAACTTGAAATAAAGACATGTCCTTGAAACAAGGACATGTTTTCCTCAATTTAAGGTTTTATTCTTGAATTTAAGTAAAAGTGCCTTAAAACGGAAGTCATCACCTCATTTTAAAGTCAAAATTTACTTATCTTAAGCAAAACTGTTCTCAATTTCAAGGCTATCAATGACTTTAGTGCGGTTTCATTCCCATGTTTTCTTTGGATTAAGTCATTTTTCCTTAACTGGAGTACATTTTTTTTCGGTGCCCTATAATACTGCACTGAAAAAAAAGACAGATTTAAAACCAAGTAAAATTGGTGCTTGATTAAAGGACAAATTTTTTCCTTAATTTAAGGAATTTTTCCTAATTTTAAGGAATTATTCTTGAATTTAAGTAAAAGTACCTTAAAACGGAAATCACCGCCTGTTTAAAACAAATTTACATTTTTCTTTATTTTAAAGACAGCTGATTTTATCAATTGTGAGTAAATTTGAACTTTATTTAAAGAAATTCGTTTTTAACATATGGAAAAAATATTTTTTTTAGTATACGTGTCCTCAATTCTAGTATTTATTCCTCAATTTTTATAAATATTTTCCTATTTTAAATTCAAAGAAAATTGTACTTACTTTTAGTAAAAATCTTTGTTTTTAAGAAAGATATTTTTATAAATTGAAAGTAAGATTCAGGTTTTTTTTAAAAAGTGAGTATTTCAAAATAGAAATTGCTAAAAATAGAATTGATTTAAATAATAAAAAACAAATATTTCGCATAAATATAAATTTTTGAATACCCGTGCGGGAGTTGATCCCTTTTGATAGTGAAGCGGAGGTCTTAACCACTGCACCACAGCAGCTGCTGATTTTACTAATTTTAGTAAATTTTTACTTTATTTAAAGAAGTTTGTTTTTAATACAAGGAAAAAAAATTGTTTTGTATACGTCTAATTTAGTTTTCCAAAATTTTTAGAAATTTCTAGAAATAGAATTGATATAAATAAAAAAAAATATTTGGCATGAATATAAATTTCTGCTTGTCCCAGGCGAGAGTCGAACCTGATACCTTTTGATCGGGAAGCAAATGTCCTAGCCACTGCACCATGGTCGCCGCTGGTGTGAAACGTAGTGAAAATTAGACGCCAACGCAATTATGCTGTCTATAGCACAGTCTGTTGATTGGTCTTGTCATAACGCCAAAGGTCGCAGGTTCGAATCCCACCGAAGTGAAATCGTAAGTACATATTTGTTATCACTATAAATTGTAAATTTAATTTAAGTTAATAAAATGAAATATGATTTTAAAAAATATAAAATAAAAAGAAAAAGAAAATATAAAAAAATGAACAAATACAATAAAAAAAAAATTTTTTGAGAAATTTTTGTTTTACTAAATTCAAAGAAATATTTCTGTTATGAAAGAAATAAGTATTAAATTTAAAGTCAAAATATATACTCATCTTAAGTAAAAGTGTTCCCTAATTTCAAAGCTATCATGACTTTAGTGCTGTTTCATTCCCCTTTTTTCTTTGGATTAAGGCATTTTTCCTTAACTGGAGTACACTTTTTTTTCAGTGTGAGATACACTTCGCGTCAGCAGAATAGTTTCACAATCAAATTTTTTGTAGCTCTATCTTTTCTGCCAAAACTGGTTAGAGAGAAAAAATTCAACATTATGTGAAATAGTATGAAGGACTCTGATAAACATCAGTGCAGAAACAAAACAAATACTGTATGTAAATCATATTCAATAAACTAAAAAATTTGTTGAACAGTTTTCGTAGAAAAATGAGAGCAAAAAAACATTTATTGTGAAACTATTCTGCTGACGCGTAGTGTATCTCAGTATAATAGTGCACTGAAAAATAATTTAAGGAAAAATTACTTAATCCAAAGGAAAAATGGGAATAAAATACCACTAAAGTCGTGATAGCTTTGAATTTAGGAACAATTTTACTTATCATGAGTAAATTTTGACTGTAAAATTAATACTTATGTCTTATATAAAAAGAATAGTTCCTTAAAATAAGGAAAAATTCCTTAAATTGAGGAAAAAATAAGTATTTTTTATCAAGGACACAATTTATTTGATTTTACCACGTCTTTTTTTTCAGTGTAGTAATACGGAAAACTCACAAAATCCGACACGAAAAAGCCATTTTCGATTTTTTGAATTTTCCGACTTTTTTGTTGGGTTTTCCCAAAGTTTTCTTTCGTAAAAACCTTCTCCTGGCAATTACGAACAACTAAAGCATTTTTATAACAAAAATTACTTTTGCAAAGTTTGTTTTTGAATAGCGCAAATTTTTGCATCAGAAATTGTTATACTCTAGGAAAAAAGGTCGAAAAGTAGCTTAATTTTTAGATATGATTTTCTCGCTTAAGGTGTCCTGGTACCGAACGGTCCAATAGACTTTTTCAAGCTAATATTATTAAAATTTCGGAAGCCAATAAAGTTGGCTGTACCTAATTAACTGGCCCTTGCTATATGTATTTAATATTTACTAAATGTTCTAAATTTAAAAACAATTTCATATAATACATTTTTTTAAAAAAAGAAGATTTTTTTTTCTGGGAGATTACAGATCTTGGTGAAAAAATATGGTAACACTGGTTGCCACCCAGTGCCATACAGTGTGCCTTTAGATGCCAGCTGCGATTATAGCAGCTCCAGACTGCATCCTTGTACTTTTTTTCTTGTTTCGTGTCAGTTGGGATTACAGCAGCCACCAACTGCGTTCTTGGACATTTTTTGGGTGTGGCTCGTCACTTGTGATTTGGTCTAATCTCGAGTGACATGATTCACTTAAAAAATGCCCAAGGACGCAGTTGGCGGTAGCTGTAATCCCACCTGACATGAATCATCCAAAAAAGTCCCAATGGCGCACTTTAGGGCAGCTGTAATCCCAACTGACATGAATCACCCAAAAAATTTCGAAGGATGCACTTGGTGCCAGCTGTAATACCAACTGATTCATGTCAGTTGGGATAACCCAAAAAATTGCCAAAGACACATTGATTGGTACCTATAATCCCATCTGACATGAGGCAGTTTTAATCCAAACTTACGCGAATCACCCAAGGATGCACTTGGTGACATGAACCGCATTTATATGAATCGCCTTACTGAATTTAACAGTTAATTTGCACAAACGAGCGCTTCCGAGGGGATTTCCAACTTTATATAAATTAACTTTTTTTTGTACACTGAGAAAAAAAATCAAAACGAAACGTTGTCAAAACGTTCCGAGCCGTTGTCAATTTCCAGACAAAACTGAATGTTCCGATTTTGACAACAAAACATTTAAATTTTTTTGAAACTGCCTATTGATGAATTGAAACGGCACATTGATGAATGGAGACTCAAATATTGTGTTTCATGACTGAAAATTTTTGTATTGCTACTGATATATTTATGATTTCATGAATTGAAAATACAAGAAAAGGTTATTGGAAAGGCCTATTTTTAGAATTACCTAAAAAAATTGTAATTTCAAATTAAATTTCAATATATATTTTTTTTATGTTCAATTATTTTTTTAAAGAACATTATTGACATTTCATTGTTATATTTTATTTAAGAAATAAAGAAATGGTATAAATTTTTGTTTGCTTACCGAGATTTGAACCCTGGCAATTCCGATTCATAAACGCGCTCTTAGCACGCTTGCCAACCGCACTGTTTATTTCTCAATGTTTTAACTGCATACATATACTGTGAAACTGCTTGGTTAGTATTTGAAACTGTTTCAGTTCTGAAATATAACTGAAAACAGTTGTACTTTTTCTTTTTCAAACATTACTTTTTTTCTTTTTCGGGGGGGTTGCTGGTCACGAATCTGGGGTCCGTTTTGATGCGCTAACTCTAAATTTCTTTGAATCGACGTCCAGTACCTCACAAATGCAACAAAATTATAACCGGCAATTGCAGAGCGGTTTTTTTTTGCAAAAATAAGGGAAAAAATACTAAATTTGGTCCGACTGAGATTCGAACCCAAGATCCAGTAACTCATATTTTTCAACTTCAATTTATTTAGGTGATCATTCGCAATTAAGATACAATCTTTTTTATGCTACATAGTAGATAGAATAACAACTTATAAGTATAAACAACAAGGGCTTAAAACTAAATTATCAAATAAAAATAATAAAATAAATATAAATGAGAATGAGAAAATAAAATAAGAAGAAGAGAAAGAGAAAGACAGAAAAGTGAGATGTGTGAGATGTGTGAGGGCATTAAGAGGAATGCTGAAAGATTAAACGCTTAAAGCCAGCTGATTGGCTATTAATTTTAAATGACTAGGTATTAAATTCGGTATTATAAGAGTTTTGCTTCTATCAGATCTACAGAATTTAAGTTTTTCGAACAAATAGTTTGGACCCTTAGTATAAATTATTTTGTGAAAAAAGATGCAATTACATGCTTCCAAGTAGCTCAAAATATCATGACCAAGTATACTCCTACTGTAAGCAGAAATATGATCATAATTCCTTAGATCATAGACATAGCGCGCCGCATAGTTGTATGCTGCAAGTAGCTTATGCGCAGACCTCGAGTCTAGCTTACTATACACTACTTCAGAATAAGATATTATAGGAACAATTAATTGTACAACCAACTGGCGCCTGGTTTCAACGGGTACGAACGCTGCTGTCATTCTTACACTGAAAAAAAAGTGTACTCCAGTTAAGGAAAAATGCCTTAATCCAAAGAAAAAAGGGGAATGAAACAGCACTAAAGTCATGATAGCTTTGAAATTAGGGAACACTTTTACTTAAGATGAGTATATATTTTGACTTTAAATTTAATACTTATTTCTTTGAATTTAGTAAAAAGTTCTTTAATTCTAAGAAGTTTTTCTTCGTTTTTAAGACAAAAATTTCTCCAAAAATTTTTTTTTTATTGTATTTGTTCATTTTTTTATATTTTCTTTTTCTTTTTATTTTATATTTTTTAAAATCATATTTCATTTTATTAACTTAAATTAAATTTACAATTTATAGTGATAACAAATATGTACTTACGATTTCACTTCGGTGGGATTCGAACCCGCGACCTTTGGCGTTATGACAAGACCAATCAACAGACTGTGCTATAGACAGCATAATTGCGCTGGCGTCTAATTTTCACTACGTTTCACACCAGCGGCGGCCGTGGTGCAGTGGCTAGGACCTTTGCTTCCCGATCAAAAGGTATCAGGTTCGACTCTCGCCTGGGACAAGCAGAAATTTATATTCATGCCAAATATTTTTTTTTATTTATATCAATTCTATATCTAGAAATTTCTAAAAATTTTGGAAAACTACGTTAGACGTATACAAAACAATTTTTTTTCCTTGTATTAAAAATGAACTTCTTTAAATAAAGTTAAAATATACTAAAATTAGTAAAATCAGACATATCAGCAGCTGCTGTGGTGTAGTGGTTAAGACCTCCGCTTCACTATCAAAAGGTATCGGGTTCAACTCCCGCACGGGGTATTCAAAAATTTATATTTATGCAAAATATTTGTTTTTTATTATTTAAATCAATTCTATTTTTATCAATTTCTATTTTGAAATACTCACTTTTTAAAAAAAACCTGAATCTTACTTTCAATTTATAAAAATATCTTTCTTAAAAACAAAGATTTTTAAAAAAAGTAAGTACAATTTTCTTTGAATTTAAAATAGGAAAATATTTATTAAAATTAAGGAATAAATACTAGAATTGAGGACACGTATACTAAAAAAAATATTTTTTCCATATATTAAAAACGAATTTCTTTAAATAAAGTTCAAATTTACTCACAATTAATAAAATCAGCTGTCTTTAAAATAAAGAAAAATGTAAATTTGTTTTAAAGAGGCGGTGATTTCCATTTTAAGGTACTTTTACTTAAATTCAAGAATAATTGCTTAAAATTAGGAAAAATTCCTTAAATTAAGGAAACAATTTGTCATTTAATCAAGCACCAAATTTACTTGGTTTTAAAGCTGTCTTTTTTTTCAGTGTAGGTTACGCAACGCAAAAGTATATTTTACACACAACAGAATTGATGTGATCCTCACAAGATAGTTTTGAATTGATGTGGTAACCAAGGTTAACAGCTTTGTTGACAAATTTTAACTCAGTGTCGTTGAGAAGAACATTGGGTAAATCAGTAGAAGCACTGAAAAAAAAGACAGCTTTAAAACCAAGTAAATTTGGTGCTTGATTAAAGGACAAATCTTTTCCTTAATTTAAGGAATTTTTCCTAAATTTAAGGAATTATTCTTGAATTTAAGTAAAAGTACCTTAAAACGGAAATCACCGCCTCTTTAAAACAAATTTACATTTTTCTTTATTTTAAAGACAGCTGATTTTATCAATTGTGAGTAAATTTGAACTTTATTTAAAGAAATTCGTTTTTAATATATGGAAAAAATATTTTTTTTAGTATACGTGTCCTCAATTCTAGTATTTATTCCTCAATTTTTATAAACAATTTCCTATTTTAAATTCAAAGAAAATTGTACTTACTTTTAGTAAAAATCTTTGTTTTTAAGAAAGATATTTTTATAAATTGAAAGTAAAATTCAGGTTTTTTTTAAAAAGTGAGTATTTCAAAATAGAAGTTGCTAAAAATGGAATTGATTTAAATAATAAAAAACAAATATTTCGCATAAATATAAATTTTTGAATACCCGTGCGGGAGTTGAACCCGATACCTTTTGATAGTGAAGCGGAGGTCTTAACCACTGCACCACAGCAGCTGCTGATTTTACTAATTTTAGTAAATTTTTACTTTGTTTAAAGAAGTTTGTTTTTAATACAAGGAAAAAAAATTGTTTTGTATACGTCTAATGTAGTTTTCCAAAATTTTTAGAAATTTCTAGAAATAGAATTGATATAAATAAAAAAAATAATTTGGCATGAATATAAATTTCTGCTTGTCCCAGACGAGAGTCGAACCTGATACCTTTTGATCGGGAAGCAAAGGTCCTAGCCACTGCACCATGGTCGCCGCTGGTGTGAAACGTAGTGAAAATTAGACGCCAGCGCAATTATGCTGTCTATAGCACAGTCTGTTGATTGGTCTTGTCATAACGCCAAAGGTCGCAGGTGAAATCGTAAGTACATATTTGTTATTGTAAATTTAATTTAAGTTAATAAAATGAAATATATTTTAAAAAATATAAAATAAAAAGAAAATATAAAAAAATAACAAATACAAAAAAAAAAAAAATTTTTTGAGAAATTTTTGTCTTAAAAACGAAGAAAAACTTCTTAGAATTAAAGAACTTTTGACTAAATTCAAAGAAATATTCCGGTTATGAAAGAAATAAGTATTAAATTTAAAGTCAAAATATATACTCATCTTAAGTAAAAGTGTTCCCTAATTTCAAAGCTATCATGACTTTAGTGCTGTTTCATTCCCCTTTTTTCTTTGGATTAAGGCATTTTTCTTCAACTGGAGTACACTTTTTTTTCAGTGAGGGTATGTGGATTTCGATCTTTGCGATCTTCATTCTAAGTATCAGATTAACCGAATCATTCCCAAAACCAAAATATTGTACTAAATTTCTGCATAACAGAGCATGATTCACTCTATCAAAGGCTTTGGAGAAGTATAGTAAACATAGCAAAGTTAGTTCGTTAAGGTCATAAGATACTCGAATATCATCCAAGATTTTAACAACAGCAGTATAGCAACTGTGCCCTGGGCGAAAGCCAAATTGGAGAGGTGACATAAGCTCAAATTCGCTTAGGTGTCTGAAGATCTGCTCTGCCATTAGAGACTCACAGATCTTGGAAATTGATGATAATAAACTAATGGGACGAAAGTCACCAGGCACACACGCTGTTGATTTTTTCGCTATTGAAATAATCGTCGCCACCTTCTACACTGTAGGAAAGCTAGAAGTAGTAAAGCAGTGATTGATGGTATGAGTAAGTTGGCTAATCACAAAGGGTATAATGATTTTTACGAATTTGGGAATGGGGATTTTATCTTCTCCAATTGCATTCGAATGAATTTTATTTATATTGCGAACTACGTCCAACTCTCTCACCGCCGTAAACTCAAACTTGGCAGAACTGGTAGGGGTATATGTTTTCTCAGTATTAAGATTCGTATCAAATGCAGGGCTAGAGGCATAGTGGTCATTGAGTACGTCCGCGTCAATGTTACATGTTGCAGAACTTTGGTTACACACTCCGATTCTCTTTAGATTACTCCAAAGAAATTTGGAGGGTAAGGTAGGCCTTAACTTTGACATGAAGAACTTTTTCTTGGACATCCTGACAGCCAAGGTAGCAGCATTTCTTGCCTTTTTGAATTCATCCCAGTTATGTTCTGTGGGATTTCTTTTCCATATATTTTATAGTTTATTTCGGGATTTTAAAAAAATTTTACATAGGAATTGAACCACGGACACGCACAATTTTTTTTTTGCAATATTTATACAGAGCGACACATGAGTATCAAACATTTTATAAATTTTGTCCAGGAGAAAATTCAGTTTATCATCAACAGTACATAGAGACCAACAATAGGATCAATTTATTAAGGACAAGTCATTACACATGGAGACATAATCAATTGATTTGTAGTTGCGATATGGTGAAGAGTCTATAGTCTCGACTTGGCCAAAATTAATATTCAAGGTGCAAAAAATAATATCATGGTCAGAGACAAACGATAACTGATCAAAACTGATTATACAGAAGTATAATCGGAGACAATGAAAATGTCAAGCAAACTTGGACAAGCATTATTTGCAAATCAGGTAGGTGTTGAGCAAACATGAAAACGTAGTTTTCAAGCCAAAAAACGTCAGAAGTCTTGAAAAACGTAATTTTTAGCGAAAAAACGTCAAAACGTCATTTAGGTCGAAAAACGTCAAAATGACGTCAAATGTGTCAACCTTGCATCACTGAACGATACCCGTTTCAAATCATAACCATGCAGTTCTGATTTTTTTCGCTCAATGGTTTCGCCATCTTGAATTTTGAAATTCCTACATAAAATCCGAAATCTGTCGGCTCTTCCCGACTGAAACTTACTCACTTGTTTTACATAAATTCATAATATTTATTATATATATATATTTTTTCATTTACTCAATTTAAATATATTGTTGTCTCACTCTTTCATAATGTTTATTATATATCTGTTTCACTTGCACATGGTAATTATTTTTTACATTTGGTCGTCATTTATAGTATGCATGTAAATCTCACAAGTTCGCTTACTCTAGGAGTGTAATGCTACCTTCTCATTTCTATTTACGGACGGTACTCATGTTTATATAGTTCCAAAAATAGTTAACAGAATCGTATCGCAACAAATAACCTAGAAGTGGTGGTACTTGGGAAGCCATCATCTTTTGTGGAATATTTAAAAAAAAAATTTTCCTTTGTGGAATATTTTTTCTTGTTTTTTTTTTTTTTATTAATTCTGCGACTATTTTTTGACTAGACTGTACTAAGTAAAAGTTTCGATAAAGACGAGAAATTTTGACAAAAACAACTAGTCTCGACCAAAGCACGTCCGAACAACAAGCCACGCCAAACGGTAATGGAATAGACACAAGGTCCATATAGAGAAGTAGTTAGAGCTGCTGCCAGTAGTATTTTTCCTAACTTGGAGTTTTTCAATTAAATAATAGGAATACAGGTACATTTACAAAACTGTTTGCCTCTAATAGCAAACAGAGGTTATATTACCAATACCCATATACTTTATGAAATTGATTCAAGAGAAACAAATATAGACTAGAAAATCACAATAAATCCTGACATTTGAGAAAGCATGGTACTATAACCTCTGTTTGCTATTTGAAGCAAATATTTTTGCAAATGTTCCTATTCCAAGCTAAGAAAAATACTTAACAATTTCAGCATCAGCTCAACGATTTTCTATATATAAATAAATTATTTTTGTTGCTTTGATCTATATTTTTATGTTTAAGCTTTGCATTATCTTTACTTAAATAAAATTCTTTGTGAGTTTGTTTGCATGTATGTATACAGGCCTGTATTCCAACCCTTAGGCAGAAAAGGCTATAGCTATAGCCCGTACATTTTTCGGCCCTCCATAAGCAATATGTCTGCATGCATTTCCATAAAATATTGGTCAACTGAAAATGTTGAGCAAATTGTAAACTATAACTTTTGCGAAATAAATATCCATTTAATATCCCAGAAGATTTTTCAAAGCCTATTAAATATTTTAATTTATTTTCATGAAAATTCTGTAAAGCATTGTCAGAGAACAAAATGAATCGATGTTATTATTGGATTTAATATTCTTTAATATTTTTAAATTTCGAAAATTGTTTTAAACAAAATGAGAGCCTCTAGAAATTCAGTCGTCATTGAACCTGGAATTTAATAAAACTTTTGTAACAATTCCTGCAAACTGCAATTACAAAAAAAAAAGAAAAAAATTCCAAGTATTTAAAAAATTTTTTTATTGCTCTATTCAATTGGAAATGTTTTGATATGAATTTTTGATATCTTCGAGGTTCCAAAACCACATATAAATTCGTCAAATGGAGTCCTGAGAAAATACTTCTAAATGGATTATCTTGCGTGTGGTCATTCCAGCCTTGGCAAAGCCGAAATTTGTTTAATTCCTAGTTTTTAAAACATTTCAATTACAAATATTTTTTCGTTTTCAATTGGTTTTTGGAAATTTTTTTATATTCGGTCCATTTTGGTTGGTTAGCCTTAGGCCCGAGAAGGGGTTATCCGCCCCTGTATTTATGTATTTCTGATTTTTCTCTTATAACTCAAGAAATGCTTGATCAATTTTAATGAAACACAAATCAAAATGTAGGTAATTTCATTGACCTCGAGGTGGGAGTGGCACATATTATTCTAAAATGCTATAATTTATGCAGTGTTTAACCGATTTCGCTGAAATTTGTTACGCGTTGGGTGATAAATGAGCAGAATGCTGACTCTGAAAACTGCCACGCCCTCAAATTTTAAAAGCTCTATAACTCGGATCCTTTTGAAGGGATTTCGCTGAAATTTTGGATTTGGTGCTGGGGGAGGGTGGTGAATGGGAAGTGGGGTAACTATGAACAGTTACGACCCGCCCACTGCCACGCCCTAAAATATTCAAAGCGCTGTAACTCGGGTTCTATTCAAGAGATTTCGCCGAAGTTTTGGATTTATTGCTGGGTGGTGAATGTGCAGAGGTTTGACTACGAACATTTAGGGTCCGCAATAAGTGCACATAAAACATAAAACCAAAAGATTCCAATCTTTTGGACCATCTCGACTGTTACACCCTATATAATCAAAAATGGTAGTCCTTTTTTCAAATATCCATAATTTTAGAAATTAGCATTTTTAAAGAAAATCATAACACTACAAGACTACATAAACAGAAACTTTGAGCTCTTTACACTCAATTTTTAAAAAAATGTATTCGTTTTTAAAACGACAAAAAAAGAACACCAAACAAATTAAAGATGTTTAATTTTAAGTATTACGTCAAAATTGAAAAAATGTATATGATACTTATTGTGCTGCCAAAGAATCTCGAAAATTAAAGGAAAATAGATGCGAATTGCATTTCACCTGCTAAAATTTCAATCTACCCCCTGTCAAATTTACGCCCTTCAATAATTTTGGAAATTTAATAAAATTTACAGAACTTGAATTCAGTGTAATTACGCCACTTAACTAGAATTTGATGAGATTGAAGATAAACGTAAACTTATTTGCTTAGAAAATATTAGCTTGTTTTGTATGAATTATGGAATTTCTTCAATTCGGCGATATTTTGACTCTTTCGATCTGACGTGATAGAAAATTTCTGCCACCTTGTTCAGCATTAAAAGTGCTATACAAAAAGTTACGTTTGGTTTATGGAATCTCAAAACATCCAAGTTTTGCAGGTGCTGTGTTATCATTTAAGATAAGTATCATAATGAAAATTAAATTAGTTTAGAATATTTTGAATGTGCATTCCGAATATTTAATACTACAATATATATGCCTATGTTCTTATCCTAAAAGGATACATTTTCACGTTCAGCATTAACTGCAGCACCATTCATATATTTAATATTTGTCGTCACTGTTTGATGCAGAGGTTACGCTGTACGACATCAAGAGTAAAAGACACAGTTCAAGCAATAAAGACACAACTCAAAAAATCATATTGTTATGAAATCACGATTTAAAATTTAAAATTTTGAATATTTTATATGAATTTCAGCACTTGGAATGTTTTTAAAAAAGCTTAAAATACATCAAAAATTAAAGATATGAATTCTGTCTTTTGGCAGCATATAAATAAATGTCTGAGGATCCTAGTGGCATTTATAACTCCAAATCCTCGAATTTTGAGTTGTGTCTTTATTTCAGGGAATAAGCGATATTAGGACGAGGAAACTTATATGTAGATACGTCACCGGTACTTGTGTGGGTACAAAGATGACGTCACGTCGTATGTATGTAGATGCGAAATTCATTCATAGAATACATGAATGTGCGCGGACTTGGTAAATAACGAGGCAACTTCGTAGTAACCATAAATGGCTTTGACTTCGCTCCCACTCAATCTGCCGAAGAGGTAACGAAACAGGCTCATGAATGAGATGAAATGTGGATTAGAGAAGGAAAGAAGCTTCATTCCAGAAATATGAAATCGTCACAAATTTTGGAACTTGCTAGACAAAGGACAGTAGCTCCAGCACAATAACAAAGGAATACGCTCCGCTGCAAAATATATTACAAGGCAATACAGAAATGCTTCAAGAAAAACAATCGACTTACTGTTCCATCGTTGCCAGATAGTGTTGCAAAATTTTACATTTTTACTAGTAGTAATCATGATATAGGCAATACAAACATAGAGGTCTGTGACAATAGCCCCAATGTGGCCGCAGTGACAACGGGACTTCAATCCACCTTATGAATTAAACGGTCTTATCGAATGTTTCAATTGGAGTCAATAATATGCTTATATGTATTTGAAACCAGAAACTTTCGTTGCTGTAGCTTATTACTACATCCGTTTGCAATCTTATAGGCAATTTTTCTAGGGCAATGGGCAATTTATGGTCAATGGGAGTCTCGAAATTTTTCTATGTATGGCAACTCGGTGCGAGCATATTTTTCGTGTGAATGTATCCGACACAAGCCCCCGAAGAGAAGTGAAACGAAACGGACGAATTGCTCGGAATGAACGAATGAACACCTGAAACGGATATTAATACAACCACATACCCACATACACTAAAAGTGGTGTATGCGGGTGTTTGCCAAACATTTTTCTCGAAGCAGAAGACGAAGATAAGAAAACGTAGAAAAAGAAGCTGGAGCAACCTGTCTATCCAACATTCAGCCACATGTTACGACGGGCCGCTGCCGCAGTTCTAGTTTCGCAGTAACATTCGTAAGTCGCATTCATTGATTCATAATTTGATTACATTATGAAAAATTAAAAGTATCACAACCAGAATCAGAATGTGAACAGGCATATTAAGAAAAGCAAAAGGCACGAAAAAAAATGCAATCCAATACCTAACTAAAAGAAGAAAAAAAATAGTAAATAACATAGAAATAAAATTTAGAACAAATTTGAATCATCTCGTTTCAATATTAAACATTGATATAGAATTTTTAAATACTGAAAATTTTAAAACTGTTAATTAAAAATACAAAATTACGCCAAAATACATCAAACGTAACCCTTCATCTTCAACTTTTGCCGAAATTTATTGGAATATAGGTACAATCTCCACATTGTAAGTTCCTGAACGTATGCGAAAAACAATGGGAAAAGAGTGTATATTTTTTAATTTATGTGGCTAATTGCAAAAAGCTCCTCAATTTAATTTTTGGAAAATGTTTAGAAAGCATTTCGTATCCATCAAGTGCTTGTTACCAAATTTCATATTTAAGTTTTTAGGACATATCGTTCGGGATATTTTATAAACAAAATTATATTTCTCTATGTAAATTTTTTCGCACCAATATCGGAATTCAACACTTTTAGACTTAACGGAAGTTTCGTATGTTTTTGGCCATGGCAAATTAAAATACGTTATCAGTTTTAAGAATGTTCCGCAAATATTCGGAGATTTTTGATACACATTTTTGACGTATGATTTTTGTGTACTTTTTGGTGTTAGATTGCATATGCAAATGTTCATATCATAAAATATGAAACTTTTTCATTCAAATTATGCTACATACGTCACGGTAATAAAACCATTCTGACCAATTTCTTTCGATGATAAGTAAAATGGGCAATTCATTTTATTTATTTAGTTTAATTTACAAAAGCAAATTATATTTCTGTTGTTAATTCTGCAACACCCGAAATATCATATTGTTTTTAAAATAAAACGGTTTTTTCATTGAACTTAAACACTTTTAATATCTTCTTTCCATTTCTTATTTTATTTATTTCCATTTCGTGCCTGCTTTATCATTCCGTTTCAGACGTTATTTCCAGCCAAATTATAAACGGCGTCCAAATTGGTGTTAGTGTTTAGTAAAATAAAAATAATAAATAGAAATTCGGCTACCATTTGGCATGGGAGGTAGACACGTTATTTATCGAAAGGGGTTCATTTTCAATAACGTCCAAATTTTTCACGGTAAAGGTAACTACGCCTACAACGCGGAAGCGAAACGGCCGCGAAAATATTGACCCACAGTGTCCCACACTGACGCGAAACACTCCGGCGCGACCCAAATGCAACGCTGGAAATATGTTAAATTACAGTGAGACTATTCTTTAAAATAGTGATAGGGCGTTCTTTTTAGTAAATATTTAAATGAAATAAATTTCCTTTTGTTTTTATGAAATATTTTGTATTCGATTATACCAAAAAAATTTCACAGATCCATTAAAAAAAATATTTGTTACAGTGTGGCTCCACTAATCGCAAAGAAATCACAAACATTAAAACAACAAACAATTTAGAAATTCTCACAAAGTAAATAAAAGGCAACTTTTTTTCTTTTAGGAGTTATCTGAACTACATCTGTCACCAAGTGCATCCTTGAACTTTTCTGGGGTGAAACATAACATGTAGTATGATTAACTCAAGCAGTGGCGCACCCAGGATTTTTGGGGGGGGGGGGGGTTTAAAAATTTTTCAATTTAGAAAATTATTAGATTGATATTCTTACTAAATTTATGAACCATTTTTCTTGAATTGGATAAGTTAGTTGATAGTGAGTATAGGTACCAGCTAGAGAATTCAATAACGAAACGTTTTGGTAATCCCGGGCTTTCTTTCTTGCAATCCCGTTCTCAGGATTTTTAAAATATTTTTTTTGATAAAAAGAAAAACGTATGATGTAGTCTTTTTCATGCAACTGAAGACAAAAATGACTTATAACTTCAATTACACCGTTCGACACTTAAAAATGCGGCGTTTAAATCGCATTTTTGCAGTTTTCATTGAATAGGATTCATCTCGCTAGACTAAAAAAAACTCAGATATTTTCATTTTTCTAACCCTTTTTTATTATAACCCTTATATTAACTTGCTTTGGGTGGACTATATATATATATATATATGTATCCTCAAATCTGCGGCGAGCTTTTTCATACACTTCCACATGAGCTAAAGAGCTGAAATTTGGAACACTGATAGAACTCCGGTGACAATGCATTCTATTAAATCAGAGGCGTAGGGGGCCGTGGGGGGACTCAATCCCCTTTTTTTTGACAAAATGAAATATTGTACCCTTTGGAAAGGGGGGTGTGGGGGCAAAAAGGAGCGGGATGGAGTCAATTTAAAGTTCTAACTTTCGTATTTTGTAAGCTACAAGGCTGAAATTTTGTACTTAGGTTCGCACTCGGGAAAAAGAGTAAAAAAGGGGGAAAAAAGGGGTAAAAATTAGGGAGAAAAAAATTTTTCTTTTTAAAAAAAAAAGAAAATAAAAAAGAGTAAAAAACAAGTTTTTTTAAATATAACCCTTTAACCGACTAAAAACCAGAAAATAAATTTCCTTTAAATTAATTTCAGCAATTAAGATTTAAAATTAAGGGTTTTTGGGTACTTTCCTCCGAGTATCATTGCAGATTTTAAAGTCACGTCTCTTGGGGTTAGCCCAAGTTAAGTAATTCATCTGGGATGTTATCTTCAGTTCACGCAAATATTTTTAATTTTTCAGAATCGGAAAAGGTCCAGTAAAAAAAATGAATTATTTAAAAACGTGTTTTATAGTCATAAAAATATGAGAAAAAACCATAATTATCCATTTCCTACGACATTTCGGAAACAATAAATAAAAATAAAAAAGAGAAAAAAACAGTTTTGTTTTTTACTCTTTTTTTCCCCCCTTTTTCCCCCTTCCCCCCACCCTTTTTCCCCTTTTTTGCTCTTTTTCCCAAATGCGAACCCAAGTAAAAAATTTCAGCCTTGTAGCTTACAAAATACGAAAGTTAGAACTTCAAATTGGCTCCATCCCGCTCCCCTTTGCCCCCACAAAATTCCATTTTGTCAATAAGAACTCACCTACCAAATTTCATCATTGTAGCTTGAAGGAATTGGAAGTTATGCCATGTTTAAAAAAAAGGGGTTTGAGTCCGCCCACGGCCCCCTACGCCTCTGATGGACCCCAAAATTTAATAGAATGCATTGTCACCGGAGTTCTATCAATGTTCCAAATTTCAGCTCTCTAGCTCATGTGGGAAAAAGAAAATATTGGTTTAGAAAAGAATTGGATTTTACTGTGCTTAGGAAGAGGTTATCGGAAGAACCAATAATTTCGTTTTTTTCTTGTATTTATCTCATTCTGAGACACAGCGACAGCTAGATAAACTTTAAGAGTGACGCTTATTATTCCTGTACTAGATTTGAAATATTTGCAACTGAACAACTGAAAGAATATGTGGAAATTCCATGAATATAACTCGACTAACAATCTTTCACTCATTTCTTCCGATTAGTCTTCCGGTCATGTCATTACACTTTATCACAGCTCCAAACTATCAACAAGGACGAAAACAAATGCCATTACTGCTATGATTTTCGCTATTATTATGTATATCGTCGTAATATATACTATCCTCGTAACTATCCTCCAATTGGCGAGAGATTGTTCACATAGGACAGGCACCTTCCGCCTTTTGATACCACGAAAGAAATCAGAGCTGACAACACGTATAACGTAATCAAGAAAACAATTCGTCATCAAAAATTGGACAGCGGTTAAATATATACAGCAAGAATCCAACAAGTAAATGATGGTAATAAGCAGGACCAAGGAACGTTTGAAAAAAATTTCACCATGTCAACAGATAATGAAATTAAACAATGAAATAACGAGTATTCTTTTTGGTATAGGCTGCTTTAGTAAAGGTTTTCGTCTTAATATGGCGAACGTGAACAGGAATACCATCAAGGCAAAGCAGAAAAACATGTTCAGAAATAAAAGAGTAAATATTTTCATATGTACATACACTGTAATGTAGAGCTTTTAACACTTAAATTAAATATTGAACCGAAGCGCACAATGTAATTCATTGTAGGGGGCCCCCTTCAGGGTACCCCAGCATTACCACTAACGGCACCAGTGTTCAAATGGCACATGCACTTTAAAATCGTTTGAATTGATATTACGCACGTTAAATATAAATTTTATATATAACAGAGTTATGTTAATTAACACATAATTATTTTGGTAGCACATGTATATATTTCCACAGCGCCAACTGTCACTCACATTATTCATTCTTCTACAGATTTTCGAGATAGACATAATTCGGCGACAAATTGCACTGTGCAACAGCAATAAAAATAGCAGAGGTTTGGTAGATGTTCTTGCATAATTCGGACATGCTAAACACGAATTAGTTTCGAATAAAAAAAAATTAGTTTTGTTAAAATATTGTTTAGTTCAGTACCGCCGAATGCTAATGTTAGCATGGCCGAATTAAAAAAGCACTTGCAGAAGACATCTTGAATTAAAAACTTTTTAAAACCTGTGCTTAGTATTATTCCATTGTACTATATCAGTAAGCACATATTCGTGATTATATCTTCGGCTATGCCGAAGCTGAAATACCCCCACACAAATATTTATATGTGGTTTTAGAACCTCCGACCTTGTCCATATTCCGTTTCTAAAAATTTCCATTTCCCCTTTTTTTTTGTTGTTTTGTATGGGAGCGCCGCCTAGCTTTTGTCGGATTGGGCAATCAGCCCAAGTTTGAAATCGATCTTTTCGAAGTAGCGATCGCAACCGTGATGACAGACAGACAGACGGACCGAAGTTGGTTAAAGTCCAAAAAAAATGTTCTAATATAAATTTTAGTTGCATTTTGTCATCCAGTTCTTGTTTTCACTTTCACTCTACACATTTTCGACCTTATAGAACCGAAACAAGAACGGAAACTGATATTTTGGAAAGTCTGGGAACCGGATACAAACTCGATATTTTTATAATCTGAGAAGCGGAACCGAACCGAAAATGTTTTCAATAAAAAACTAGAGAGTGGACTATCCTCGGATATACCGAAGCTGAAATACCCCCACACAGCAGGAAGAAGTACCTCGAACATAAAAAAATGTGGTCTCAAGACCCTATTTTGAGCCTATTTTGAGCCAAAAAGGTGGTTTTGGAGCCCGGACCATGTCCAAAATCCGTTTCTAATAATTTCCAACCAAATCCACAAAAAAAAATTGATCTCAAGACCCCATTTTGACCCTTATATATGTAGCTTCGGAACCTCGGACTATGTCAAATATAAGTTTATAAACATTTCCAATCGAATACAACAAAAAAAAAGACTTGCAAAATTTTGACCTTTTTTTCGGTGTATGGGAGCCACGGCCAGTTTTTGTCCGATTTGGCTGATTCTCGAACTTGATCTCAGTATTCACGAGAAAAACATGTACCCAAAGTTTCAAGTCGATATCTCCAAAACTGCGACCGCTATCGTGCGGACGGACAGACGGACGGACGGACGGACATCGCTAAATCGACTCAGGAGGGGATGCTGATCAAGAATATATATACTTTTCCATACCGGAAACGCCTCTTTGTGGGCGTTACAAACGTTGTGACAAAGTTAGTATACCCTGCCACAGGGTTTGTGGGGGTATAACAAGTGATTAAGTTTCAGTCGGTCGAAGCCGTATATATAAGTCAGCTTTGCCCGACTGAAACTACACCAACAACTATTGGGTGATAAAGGATCCGCCATCTTGAATTTTTTAATTTCAAAATTAAATTCGAAATCAGTGGCTCCAAAAACCACCCTACATAATTTCATACTATTTTGATGAAATTTCGTCCGCCATATTGGATACGCTATTTTAAATTTTTGTTTTGAGTTAGGTGTGAAATGTGCGAAAAAATGGGAAAAAGGTGTTTCACTGTTTTTTTTAGTTCTGAATTACTGCAGCTAGAAGGCTATTCTTGGGCGGATTGAAAAGCTAATTTGAAAACAACTGTATAAAATACGCCAAAATCCGTCGGTTTTGGTTTTTTTTATGAATGATGCAGTTTCTTTCTTTTCGATCAACAGTTTTTCCTATAAATCAGATTTTGTGAACCTCTGATTTTTTTCATACAAAAATTTACGTCACCTCCGTCTGTCCGTTATATTTTCTTGTAAACACGATTGCTGGAGCTAGAAGAAAGCTAGGGATCCCAAATTTTGGATTTATCCTTTTTAGGCCATAGAAGGAGTTGGTATTGAAAATGGAGTAAATCGGCCTCCCACATAAGTGAAAATAGCTCCAAACTAGGTATCTAGGGGTTGTTGGGGTCGCTGATTTCGAATTTTATGTCAAAATTTAAAAATAGAAGATGGTGGAGTTAATATGGCTGCGAAATATTAAGATTTCATCAAAATAGTATGAAATTTTGTATATTGAGGTATTTGGGGTCGCTGATTTCGAATTTGATGCCGGAATTTCAAAATTCAAGATGGCGGATCCAAAATGGCCTATTGGGTGTAGTGTAAGATCACTCGTTTAGGATCAAAATTGGACATCATTTTTAGAATATTAAGAATGAGAGTATTTTTGTAGTTATGAGAGAAATAGATTTATAGGGAAAACTGTTGATCGGAGAGAAAAAATTAATAAGTGGTATTTTGTTGAGATTTTTCTCAAAGAAAAAAACGGCATCAATCAGAAAAAAATTAAAACAGAGTTTTCAAAAAAATCGTGCTTTAAAACAAAATTTCCCAAAAATTTGACTTTGACAATAAATAACCGCTATGTTTATCGGATTTGGAGTATTTTATACCGTTGTTTTCGTTTTCGAATTGGCTTTTCAACACTCCCAAGTATAGCCTTCTAGCTGCAGTAATTCATAAGTAAGAAAAAACAGTGAAAACACTTTCCCCCCCATACGATTTTATTTCGTTTCTCGACCCTATATTGAAAAGAGACGTGTGCATTGGGGCCCAGTTGACGCTAAAACTACTTCACCGATTTTCACCAACATTTATATATGTGTTCTAAGGGTAGTGAGCAGTGCTGACACGTGGCAGATCCTAACAGAAAAACGTCGATTCGGCTCAAACCTCAGTTGGGTCTAAAAAACGTCAGAATGGCTAAATGCTAGATTTTTGAAGAAAAACTGTTAGGGGTATCATAAAAAGAACAAAATTTGTATTATTTTTCTTAGTAAACAATAAAAACTAGAGAGTGGACTATCTTCGGCTATACCGAAGCTGAAATACCCCCACACAGTAGGAAGATATACCTCGAATAATAAATGTTGGTCTCAAGACCACATTTTGAGCCAGTTATAGGAGTTTTGGAGCCCGGACCATGTACAAAATACATTTCCAAAAATTTTCAAATCAAATCCACAAAAAAAAAAATTGGTCTCAAGACCCCATTTAGACCCTTATATATGTGGCTTCGGAACCTCGGACCATGTCAAAAATACGTTTCTAAACATTTCCAATTGAATACAACCATAAAAAAGACTTGAAAAATGTTTAACTTTTTTTTCGGTGTATGGGAGCCACGCCCAGTTTTTATCCGATTTGGCTGATTCACGAACTTGATCTCAGTATTCACGAGAAAAACATGTACCCAAAGTTTCAAGTCGATATCTCCAAAACTGCGACCGCTATCGTGCGGACGGACAGACGGACAGACAGACGGACATCGCTAAATCGACTCAGGAGGGGATGCTGATCAAGAATATATATACTTTTCCATACCGGAAACGCCTCTTTATGGGCGTTACAAACGTTGTGACAAAGTTAGTATACCCTGCCACAGTGAGTGTGGTGGTATAATAAAATCAAAAATCCCCACCCGTTAATTAAAATCCCTAATTGCCCGGTAGCTCAATCGCGACGCGTGGTATGGTAACTCCGGCCGAACGAAAAACACGAATACGCGAAAACCTCATAACTAAACTTTTCAAAACCTACTCTGAAATATACACGTATATGGAAACCGCAAATAACCGAACGCGAAATGGAAACGAAAACTCACTGACACACAAAACGGAAATTTGTCAAACGAGAGTATTTTAGAAAAAACTAATGACAAAAAACATATTTTTATGTGCACTTGGTTTACGGGACCACTCACTGACACACAAAACGGAAATTTGTCAAACGAGAGTATATAAAAAAAAAAAACACTAATGACAAAAATTATACTCCCTTCGAAAATATCTCCTGCCTCAGCTCCACGATCCAACAATGGTCCTCAGTAACCACAAAAACACAATTTAAAAATCAAATTTAAAAATTAAAACCACAATCTTTTTTTTAAACACTAATCCAAATTGAAATTTAAATTAAAAATAAATCGCAAGTCCAGTAAAACTGTTCGCACTCTTTTCCCTGCCTAAAAAAGAACTAAAAGACTCTAATTTATATGAACGCATATATGGCGCTCACTTTCCATTTCTCTAACAATCGAGTGTCCAATTCGGTTTAATTAAACAAAAATAATATAAATAAAAAAGAATAATATAATAAAAAGTGGCAGTGCGCGCTTTCGGTCTGTGCCAATGTGTTTTTCTCTTCGGTTTTGTTCACCCGTCACCCCGAACAAAGGGAAAACACAGAAACAAAAACAAGAACAAACAACACTAACAACAAACAAAATTCTGTCGCGAAGTTATGCCGCGACAAAAAGTTCGTATCTTTGGAAATTGACACCGCAAATTTTCAACCTATTTTAAAGAATAATCATAACAACAAACGACTACATAAACATAAACTTTGAGCGAAAATAAAAATGTGGTAAAAGCTGGTATACTAACTTTGTCACAACGTTTGTAACGCCCATAAGGAGGCGTGTCCGGTATGGAAAAGTATATATATTCTTGATCAGCATCACCTCCTGAGTCGATTTAAACTTTGGGTACATGTTTTTCTCGTGAATACTGAGATCAAGTTCGAGAATCAGCCAAATCGGATAAAAACTGGGCGTGGCTCCCATACACCGAAAAAAAAGGTAAACATTTTTTATTGTTGTTCCGAGGTTCCGAAGCCACATATATAAGGGTCTAAATGGGGTCCTGAGACCAATTTTTTTTTTTTGGTGGATTTGATTGGAAATTTTTAGAAATGGATTTTGGACATGGTCCGGGCTCCAAAGACACCTATAATTTGCTCAAAATAGGGTAATGAGACCACATTTTTTTACGTTCGAGGTACTTCTTCCTACTGTGTGTGGGTATTTCAGCTTCGGTATAGCCGAAGATAGTCCACTCTCTAGTTTTTTTTCTCTTTGATCCTGAATTCCTCAAAAACCTGAGGTGATGTTAAAATTAAAAGACGCCAATTAGAACGCCATTTTGTTCAGCGTCCAAAAATCTATAAGAATACCTTACTTTGGTTTATAAAGCAAAATCATGTTGGGTTTTGTAATCTATCCTTGTCCATTGCCATCACAAGACTGACAATTATTTTGGGCTTCGGACCAACCCATAGAGCAACGATCAGTGAAGTTTTGTGATGTTCGGACCACTTTTGATGGACCCAACGTAACTTCATTTAGGAAAATATGACGTCTCCAAACATCGCATGAGAAGGCCAACTGGAATTAGTTTTTTTTAATTATTACGTTTTATAAATTTGTATCTCAAGGTGCATTTCGACCGCACGAGCGAACGCAACTTTTATTGCGAACTCCTATCGCAAACAACATTTGTGTCCGGACAACCGTTTACACTGCCTGAATATTTGTTCGCGAACGAGCATCCGAAACTAGAGATTTGTTCGTTTTTAAGTGTTTACACCTCCCGAACATTTTGAGCGAGTATTCGTCTACGAACACAAGTTCGCGAACCGGCAATTTACACCTGCCGAATGAACGGCATTTAGTTCGTGCGGTCTAAATTCACCTTTACTGGTTTTCTAAATTCAATTATTTTTCCAACGAGCTGCTAAGAATTAAATTCGGTTGAAAAATGTTGAAACCATAAATACAAACTTTCAAGTTAAACTAGTAAGAGAATTATCTTCGGTCTGACCGAAGATCAGACCGATATTTTATCGATAGTTTTTCGATAATTTATCGATAATTTTTCTACTTTTTATCGATAATTTTTCGATTTTTTATCGATAATTTTTCGATAATTTATCAATTTTTTATCGATTATTTTCCAATATTTATCGAAAATTTTCCAATAATTATCGATAATTTTAGTTTCCTGATCCATTTAAAAATTTTGTTCCAATTCCATTTTGTTCCGGTCCAATTCCATTTCGTTCCGGTTTCATTCCCATTTCGTTCCCGACCTCATTTCCAACTCAATGCAAAAAACCGCATCCAAATTGGTTAAGTATTTCTCAAGATAAACGAAAATAATATAAAATTGGCGGCCATTTTGTATGGGAGGCTCCAAAATAAGAGGAAGTATCCAAGGGTATATTGTTTTTGTCACACCGTTTGTAACGCCCATAAGGAGGTGTGTCCCGTGTGGAAAAGTATATATATTTTTGATCAGCATCACCTCCTGAGTCCATTAGTCCATGTCCGTCTGTCCGTCCGTCTGTCTGTCATTTCGCACGATAACTGTCGTAGCTTTTGAGCTATCGACCACAAATTTTGGGATTCCTCTTATTTTGGCGAATGATTGGACGGTATTGAAAATGGGCAACATCGGATAAGAACCACGCCTACCTCCCATACAAAATGGCAGCCAATTTTGTATTATTTTCATTTGTCTTGAGAAATACTTAACCGATCGCCTCCAAATTTTCCGATTCCTCTTATTTTGGCGAATGATTGGACAATATTGAAAATGGGCAACATCGGATAAGAGCCACGCCTACCTCCCATACAAAATGGCCGCCAATTTTATATTATTTTTGTTTATCTTGAGAAATACTTAACCAATTTGGATGCGGTTTTTTGCATTGGAAATGAGTTCGGGAACGAAATGGGAATGAAACCGGAACGAAATGGAATTGGAGCGGAACAAAATGGAATTGGAACAACATTTTTAAATGGATCAGAAAACTAAAATTATCGATAAATATTGGAAAATTATTGATAAATTGGAAAATAATCGGTAAATATTGGAAAATTATCGATAAAAAATCAACAAATTATCGAAAAATTATTGATGAAAATCGATAAAATATCGAAAAATTATGAATAAAATATCGAAAAACTATCAATAAAATACCGATTTTTGATAAAATTACTAACATATGGTCTCAGAATGTATCGTACTCGCATGTGCAGTTCATTATAGCTTTGGTCAGACCGAAAAAATTTCTCTTACTAGTTTTTTTTTTAATTAATTATTTTCTTTTTTTTTGTAAAAAAAAAACCGATTTGTATTTGCCGATTTTAATTTTGTTGCATTTTTGATGTACTGGAAGTCGATTTCAAGAAATTTAATGTTAGCTCAGAAAACATACTCCGGATTCATGACCAGCGACACCTCAAAAAAAATGAATAACAAAAAGTAATGTTTTAAAAAAGGAAACAAAAAAAAAATTACTACGGCTGAGATTCGAACCCACGGTCCCAAAAAGTAAAACTGTTTTCAGTTATATTTCAGTACTGAAACCGTTTCTAATCCTAACCAAGCAGTTTCATAGTATATGTATGCATTTAAAACATTGCAAAATACACACAGCGGTAGGCTAGCTTGCTGAGTGGGTCGTTTATGAATCCGAATGGCCAGGGTTCAAATCTTGGTAAGCAAACAAAAATTTATACCATTTCTTCATTTCGTAAATAAAATATAACAATGAAATGTCAATAATGTTGTTTAAAAAAAATAATTGAACATACAAAAAATATAAATTGATATTTAATGAAATTACAATTTTTGTAGGTAATTCTAAAAATAGTCTTTCCAATAACCTTTTTTTGCATTTTCAATTAATGAAATCATAAACATTTCAGTCGCAAAACAAAAATTTTCAGTCATGAAACAACAACTTTTGCGTCTCAATTCATCAATGTGCCGTTTCAATTCATCAATGGGCAGTTTCAAAAAAATTTAAACGTTTTGTTGTCAAAATCAGAACATTCAGTTTTGGCTGGAAATTGACAACGGTTCGGAACGTTTTGAGAACGTTTCAATTTAATTTTTTCTCAGTGTAAGTTTCCAATAAAAGTAAAATGCAATACTTTTATTGGAAACTTATTAAAATTGCTGCAAATTCATTTATTATTGCGGCAAGACGACTTAATTTTGAGCAAATGTTTTTTGTTGTGTTGATTGGTATACCCTACACCTCATGAGGTATGGGTATATTCACTTTGGTCTGATGTTTGTAACACCAAGAAGGAGACGTGTCCGGTACGGAAAAGTATATTATTCTTGATCAGCGTCACCTCCTGAGTGGATTTGGACCTATCCGTATGCCCGTCTGTATGTCTGACCGTCTGTTCGTCCTCTTTTCTTGTAAACACGATTGCAGGAGCTAGAAGAAAGCTTGGGATCCCTAGTTTTGGATTTATCCTTTTTAGGCCCTAGAAGGAGTTGGTATTGAAAATGGGCGGAATAGTTTTGGATTTATCCTTTTTAGGCCCTAGAAGGAGTTGGTATTGAAAATGGGCGGAATTGGTCGACTGCCACGCCTCTTGCTCACTTATTCTAAGCTAATCACAAGCATTTTTTTTCGTTGCCATTTTCGAAATTTGGGGTTGAAGTTTTCTTTACTTGAAAATATTGAAATGACGGTAATTTCGATAGAACATAACTTCCCAGTGGTCAAAAGAAGGTGTCTGAAGGAGTGTTACCATATTTGCAGATATATCTTTTTTTACATTTTTTTGAGCCCTGTCAGTTTTTAAATTTTTCTCCCATAAAAACAGTTTTTTTTTTATAAAATTAACAGATTTTACAGATTTTTACAAAATAAATTCAATATACTCCAATTTTTCTTAAAATGTATTCTTATCTCGATAAAAAGTGTATTTTGGAGTAACTAAAGATTTTGTAACACATAACTGCAAGAGAAGCTAAATTTTTGCACTTGATATGTACATTTTTTTCTGTCATTGTAAAATCGAATAAGAAAAAAATTCGGCTAGCACAGTTTTCTTTCGAAACAGAAAAGGAAATGTACAAGACTGGTGGTTTGAAAATTAAAAAATTGTTGCATCTCAATTACTGGCAAGTGCGTTTTTTATTCTATAAATTTAGGAGCATTTTTGTAACAAAAATTACTTTTGAATAGCGCATATTTTTGCATCCAGGAAAAAAAGGCGAAAAGTAGTTAAATATGATTATCTCGCTAATGGTCCTGGTATCCATTTGAATAATGTCCGATAGACTTTTTCAATGATACCCAAGATAAAATGCTTAAAATTTCGGAAGCGTATACAAATTATAAAAGAAGGCTACACCTAATTAACTACCGTGTATGTAATAGGTCTGAATATAAAAACAATTTCATACAAGAGATTTTTTTCTTGGAAATTACAGATTTTGGTTGAAATAAATATAGTATCACTGGTACCAGCGAAACGCATACCAAAAATAAAAATTTAATTTTTTCCATTCGAATAAATTGTCACCGAATGTTAACTATCTAGTATTGGGCCAGAATTGGAATATGTTTTATTATTTTTCACTCTTACCCAAGGCTGATCCTAAGACGAAAGTTCTTCCGACTAAGATGCTACAAAATTGGGGTCTGCAATGATATTGTCGCTATCAAAATCGCTATTAATATCGCTCATTGTATTCAAATACGTCCGTACCGTTAAAATAATTTTTTCGTATGGCAAAATAAATTGAATAAATTCCCATAAATTATATTTTAGTCCTGTAGTAAAAAGTTATTAGGTGGAAATTACAAAGTATTCCTCACACTGAACATTCAGTAGCATCGGATTTTTTTCCACAACCACTGAACATTCAGTGTTAACAGTGATTTTTTGCAATTCTACTGAATGTTCCCAGCAAACATTATTATGAGCGCTCCGAAAAGATTCTTATTTCTGATGATTTTATGAGCGCTCAGAAATATGTCTCAGAAAAGAATCTTATTTGTTTAGATTTTATAAACGCAGTAGCTCAGGGAATAGAGCTCAGAGCTACGAAACATGGGATTCTGTGTTCGAATCCCGATAAAAAAGTTTTTATTCAATTATTTAATTATTTGATTTTTGAATAAATTAAAAAAAATCATTTTTGTACATTTTTAGAGGGTTTTTGAATCTTTTCTGAGTCTTATGTGCCTCCACTACAACTGAGTGTCTAGTGGTAGTATAGATTTTTTTCCACTAGTGGTAGGGGAGAATTTGTTCCACTACCACTGAATGTCTAGTTGTAGCGGAGACTTTTTCCACTATCACTGAATGTTTAGTGGTAGTGGAGTTTTTTTTCTACTTCTTACCACTGAACATTCAGTTTTAGTGGAGTTTTTTTCACTACCATTAAAAATAGTGGTAGTGGGAAATCAATTCACTATTACCATATATGACATGCTCAGAGGAAAAGAGCGATAAAATGTACTGACGCTCCATACATCGCTTTTTTATTCTGAGCTTGTCATATGTAATACTTCTTATTGCCAGTATAGTGAAAGTATATCCACTGATATATACTATATAAAGCTCGGATTTCTCGGTCAAACTAATACAAAATTCAATGATTCGAAACACATTGTAGAGATAGGTTACTGGCAATATAAAAGTATTGCATATACATATGACTATTCCCCACTCTGTTATGTACAATAGTAGTTCTTATTATTCGATTTTTCGAAATGAACAAGTGCACCCGCCCAATTTGTTCCTTTATGAAAGAGGACCAAACTTTCAAATTTTCAGAAAAAATATTGTTTTTGAGAGGTGTTTCAAAAAAGCCTCCCATTTTAAAAAATAGAGATCAGTCCATTCAAAAAAAAAAGTTAATTAAAAATGCATTTTAGAATCAGAAAAATACATGAAAAAAATCATTAATATCCATTTTGGGCAGTCGCGCCCCTCCCAGGACCAAAAACTTAAAACTTAATTGGGGCCTACAAAAAAATATTTACAATAAAAAACTAGTAAGAGAATTGTCTTCGGTCTGACCGAAGTTAAAATACCCTACACATGCGAGTACGATACATTCTGCGAAATCAAAAATTTTTATTTTATTCATAATTTTTGATATTTTATCGAAATTTTTCGATTGTTTGCCGATATATTCCATTTCCACTTCATTCCCGATTCATTTCTCAATTTTGTTCCAGTTTTATTCCCATTCCGTTCCCGACATCGTTTCCAATCAAATACAAGAAAAGGCGTCCAAATCGGTTAAGTATTTCTCAAGAAAAAGGATAATAGTACAAATTTGGCGAAATAATACAAAATTGGCTGCCATTTTGTATGGAGGTAAGCGTGGTTTTTATCCGATGTTGCCCATTTTCAATACCGTCCAACCAATTGCCAAAAAAGAGAAATGCCAAATTTGGAATCGATAGCTTAGAAGCTACGGCAGTTATCGTGCGAAATGACAGACAGGCGCACAGACTGACATGGCCTAATCGACTCAGGAGATGATGCTGATCAAGAATATATATACTTTTCCAAACGGTGTGACAAAAACAATGTACCCTCTGACACTAGGGTGCAGTAGACAGGTTCAAAAACCTAGGAACAGTCCGATTGGGCCAGTTTGGTTCCTTTGCATATAAAAAGGACTGTGAAGTTTGGAGCCAATCAGATAAAGAAAAGAAAACTAACAATGTTACGTTCAAACCTACTTCATATTTTAGATCAGCGACACCAAATTAACTAATATATAAAGTGTCTTCAAAATCCGAGCACTATTTCCAATATTTTTCATTTTTGTATGGGGAAAAAGAAGTGCATTCCGCGCCGACTTTTCTTTATCCAATTGGCTCCAAACTTCACAGAAGTCCTTTTTATATGCATAGGAACAAAACTAGCCCAATCGGACCACCGAACAATGATTTTAAAGAAAGATACGATTCTGAACAGGTCTAATGTATAGAAATTATTTTTTAGATTGAGAAAAATACAAGGAAAAAACCAAATTATTGGTTTCCCTGATAACCTCCCCATTAGGGCAATATGACCCCATTTTTTTCTTAAAAAGGGACATATTTCTCCTTTAGGGGGACGAACGGGGACAATCAACAATTTTGTTTTTTTCTTGTATTTTTCCATTTGGAACCTTATTATACCCCCACACTCAGGGTAACTTTGACACAACGTTTGTAACGCCCATAAGGGGGCGTGTCCGGTATAGAAAAGTATATATATTCTTGATCAGCATCACCGCCGGAGTCAATTTAGCCATGTCCGTCTGTCTGTCCGTCCGTCTGTCTGTCCGTCTGTCCGTCCGTCCGCACGATGGCGGTCGCAGTTTTGGAGATATCGACTTGAAACTTTGGATACATGTTTTTCTCGTGAATACTGAGATCAAGTACGAGAATCAGCCAAATCGGACAAAAACTGGGAGTGGCTCCCCTACACCGAAAAAAAGGTCAACATTTTTCAAGTCTTTTTATAAGACTTATATTAACTTGCTTTGGGTGGACTATATATATATATATCCTCAAATCTAAAGCGAGCTTTTCCATACACTTCCACATGAGCTAGAGAGCTGAAATTTGAAACACTGATAGAACTCCGGTGACAATGCATTCTATTGGGGTCCATCAGAGGCGAAGAGAGCCGTGGGGGGACTCAAACCCCTTTTTTTTAAACATGGCATAACTTCCAATTCCTTCAAGCTACAGTGATGAAATTTGGTAGTTGTGTTCTTATTGACAAAATTAATTTTTATACCCTTTGGAAAGGGGGGTGTGGGGGCAAAGGGGAGCAGGATGGAGCCAATTTGAAGTTCTAACTTTCGTATTTTGTAAGCTACAAGGCTGAAATTTTTTACTTAGGTTCGCATTCGGGAAAAAGAGAAAAAAGAGAAAAAAAGGGGAAAAAAGGGAGAGAAAAAATTTTTTTTTAAAAAAAAAAAGAGGAAAATAAAAAAAGAGTAAAAAACAAGTTTTTTAAAATATCACCTTTTAACCGACTAAAAAGCAGAAAATAAATTTCTTTTAAATAAATTTCAGCAATTTCGATCTAAAATGTAGGTTTTTGGCACTTTCCTGCTAATATCTTTGCTGATTTTGAAGTATTTATTGCTGCATTCGATTGGAAATGCTTAGAAACGTATTTTTGACATGGTCCGAGGTTCCGAAACCACATATATCAGGGTCAAAATGGGGTCTTAAGACCAATTTTTTTTTGGTCGATTTGATTGGAAATTTTTAAAAACGGTCTTTGGACATGGTCCGGGTTCCAAAACTATTTATAGGTGTATCAAAATGGGGTCTTGAGACCACATCATTTTATGTTCGAGGTACTTCTTCCTACTGTGTGGGGGTATTTCAGCTTCGGCATAGCCGAATATAGTCAACTCTTTACTTTTTATTTATTTTTTGTAAATATTTTTTTTGTGAAGGCCCCAAAAAACAAAATTTTGATTTATTGGTCTGGGGGCGACAACCCAAAATGGATATTTATGGTTTTTGCACGTGTTTTTCTGATTCTAAAACGTCTTTTAAATTAACCTTTTTTTGTTCTGGACCCTACCTCGATTTTACAAACATTCAACCTAAAGGTAAAGCAGTGCCAGGCAAAACCTAATGCCCGCACATAAATATATTATGTATGCATAGCCTCACGAGGCTATCGGCTACCAGACAAGGCTTTACAGGCACCCCTAAAAATCAATATTTTGTTCTGAAAATTTGATAGTTTGGGCCCCTTCCATAATGGAACAAACAGCGTGGTTGCACTTGTTCAATAAACCACTCTAATGTACAACTCAATAGGTATCACACATAAATGTATGTAGTAAAATTTTTTTATTCTTTGTTTCATTTACAAAAACTGCTGACTTTTAGATATATATTTTTTTTATTAACATTGGCGCATTGTCATAGTCTAATGAAAATTCCTACTTATTTTAAGTCAAATAAAATATAAACTTAAGCTAAGTAGGAACTTTTTTAACTATGAGTATGCGCGCCATTGCGTTTAATTGAATTTTTGTTGAAATTCATCTAAATGTACATATTCTACGTATACAACGCTAAATACTAAAAATTTATTGTTGTTACCTCCTCAAAATTAACTGTGATTAATTTTGTGTTGACTTCCCAAAGATTTTGAGGAGAGCAGTCGTCTTTTGGGAATAATTTTAAAATAAACGTAAATTAATTTTTGAAGGCTGACCGGAACAAAATTTGTATGTATGGATCGTGAGGCAGTCTTTATTTTCTTGTATAATAATGCACATCGCACCCATCAGCCTTATAAATTGACTTAGCTAAGTATAATTGAAACTAAATTCGATTGCATTTCCGCTTCAAGCAGCATCGCACTCATATCATATGTCAGCTGACGCACCACAACTTCACTTGCGACTTGAACCATTCAATTTTGAGGTTCCAGCGGGATACCGGATGTGGTAATTACATAGCAAAACTTTAAAGTGAAGACCTACAACTACAGCAGCTGTATCGAATTGATGACGTGTCTTGGAACCCGGCCAAATCTGACTTTACATATCAAAAGAAAGCTACAAATCGGAGAAATGTTTCGTATACGAGTTTCGGTAAGTCCAACAATGTAATGGTTACTGACTCCACCTCAGGCACTCAGTAGCATACATTAGCAAGACTACCTTTGCATGCATTCCGAATCACAGTTTAAGATTAAGTCACAAAACAAGACACACACTATGACTGTGTCCATTTGAAATTTTTAATTTCGATATATTTTTTTCTAATACTTTTTGACAATTCCTTGAAAATGTAACTAGTACACTTGAACTTTCGATGAAAAATGCTCTTTTCAGTGGCAATAGGTTATTATTATCTGAAGCCTGTTTGTACAGCGAGATTGTATACCAATGATTGAAATACTCGAAATACACACTCCCACTTGTTGCATATGTACACTAAAAAAAAAAAAATATTTTAAAATTAAATTTTTTTTTTAAATTTGCATTTTAAAACATAGTTTTTTTTGCAGTACATATATGTTTTAATTTTTAAAACAATTTTTTTTAATTTTCAAAACCAATGTTTTCAATTTGAATTGTCTTGCTCTATTGTGAGTCGTTTGAAATTAATAATACTGTTGTACTTTTCTATTCCAAAAAATCAAAGTATATTTAAAAAAATCAAAGTATAGTTTTAGGGCGTGTTTTAAAAAAGTTCAAAGTATACTTTCAGTACGAAATATGTATATACATGGTGTAATAGTCGAGATGGTCCAAAAGAAAGTAATCGATAGGGGACCCAAAAATATGAAGATAATCTTATGAACACTTATAGCGAATTCGCCACCAACTTCATTCCAAAAACGAGAAAACTTTTTTAATGATACAAATTTTTCAGTTGTTTGTGTACTAAATTTTATTTTAATGCTTTTTTAGCGTCAGGCTCTTTTAAGTATATATTTTTGTTGCCAATCATATTATTTTCAAACATACTATACTTTCATATATGCGGACGATTACTAGAGAATTGCAAACTTTTCTTTGCAATGAATGTCGAATTCTAAATGTTTGACATTACATTAACAAATCTGAGTCGCTTTCACTAGCCGCTCCCACAAATGTGTCAGTTTAGCATTTGAAAGAACAACAATAATAGCATTCCGTTAATTTCTTTCATGTGCTCCTGTTACAAGTTGCCATCGCAATAACCTTTGTTATTGTAATACATTTCCTTGTTTGTACCTTACGTTGTTATGCTTTTTTCCCAATTTAATCAACAGTAATAACAAGAGTGGTATTATTTTAATTGTTGTAAACCAATGTTTACAACAACTTTTAAGGTTTTTGTGAATAATTTCTCAACTATATAAGATAGAAATGCACTCTTAGGCTCATTGGAAAGGTAATTAAATTTCCTTTTTAAATGTGAATAGCTCTAATTTAAGTTTGTTTTTTCAAAGGCACTATAGTGTTTCAAAATGTAATTTTCTCTATTTTAAAAACTAAGTTTGACTTAAATAATTGGGTTTCTCCTCATTAGCACTAGTTTTCTTTTAAATAGAATTATTTTAAAGATATGACTTTTTTTTTTGCAATTCGAATTTAAGATGTTTTTTTTTGTTTTCAATAATAATACTTCTATCTGTAATTTAAAGTTTATAACATGTTAAATTTTCAAAATTTTCAACTGGTGGATTCAGATACGCCCAATTTTCAAAGCTTCCACGCCCCCTTTTGGAAAATCGACATCGACATTTAGCCCTATCCGTCTGTCCGTCTGTCCGTCTGACCCTCTGTTCGTCCTCTTTTCTTGTAAACACGATTGCATGAGCTAGAAAAAAGCTAGGGATCCCACATTTTGGATTTATCCTTTTTAGGAGTTGGTATTGCAAAGGGGCGGAATCGGTCGACTACCACGCCTACCTCCCATATAAGTGAAAATCATGTTTTCACCGAAATTTTAAGGTTTCATTAAAACAGTATGAAATTTTGTAAAGGCGGTTTTCGGGGTCGCTGATTTCGAATTTGATGTCGGAATTTCAAAATTCACGATGGCGGAACCAATATGGGTGCAGAAATTTTAAGATTTAATCAAAACAGTATGACATTTTGTATAAGAGGGTTTTTGGGGTCGCTGATTTCAAATTTGATGTCGCATTTTCAAAATTCAAAATGCCGGATCCAATATGGCCAAGTAGATGTAGGGTATATATAAGTCGGCTTGCCCGACTGAAACTTACTCACTTGTTTTTAATTATACCTTTCGTTTTTAATGTAAATGTTCAACTTCCCACAGCATCTAAATATACAAAACATATTCAGTAAGCAATTAATTTTTCAAATTAGTGTGTTTTTTTCCATGCGTGGCACGGGAAAATTTACTAGTAATGAAGAATTACATAAAAGCGAACCTTTTTTATAGCCCTTATATAAACTTCCTTTGGCTTATATATCCCTATAAATATTATAAAATCATTTGTGAACCTCTTTGTCTGTTTGTCCACCAATCACGGCTAAATGGCTGAACCGATTCTCTTGAAATTTTGAGGATAGATTCTATGGGTATCGACATGTGCTATAGGCTATATGAGATTGAGATTGGAAAACATATATCTACAAAGTAATTTAGTAACTATTGAATTAAATTTTAATTGAATATTGAACATATAAAGACAAAATTTGGCACGGAGTTGCATAATAACTTTTCCAAGATTTGTGCCAAATATGGACATAATTGGGCAAGGGGCGTGCGGTCTTGCCAACAGGGTCATTTTGACCCGGAGACTCAGGGTTTGGAAGTCAGTCTCCGGGCTCCGGGTTTAGCAGAACTTTCTCCGGGTTTCACAAGTTTTCATCTATTTTGGGAAAAATTTTTTATATTAATATTTTAATGCAATTATCATGGGCCAGTGTATATGATAATTGTGGACCCACAGTTTAATGCCCGTTCTGAACGGCGGGACTCCCAAAGAAGAAGCTTTTTCATGGCAAGTTACTCTCGCAAGATTGCCAGTACTTGACGAGAGAGTGGCGATCTACACAGAAAATCAGAAAACAAATTTCTGCCTTGGCCCAGGTGGGAGTCGAACGCGATACCTTCCGATCGTGAAGCAGAGGTGTTAACCACTGCACCACAGCCGTCATTATTTTGGTTTGTTGCTGTTCAATAGATGCAAGCTTTAAATTATCAAGGTATTAATAATCTTTTCGCCTGGGGTCCTAAAATGTGATAAAATTATGTTTTTGTCTAAAATCGAGGGGCAATAAGCCCTCAATTTGTTAGTATGGTGGATAATGTGTATTAAGCTATTGGACTGCCAGGATGACCCAACATTTCCGGATTCGATAACCGTAAAGGAAGGACTAGATAACCACGAAAGACGGTCTATGTGAGGCAAATCTCCAACACTTTAGCCTAACCGAATCCTTTGTCCATACAACATTTTTATTGGTTTGGGGCCATTTCAAAACCCGTAAGAACATGTACACCTACAGAAATATGTTCCTTGAGTCATAATCAAATTAAATTATATTGCACACAGAACAACTATAATTTCAAAAATGTATGGGATGTATTCATAATGCAATAATCAGAGATTCTGTTAATTTTAACATTGACTTTGGAGCAGTGAATATTTCAGAAGCATCATATGATAATTTTGGAAATTTACGATAGAATGGTGGGTAAATTACGAAATATAATTAGAGTAAACGAATACGACGACCGATCATTTTGAAAAATGTTACCCACAGAATTGGTTGAATTTTGGTTAATTTCACAAGATTTTTTTATCTGGTTGTTCGATTTCCTAAATATTTTCATAGGTATTCTAAAAAAAAAATGTTGTTTTTCGAATCTCCGGGTCTGAGCGCTTCGAAAGTTGACAACCCTGGGGGCATGACACCGCCCATACAACACGTAACTTAAATACCAGCTAATTAAGCAACTATTTCATATATTTTAATGAAATTTGGAATGGAGCTGTATAGTATGTTTTCCCTGCTATGTGTCGTATATGTGAATAATGGGACAAGGGGCGTGGCACCGCCCATACAACACATAACTTAAATACCAGTTAATTAAGCAACGATTGAATATATTTTAATGAAATTTAGCATGGAGTTATACAGTATGTGTCGAATATGGGAATAATTGGACAAAGGGGCGTGGCACCTCCCACACAACACATAACTTAAATACCAACTAATTAAGCAACTATTGGATATATTTTAGTGAAATTTGGAATGGAGTTGTACTGCTATGTGTCGAATATGGGAATAATTGGACAAGGGGCGTGGCACCGCCCATACAATTTTCTACCCCATATCACGGTTTTTTAAGGAAATTTTAAGGTAAAATTGTGTTAGTAATGAAATTTGCAATAGGACATAAGAGGTTGGATTTGGACAACGGGGCGTGGCACCTCCCATACAACAAAAAATATTATTAAAATGTAACATAGTAACTATCGAATATTAAGTGGTCCATGCCAACAACTGCGCCCTTGCACATTTTTTGAGTGAATCACAACGGGTGGGATTACAGCTGCCGTCAAGACCGTCCTTGGACATTTTTTTGGGGTGAGTCATGACTGGTGGGATTACAGGTGCCACCAAGTGCGTCCTTGGACATTTTTTGGGTGAACCATGCCGGGTGGGATTACAGCTGCCACCAAGTACTTCATTGGTCATTTTTTGGGTGAATCATACTGTGTGGGAAAACAGCTGCAACCAAGGCGTCCTTGGACTTTTTTTTGGTGAATCATACCGGGTGGGATTACAGCTGCCACCAAGGGCGTCCTTGGCCATTTTTTTGTGAATCATGACTGGTGGGATTACAACTGGCACCAAGTTTCACGGGGGGAATTAACCATAAACTACAGCGTCCATTGAAGTTGGCGCAAATTCATATATATATTTATTTTAAAATTTTATACAACCCGTGCAACGCCGGGTTGTAACAGCTAGTATATTATAAATCTAATTATGTGTTTTTACGTCTGTATGGTTTAACATCAGCCAACATTTTCCAAGTCTTTTTTTTGCTGTATTTGATTGGAAATGTTTAGAAATAGATTTTTGACATGGTATGAGCATCAGAAACCACATATAAATAGGTCAAAATGGGGTCTTGAGGTAAAATTTTTTATTTTGTGGATTCGATGTGAAATATTTACACAAAAAAAAAACGTCGGTAAAACTAACCGAACAAAGTTGTTAGCGTACAACTTTTCAAAATGTATGAAAAATCGTAATTTATTAACCGTTGTTAGTAGGTTGGATTAACCTTTAAAAGTAAATCTTCAAAATTCGACATAAAATAGTTCAAATAATCGAAAAAGTGGTTATGGTTGTAAGTTCTTTTACCACAATTTTGGATTAAATGTGAATTTTTCACAAATTTAGTGAAAAATTTACAACTAAACTGTGAAAAAAATGGTGCAATAAATTTACCATCTCTCATCGGTTAAACGTACCAACACCGACTTTTTTTTGTCCGCGGTTCCTAGCTTATTAGTTAGTCAAAATGGTCCTGAGATTATTTGTTTCTACCCTGCAAGAAACAACTGACTCCCATTTTACTGGATCCATAGAGTATACAGCTATTTTAGAGTTACAATGGATGAATCAAGCGCTTTTAGAGCTGTAGATTGGTTCGGAACTAAACACAGGTAATGCAGAGGTAGTGTGTTTCAAACAAAACTCAGTGTTTTGAGCTTGGCTTTGTTTCATTTATCTTAGAGAGAAGATTGCAGAAGAAAAACCGAGTAATCTTTGAGGAAACCAGTTTTTCTAATCAGTTGTGATTTCTGAAGCGAATTAGAATTAGAAGCTTCGTATAAAAAAAATCTAAAAACTGAAATCAAGTAACAAAAAATGCTGAAATAACTTCAATAATATTCTTTTGGAGAAATGACATTCTTTTTGTGTAAAGTGATATATTTTCTTATAATTTAAAATGTTAGAAAATATATGTAATAAAAATGTGAAAAATAAGAGTAAATGTGAAAAATGTGTTTGTGAGTGATTTAATGCTAATAGGAATTATTTTCAAAACAACATAAGTTTTTGTTAAGCATGCTACATAAATACAAAAGCAACGACTTCGGTTTTGGCATTCGAGTATGAAAATCAGTGCGTACAGTATGGTCAATGAGGGCAAATAAATGCATTTTGTTCAGAATTATTTTGATATTTATTTTAACAATTTTTCATATTTTTATTTTTACAGATTTTCGTTTATCCTTTTTTAATTTTCAATCTTTTATTTTGTGATTTTTTCTTAAAATTTTGTCTTTTTATTTTTTTTTCGCAGTTCATACTTTTGAAATCAATAGTGTTTTGGTTACAAACAAAATATATTTATACAAAACAATTTTTAATAATAAAGTACTACTTAAAAAAAAATTAAAATTGAGAAATTTTTTTAAATTACCGAAAGCTAGTATGCTAGTCATAGAAACTGGTAATCAACTCGTTACAAGCATTGTATAGGGGCCAATTTTCCACCGCTAGGAAAGAGCTAGATCGTAGTGGCTACTTCCAAGCTGACCGGAGGTAATGCAGAGGTGGCAGCTGGTAACTTCCTCCAATGACAACGCCATGTTAAATTCGCCACTTCACCACATGTGAAAGAGATTTGGGTGGAACCAGTACACCCTACTGCAGAACTAGTTTGGAACTATTTTGGAACTAGACCGTTTTCTTGCAGGGTAGTTATACCCCCACACACACTGTGGCAGGGTATACTAACTTTAACACAACGTTTGCAACGCCCATAAGGAGGCGTGACCGGTATGGAATAGTATATATATTCTTGGTCAGCATCACCGCCGGAGTCGATTTAGCCATGTACGTTTGTATGTCCATCTGACCGTGTGTCCGTCTGTCTCTCCGCACGATAGCGGTAGCAGTTTTGGAGATATCGACTTGAAACTCTAGGAACATGTTTTTCACTTCAAAAGTAAGAGCAAGTTCGAGAATCAACTTGCTGGGCGTGGCTCCCATATAACGAAAAAAAAGGTCAACCTTTTCCAAGTCTTTTTTATAGCTGTTTTCAATTGGAAATGTTTAGAAATGGATTTTCGACATGGTCCAAGCTTCCAAAACCACATATAAATAGCTCAAAATGGGGTCTTGAAACAAAATTTTTTTTGGTGGATTTGATTGGAAATTTTTAGAAACCGATTTTGGTTGTGGTCTGAAGCTCCAAAACCACCTATACATTTCTCAAAATGAGGTCTTGAGACCAAATTTTTTATGTTGAGGTATCTATAAACTTTTATTGAGTGGGAGTATTTCAGCTTCGGCATTGTCGAAGATATTCCACTCTCTAGTTTTTTAAAATTTTATATAACCAGTGCGACGCCGGGTATTTAACAGCTAGTATAAAATATTTGTATGGGCCATTTCAAGCCGAAACGGCCGTAACTCATGGGTGATTTCTCCGATTTGCTTCAAATTTTGTGGGTCAATAGAGGAGCATGACAATGAAGAAATACAAAATATTATCTTTTTTCATGCCGTATTTCGGATTTTACAGTAAAACCAAGATGAAAGTATCATTTCAAATCACAATTAAAAACAATTTTACCACATTCCAAAAAAAATTTTCTTTTTAAACTTTTATTGAGTGTGTGTATTTCAGCTTCGGCATTGTCGAAGATATTCCACTCTCTAGTTTTTTAAAATTTTATATAACCAGTGCGACGCCGGGTATTTAACAGCTAGTATAAAATATTTGTATGGGCCATTTCAAGCCGAAACGGCCGTAACTCATGGGTGATTTCTCCGATTTGCTTCAAATTTTGTGGGTCAATAGAGGAGCATGACAATGAAGAAATACAAAATATTATCTTTGTTTCATGCCGTATTTCGGATTTTACAGTAAAACCAAGATGAAAGTACCATTTCAAATCACAATTAAAAACAATTTTACCACATTCCAAAAAAAATGTTCTTTTTAAATCTTTTTTAAATGTAAAACATTTTTTATTTTAATTTTAAAAAAAACTTTTTTTAAAATTAGAAAAAAACTAGGGAGTCAACTATCGTCTTGGTCCATTCAGAAGTACCTTGAACATAAAAAAATGTTGTCGCAAGACCCCATTTCGAGCCATTTATGTCCTTTTAAATAGTGTTCTATGCAACGAAAACTGGCGCTTTCCTATACATATACTAAGATTTTGTATCGAAATTTAGTAAATATACTACACTGAGAGCAAAATGTTTTAAAATTGAAGGATTTTTTTTAAATAGAGCTTTGTACAGATTTGCTCAATTTTAAAATACGCAAAGTGCGCAAAAAACAAATTTTAATAAATAATAAAAAAAATGTTTTTAAGAACATTTTTTATACCCTGCACTGTCCAAGGGTATATTGTTTTTGTCACACCGTTTGTAACGCCCATAAGGAGGTGTGTCCGGTATGGAAAAGTATATATATTCGTAAGCACCACCACCTCCGTAATCACCTCGTAATCAGCATCACCTCTGTCCGTCTGTCTGTCATTTCGCACGATAACTGTCGTAACTTTTGAGCTATCCACCCCAAATTTTGGGATTCCTCTTATTTTGGCGAATGATTGGACGGTATTGAAAATGAGCAACATCGGATAAGAGCCACGCCTATCTCCCATACAAAATGACCGCCAAATTCGTATCGGTAAATTATCGGTAAAAAATCGATGAAATATCGAAAAATTATGAATAAAATATCGAAGAACTATCAATAAAATACCGATTTTCGATAAAAAATTACTAACATATGGTCTCAGAATGTATCGTACTCGCATGTGCAGGGTATTTTAGCTGCGGTCAGACCGAAGATAATTCTCTTTTTAATCTTTTTAGTTTTTTAATTTATTTATATTTAGTTAATTTTTTATTTTCTCAAATTTGAGGCCTCCGGAGTTGGTAGTGCGCGTAAACGCTCGAGTTGGTCTACTGCTAACATTATTTAATGGAGACTAAATGTATTATACAGGGAGTAACAGCCGAGATGGTCCACAAGGTAGGAATCGATTGGGGACCCAAAAATATGAAGAAAATGTTAATTCATTTAAAAATTTTGTTTTCAGGTTTTTGTGAATAACTTGTCAACCATATAAGATAGAACTATTGTGTTTCAAAATGTAATTTCGTCTTATTTTTTATTATTTTATAAACTATTTCCGGGTCCCCAATCGATTCCTGCATTTTGGACCATCTTGACTGTTTATACCTGTATACATATTTTGTACTAAAGTATATTTTGATTTTTAAAACACGCTCTAAAACTATACTTTGACTTTTGTAAACAGAATACAGCAACAGTATTGCCAATCTTAAACGACTAACGATGGAGCAAGACAATTGAAACTAAAAATATAAAACATAAATGTACTGCAGAAAAAACTATGTTTTAAAAGGCAAATTTGAAAAAAATTAATCATTTTAAAACGAGTTTTTCCTTTCAGTACAGGACCTTATCATTAGTTTTTCTATTTTTCATATTTATGTATTTTTAATATAATTTCCAAGAACGCTCTATCAAGGAGGTATTTTTCTGTGGTGGATGGACGATCAGTGGCCGAAAATGGGTTAAAGTCAAATAATAACTCTTCTTAGGACACCAAACATTTTTTAATTCGGGTCACAAATTTCACAAAATAGTGGAATTTTGCAAAAAAAAAAAAAAGGTGTCACAGTTGTTGCCCGTCGAATTTTCATTAATTTCGAAATGCAAGAAAGTAATGCAACTGAGCTATGATTGACGTAGTAACATATGGGAAATTAACCAAAAAGGCAGTGGAACCAGAATGAAATGGAAAGGAACCAATATTTTGAGTTTTCAGCGACCCTCAAAAGTTATACATACATACGTAGTTCCAACGGAAATTGATATTTTAGACATAATGGGTACTACTATGAAATTTTTTTTGGACATTTCGTTTCTTATTACTCTTACTTTATTATTTTTATGCGAGCTTTTTTGGGGTACTTTAAGTCTGTTTTAAAACTGATATTTATAATAAAAATCTGATATTACTAACATGCTAAGCCATAAAACCTTAACATAACCTTTGATATTTTCAGCTTAATCATCATAATTTTTCGGTTATTAGGAAGACTATTGCCTTCTTAGTAATGGTGGCGATATTTACATGTGAGAATATTTCTCGCGGTGCTGCTGCTGGAAGCCTGAAATATTCTCACGGTCCTCTGGTCACAGCATTAAGTGGCCATTCAGTGCACGAGTACGGTACCCCAGCAAACTCTGGTAACGGCGTCGGACCTATTGAGCACATTGTTGATCCAGTGGGAGTTGGCGGCGGTGGTAGCGATTCCGTTTCTGTAAATAGCGCTAGCTCTTTAGGTGGCGGCGGTGGACAAACAGTGAGTGGAGGGGAAATTCTAGTACCGAAATCATTTCCGATGAGTCCGCAAGAACCGACTTGTGAGCAACTGCGCGCCATGTGGATGTGAGTAGTAGCTAAGTTCTTCATTCTAAAATCCTGCTCTACAAAAATGAGAATATATATTTATACATGGTGTCCCGCCTTTCAGTGCAAATAACAAGGGCAGTGATTATTTGGGTAGTTACAAAAAAAAAACATTTGGGAGGCGGAAGGCCCATCGGATCCCAGTTAGGATCTACGAATTAAAATATGTCGAAAAATTGAATTCAGGGGTGTCTTGAAGTTTTAAACCATATATACACACAAAAAAATAATCGCTTGGCGCGAGGTTGTGGTAACAAATATTCGTCTGCAGCTCTAGTTTTCGCTTGAGAGAGACCCAAATTCGCTTGTAATACCAAAAGAAACGCTAAAATGTTCAATTCGGATATAACAACAGAATAGTAGATTGATACAGCCACTTTTTTTCAGCTGACAGAACATTTCAAATAAAAAAGCTACCACAACCGAGTCCACACTCGCGTGTAGCAACTGAATTCGCTTGTGAACGACAACTTACAGTGATGCCATGTAGGAAGCAAAAGACCAGTGTTGCAAATCAATTTTTATTTTAACTTTTGTGTTTTTATTTATTTCTTCCTTTTAATCTAAGTTTCTTTTATCAAAATTCACAAAAATAAACATTTGACCAGCCATTACAAAGGCTGCAAACTAATTCAGAAAAATAGTTGAAGGCTTACGCCCATGCCACACAGGCGTCCTTTGACCCCTATTTATTTGAATTTTTACTCTGCTTTACGCTGTTTTAATTTTTTGATGCGTGCCACAAGCAAAAATATTTGACGCCAGGTCAATCTGACACCTTTAATCTTTATGTCACAACAGGGTTGCTATAAGTGGTCTACACTTACGATTTATCGTATGCGATGTATAGTATGCGAGAATTTCGCTAATGTAGATGGGGGTAATGGAAGTTCTTTTGGACAATTTCAGGTCCATAGAGATTATTTTAATCAATATGTAAAAACATTTTCTTTTCTTCTTCGATGAAGATCGAAATGTTTTAAATTGATTCATAAAATATTTCATTAAAACATTCATTTGTAATAGCGTCCTTTAATTACATTACGTATTTCTTTAACAAATTTAGCAATTAAAATAACACTCTTTTGACTGATATCCCCAACTTGAAGCTGGCGTCGAAAAAAACCTGAAAAAATTCACTCGCTCTTTCAATTAGTGTTCATTTTTAATTTTGCCAAACAACAAAACTTTTAATTTGGCATACAACAAAAATTTGTCAGCACCCGGCGTCAATTGATGCCTGAAGGGGATGCCCCCTTTAGTATATAACCCATCACTATTATGCATCAAATTTTGTCTATCACTATTATGCATCCATCTTGTTTATCTTTTACGCATCTAGAAAATATTTTTAAAACCTAATTATGATTAAACTATAATGAATTGCAAACAAAAAGAAGTGTTTTATGCTTCGAAAAATTGTGCGGAATAGTTTCTATTTTGTTAACTTCCAAAAAGCACGTATTTCAACATTTAAAATTTTTTGCGAATTGAATGAAATAATTAAATATTGCGTTTCATGAAAGCGCGTTAATTGTGGATATAAAACACCATATGTATTTGCAGTGAAAAGTATGTTGCCCATCAAATTCGTGTAAGAATTGAGAATTATTTCGCATTAAAAGTCTTGTGTTTATATATGAAATTAAATTATATAAGTATTTCTCTAGTTTTACAAGACAACATCAAACACATTTGCTTTCTTTTTCTTACATTCTTTTTCGTAATACTTTTTTTTGTATATTTTTTTCATTTGCACAATTTAAATAAATGGTTGTCTCGCTCTTACACGTTAGCATTATTTTTGACATTCTTTTTGCAGTATCAGAGAGATGTTGCTGCGTCAGACAGTAGATGTTGGGGCAACTGATAGTAGATGCTGCAACATCTGAAAGTAGATGTTGTGACAGCCGCTAGAATTCGGTTGGCCGAAAATTCTGCTGCCCCAACAGTTTTTGTTTTCTGGGTGTATATATGAAATTTGTGCAGCTAAAAGGCTGTCCTGCAGCGTGATAGTAAAGTATTTGACTAGCAAATATAAAATTTAAAATGCATCAAAATCTGATCAATACAAATTGTGTTAATCTCTCACCAAATACAAAAAATACTTTTTTAAAAAACTAAATATTTAAAACAAAAGTGTCATTATAATTTTTTTTAATAATGCAACACTGCAAAAATTCCCTGAAAAATTTTCTATTTTTTATAACCCTTATATTAACTTGCTTTGGGTAGACTATATGTAATTGTTGACAGAGCCATATTTTTGTATATTTTAAAGAAAACTCAAATTAAATTTATTACTTTGCATTGTGTAAATATAAAAAAGGCAAACTTAGCATAAAAAAACATAAAAAAATCAAATTTGCTGAAAAAATCATTGCACAAAAAATCAGTGCGTGCAGTATGGTCAAAGGATGAAGTGTATACAATATATTTATTTTATACAATTTTTCCTTTTTTCTTTTTTACAGATTTTTGTTTATAATTTTTTTAATTTTTACCCATTTTCCCCCTTTTTTTAAGTTTTTAAAGTTTTTATTTTCTTATTTTTACTTTTAACTTTTTTCTTTATTTTTTTTCTGTTCTTACAGTTTCTTGTTTTTACAATTTTTTTTTTATATTTTCAGATTTTCATATAAGACATTCGAAACCAAACAAATATATAGTTTCTACAAGATTTCGATTGCAACCACAATACAACTACGGGCAAAAATGTATTCATTGCCCGTGACACCTCCACAGCCCGTATGAATCGTTCATAGGCCTTATGAATTTACTTTAAGCGTTCAAGAATGTGTTCATTGTCCCGATGAACAGAGAACCATTGAACGCGAACTTTATATCAAAACCATTGATTTACTAGCCGTTACATACATGGCGTTCCACGGGTTGTATAAAATTAAAAAAATAAAAAATTTGCGACCACTTCAATGGTCGCTGCAGTTGATGGTAAATTCCCCCCGTGACCCAAATTATGTCTAAAAGTGCACTTGGTGGCAGCTGAAATCCCACCTGGCATGATTCACCCAAAAAATGTCCAAGGACTCACTTCGTGGCAGCTCCAACCCCACCAGGCATGATTCACCCAAAACATGTACAAGGACTCACTAGGTAGCAGCTGCAATCCCACCCGGGATGATTCATGCAAAAAATGAGCAAGGACGCACTTGGTGGTATGAACCACTCAATATTCGATGTATGGGAGCTGCCACGCTATGTTGTCCAAATCCAATCTCTGGTGTCCAAATTCCACTTCTTATACAAATTTACCTACAACTTTTGATATAATCACTAAAGCCGTTTACCGCGATATGAGGTAGAAAATTGTATGGGAGGTGCCACGCCCCTTTGTCCAATCTCAACTTCAAATACCCTATAGCACATGTCGATACCTTTAGAAGTTATCCCCAAAATTTCAAGAGAATCGGTTTAGCGGTTTAGCCGTCTGTTTGATCGATAGACAAACAGACAGACATACAGACGTACAGACGTACAGACGTACAGAAACACAAGAGAAGCGAAATGGAAAAATTCCCCACTTACACACATAGCTCGAAATTCCCCGCAAAATGGGTAATTTCCCACAATAATTCCCTGATCATTGTGAATAAAGAGAGAGAGAACACATATAAAAAACTTTAAACTCTTCCTTCTCAGCGATCTGTACGCAGAAGAGAGTAGAAAGCAACTTACAATAATGTTTTGCAAGCAGAAACTAGGTCAATGCAATCGAACGGAAATCTGTAAGCATAGGATACAATTTTGAAATATAACCTAATACCAAAAATTAAGATATTTACCTTTCGAAAATAACAAAAAAAGTATCCTATTCGCTTTCTTGGCACAAATAGAATGTTTTACAAAAAAAATATGAAAATCTGTTGGCTAGTTTTTGCTCCTACCCGATACAAAGAAATTTACGTTTTAATTTTATAAATAGTAAGGATAAGGATAAGGATATAGGGATTCATTGGGACAATGCATTTTTTCAATGATTTTATGAACCTTTTTTGGTTTAGTGTAGGCATGGTATATATTCTTGATCTTGACCTCCAGAGTGGATCCGTCTGTCCGCTCTTGTAAACACGGTTGCAGGAGCTAGAAGAAATCCAAGGGGCTCAAACTCGATTTATCCTTTTTAGGTCCTCTACCCTTGGTATTGAAAATGGATGAAATCGGTCAACTGCCACGCCTACCTCCCATATAAATGGAACCACTTATAGGCGGTAAAATTTACTGCATTGAAGGGCGGGAGTTTTTTTTACGGTCGTTTTCGGTTAAGTTTACTTACATTTTGTTTTGTGTGCAGATAGATACCCCCACTCATTTGACTTTTTTTGTATCGACCCAAGGAATCAACTTAATTTTCTGCAGTAAAAGGCGGGATACCCTGTATATAATTTCAATGGTAGTTTACGAAACCGAAAGCGGGTAATTCAAACCTACTTAATATTTAGGATGAGCGACTGAATTTAAATTACATATATCCACAATCGAATTTGCGTTTTGACACAGTTATATGATATGGCTATGCGAACAATCAAAGTATTTCATATTGAATAAACCGTACAAATTATCATGGCCATTTAGAAAAACGTTTGGCCTTATTATTTGTAAAAAAGAATGTAGGGTAAGCTGGGGTAGCTGTGACACCTTTTTTGGAAAGTCTCATTACTTTGAAACTTGTGGACCAATTCTAAAAGGTGTTGGTGCCCTATAAAGAATGATTATTAGACTTTGACCCCTTAAATTTTCATTCTGTTCTGGAAACCGAAAATATATTTTTTTAATGTTTTCTAAAAAAACGTCGTTTTGTCAAATGTGTCCCAAACACGGGGCAGTCTTGACTTTTAAAGGGGAGCTTTTGACAAGGATATTTTCAACAGCTATTTTTTGTAAAGGATGACGGAAATAGCGTTTTATTTGTTAATTTTTCAAACAAATATTATTTAAAACAGTACAATTGTAACCAAAAAAAGTTCTGAAAAAATTAATAAATCACATATTTTTAATTAAAAAGCTAAAGAGCATAATTGAGCAAGATGAGTTCACAGTTTGTCACAATATGTACGTAACAACGTTTTGGCATTATAAACTAACGTTTGCAGCCAACTTCACATGCTTCTTGCTGCAATTATCATGGGCAAGTATATGATAATTGCAGGGACCTACAGATGGAAAAATTGAAGCATTCCTTGGCAAGTTATACTCGCGTAAGTTTTGCTAAGGTTTTACGAGAGGTGGCGGTCTTTACAGAAAAACATGTCACACACATTAATTCCTTCCGATCGTGACACAGCAGAACCCTTCAACCAACTGCAACGATTTTTATCGATCCTCAACCATAATTGGAAATGTTATTGTGCGGATTAGAGACCGACCGAAATTCGGTTTCGTTTTCCGTTTTTCGGCTTTTCGGCCAAAAAAAAGCTGTTTCTGCAGTGTTTCGGATTCGGCAGAAAAATAAAATATCGTTTTCGGATAAATTTTGTTTTTTGCCGATAATTTCGGCTTGATACGAAAAATGTAAAAAAATAATTAAAAAAGATTACACTGATCGACAAAACTGAACTTTTTATGTGTTAACTAGACTTAATAGACAAATTCTTATGTATTTTGCCACGCTGAATACGAAAATAATAATGAAATTGTTCCAGCACAGAGAAAAATAAAAGTTGGTAAGTCTAACAGAAAAGGTTGGTTAAAAACGATCCAACCAACAAAGGAAGTGAATATAAACAATAAAAAATTGTTAGTTTACCAACAAAAATTGTTTAGCAACCCAAAAAATTGGTATTTTTGCAATTTTACAAAAACAAAAAATTATATTATATTTTATTTGTTTATTTCATTTCATTTTACATATTATTATTTTCTTACTGTTTCTTTTTGTTTATAACAATTTGTAATAACTTTTTATTTACTTAAAAACTTAAACTTGCCTTACTCACTTATCCCGGGATTCAAACCCGGACCTCTGGCTAGCTCTAACATTATTCAACAAGCGTCTAAATATGGTATACTCTGTACAGTCTGTTAAATATAACATATATCTAAAAATAGAACACATCATGCTTTCGCGTACATGTATTGGTGCGTCTAAATGTAGTATACTCTGCACAGCCTGCACAGTCTGTTCAATCTAAAAATATAACATATGTTCTATGCATACATCATGCTTTCGCGTACAAGTAAAATAACAATTTTGTTATCGTTTAGATTAACCGATGGAAATTGTTTCCGATTTCGTGTTCTCCAAACTTTTGTATGGGTTGGTAAATTAAATATTTTTTTTTTAGATTTACCAACGAAAAATTTTTCTGTGCACTCACCAAAAATGCATTTTTTGTGACGTTTCATTATTATTTTCTGATTTAGCGTGGCAAAATACATAAGAACAACTACGTTTTATCATTTGACAAAACTACTGTCGATCAGTGTTATTTAAGTGAATAATTGCAACTCTTGTCAAGCATTTTTCAATCCAATATACTACTATCGGTGTAGATCTACTACTCTCGCGATGATTTTTAAATTTCTCCTCCTCTACTACGGTTGTAGATTTTTCTACTTGCCTCAAAATATTTTGTACTACTATTGTAAGAAATGTACTCCTCAAAATTTTATATGAGTTTCATACAATGCAAAACTACTACTCTTTCTACAAATCTAGTACCCCGACAGATATTTCTACTACATCGTAGAATTTCTACTGCTCTACGCAGAAAACCATAGATCCCCTCTCTTGAAATCTACTACCCTGACAGTAATCTCTATTTACTACTCTCGTCGTAGTATAAAGAAAGAACCCTACCCCTGCAAATTCATTGCTTCTAAATTTATCAAAATCATGATCTGAACCTGTGATGGTCGATTTCAGCCTACTAATACGCTTAATTATTACAATTAAATACACCATTTTTCTTTTATTTTTTCGGTTTCGGCTAAAATAAAAAAATTAAAAATTCAGACACTTCGGTTTCGGCCCAAAATAAAAATTTAAAATTTCGGCCATTTCGGTTTTGGCCGAAATAAAAAAAACCGATTTCGGTCGGTCTCTAGTAAGGCATTCAATCCCGAAGTGTTTTTGAAAATCCCGGGATTTCGGGATTTGAAATCACAATCCCGGGATTTGTTCGGGATTTTCGGGATTTTCCAATTAAATACAAGAGTTAATATAAAATTAAAGAAAAAATTGTTGCAACAATATTTTAAGTTTAATTCGACAAAGAAAACATATTTAATAAATATTACGTTAAACAAAACAAATAATATTTAAATAAATATAGGTCAAACAAAAAGTAATTCTTTTTAAATTAGATTGATCGAACAAATTATTTTTTTTGCCACGTTGAATCCGAATATAATCATAAAATTCTGCATGAAATGGACATGCTAAACACGAAAAACTTACACTGCTTTAAGACAGCTTTAAAACCAAGTAAATTTGGTGCTTGATTAAAGGACAAATTTTTTCCTTAATTTAAGGAATTTTTCCTAATTTTAAGGAATTATTCTTGAATTTAAGTAAAAGTACCTTTAAACGGAAATCACCGCCTCTTTAAAACAAATTTACATTACATTTTATTTTAAAGACAGCTGATTTTATTAATTGTGAGTAAATTTGAACTTTATTTAAAGAAATTCGTTTTTAATATATGGAAACAATATTTTTTTTAGTATACGTGTCCTCAATTCTAGTATTTATTCCTCAATTTTAATAAATATTTTCCTATTTTAAATTCAAAGAAAATTGTACTTACTTTTAGTAAAAATCTTTGTTTTTAAGAAAGATATTTTTATAAATTGAAAGTAAGATTCAGGTTTTTTTTAAAAAGTGAGTATTTCAAAATAGAAATTCCTAAAAATAGAATTGATTTAAATAATAAAAAAGAAATATTTCGCATAAATATAAATTTTTTAATACCCCGTGCGGGAGTTGAACCCGATACCTTTTGATAGTGAAGCGGAGGTCTTAACCACTACACCACAGCAGCTGCTGATATGTCTGATTTTACTAATTTTAGTAAATTTTAACTTTATTTAAAGAAGTTCGTTTTTAATACAAGGAAAAAAAATTGTTTTGTATACGTCTAACGTAGTTTTCCAAAATTTTTTGAAATTTCTAGAAATAGAATTGATATAAATAAAAAAATATATTTGGCATGAATATAAATTTCTGCTTGTCCCAGGCGAGAGTCGAACCTGATACCTTTTAATCGGGAAGCAAAGGTCCTAGCCACTGCACCACGGCCGCTGCTGGTGTGAAACGTAGTGAAAGTTAGACGCCAGCGCAATTATGCTGTCTATAGCACAGTCTGTTGATTGGTCTTGTCATAACGCCAAAGGTCGCAGGTTCGAATCCCACCGAAGTGAAATCGTAAGTACATACTTGTTATCACTATAAATTGTAAATTTAATTTAAGTTAATAAAATGAAATATGATTTTAAAAAATATAAAATAAAAAGAAAAAGAAAATATAAAAAAATAAACAAATACAATAAAAAAAAAATTTTTTGAGAAATTTTTGTCTTAAAAACGAAGAAAAACTTCTTAGAATAAAAGAACTTTTTACTAAATTCAAAGAAATATTCCTGTTATGAAAGAAATTTAAAGTCAAAATATATACTCATCTTAAGTAAAAGTGTTCCCTAATTTCAAAGCTATCATGACTTTAGTGCTGTTTCATTCCCCTTTTTTCTTTGGATCAAGGCATTTTTCCTTAACTGGAGTACACTTTTTTTTCAGTGTACTTTCAGTAGTTTTAGTATCCTAGCGGGAACGGATACACCAATTGTTGTTTAAAACTATTAAAATTGGTGTCCATCCAAAAGTAAAACATACACAAAACCATTTATCCAATTCGTAAAGTTTTCAATATACGGTCAACAAAATAATAAATCTTTTGTAAAAAAAATTGTTTAATTTGAAAAAATTTTCTTTCTTTATATCAATAAAAATGGTTTGTTAACCGTTATTGAAAAAAAATCTTGTAAATTTTTGTGTGTTTGTAGCACTAAATCTACAAAAGTGGGTTTTTTTAATTTACCAGCTAGATTGATAGAAAATGCACGAAAGTATTTTTGTGGAAAAACGTCAAAAATATCTTAAACAATGTATAAAAAATGCATTTTTGAATCCCGGGATTCCGGACTGAAAATCCCGGGTTTCCGGGATTGAGAAAACTTCCGGGATCCCGGGATTTCGGGGTTCAGGATCTCGGGATTGAATGCCTTAGTCTCTAGTGAGGAAAGCATTTTCAAAAAACAAAAAAAAAAATTAAAAATCGCTCAAAATTTTACCTTTGCACATAGATGTGAAAATAGAAAAAAGAAACAAAGTGATTTACATTTTTTTTTGTTTTTTATAGCAAGACTATTACATTTTGACCCGGGAAAATTTTTTGACTTTCGTTTCATATATAATAAAATGTAAGGATTAACCATAGTCATTAGAAATGTCCAAAAAAAATCGATCTGTCCTATCGGTTTCGAAAGTGGCTTAAATAACGCTAATACACCAAAAACTATTAAGTTTGAAATTTGAAGCCGATCCGATAACGGCAACCCGTCCCGCAAAGGCCCTAAAGTTAGCCAAAACGGGCTAACACTTGTATGGGGGAAAAATTAAATCACAAATTTTAAGTTCGTTTTAGATCAAGAAAAATACGAAAAAAAACCATAATTAAGCATTTTTGGCGAAAACCACCCTAGAATGAATTAAAAAACATTTTCGGAAAAATTTACAAAAAAAAAATCAATAATAATAAAAAAGAGTAAAAAACTAGTTTTTTAAAATATAACCCTTTAACCGACTAAAAAGCAGAAAATAAATTACCTTTAAATTAATTTCAGCAATTTCGATTTAAAATTAAGGGTTTTTGGCTACTTTGTTCCTAATCAGATTTAGAAGTCGCCAAAAACCCTTAATTATAAATCGAAATTGCTGAAATTAATTTAAAGGAAATTTATTTTCTGCATTTTAGTCGGTTAAAGGGTTATATTTTAAAAAACTTGTTTTTTACTCTTTTTCATTTTCCTTTTTTTTTTTTTTAAAAAAATTTTGTTTTCTACCTCCTTTTCCCCCCCTTTTTCCCTTTTTTACTCTTTTTCCCCAATGCGAACCTAAGTAAAAAATTTAAGTCCTGTAGCTTAAAAAATACGAAAGTTAGAACTTTAAATTGGCTCCATCCCGCTCCATTTGCCCCCACACCCCCCTTTCCGAAGGCTATAAAATTTCATTTTGCCAATAAGAACCCACCTACAAAATTTCATCTTTGTAGCTTTTGTGATCATCTGGTAGCACGGTTCCGCCAGACATCACTGACTGCCATCGCTTCCATCCGGCGGAATAAAAAACAGCTGATGGTTGACAGTGATGCCACCAGATGATCAAAAAACGTCATAATGTCCCAAAATATCTCAAAATCTTTTTATTAAACAGCATTGTTAATAACAATTTATCAGAGCAACCAATAATTTTGGTTTTTTTCTCGTATTTTTATTATTTTAAAAAGTTTTTTTAATTAATTCTAGGGCGGTTTCCGCCAAAAATGCTTAATTATGGTTTTTTTCTCGTATTTTTCTTGATCTAAAACGAACTTAAAATATGTGTTTTTTTTCCCCCCCATACAAGTGTTAGCCCGTTTTGGCCAACTTTAGGGCCTTTGCGGGCCGGGTTGCCGTTATCGGATCGGCTTCAAATCGGTCGGACAAATTTTTTTGGGGTATTTCAGCTTCGGCATAGCCGAAGATAGTCCACTCCAGGGTTGGCAACCGAAACTGTAACCGAAACCGAATGAAACCGATTCATTTTAGGGAGCGAAACCTAAACCGAAACCGATTCGTCGTAACCGATTGAATAGGTTCAACCAAAACCAATTGAAAAGGTTACGGGTTTTTAATCGGTTTTCAAAAGGTTTTCGTACACAAAATTGACTTGAAGTTTTTTTTCCTAAGAGAAAATTCATCGTATTTCATTTATTTATTTCATATATTTTGAAAATATAGGAAATATTTTTTTTAAATATTCAATAAATCTTTTTATAAGGCCGGCGCACACAGAGGCGATATTCGCTATATAATTTCAGAACCATTTCGATATTTAAAAAATCTAGCTTCGAAAACGCAAAGTGCCTCACACAGGCAGCGATTTCACCGCAGTAGATTTTGCTTGTTATTTATTATATTGCTATGCAAACAATCAAAAAAGAAATGGTTCTGAAAATGACTATTTTGTTTGTTATTTATTAGACTACTATGGAAACAGTAAAAAGGTTTATTTTCAAACTGATTCGAATTGGTTTTGAAACTGGCTTTTTGTGTTTTTATTTATTGTATTGCTATAGAAACAGGCTGTATAAAAAACGCTATATTTTCAAAAATTTTCAAATATACAATTATTTGTGACAAAATTAATTTCGAAACCGCCTGCGGCACGAATAACGCCGCTGTGTGCGCAGGCATTTTTATGGTTTTTGAAAAGACTTGGAAAATTTTCGCTTTTTTTTCGTAGTTTTATATGGCAGCCTTTTTCGTCCGATTTAGCTGATTCTCGAACTTGATCTCAATTCGGAGATAAAAACGTAAACCCAAAGTTTCACATCGATGTCTCAAAAAAACTAGAGAGTGGACTATCTTCGGCTATACCGAAGTTGAAATACCCCCACACAGTAGGAAGAAGTACCTCGATCATAAAAAAATGTGGTCTCAAGACCCTATTTTGACCCAATTATAGGTGATTTTGGAGCCCGGACCATGTCCAAAATCCATTTCTAAAAATTTCCAATTAAATCCACCAAAAAAAAAAATTGGTCTCAAGACCCCATTTAGACCCTTATATATGTGGCTTCGGAACCTCGGACCATGTCCAAAATCCATTTCTAAAAATTTCCAATAAAATCCACCAAAAAAAAAAATTGGTCTCAAGACCCCATTTAGACCTTATATATGTGGCTTCGGAACCTCGGACCATGTCAAAAATACGTTTCTAAACATTTCCAATCGAATACAACAATAAAAAAGACTTGAAAAATTTTTACTTTTTTTTTCGGTGTATGGGAGCCACGCCCAGTTTTTGTCCGATTTGGCTGATTCTCGAACTTGATCTCAGTATTCACGAGAAAAACATGTACCCAAAGTTTCAAGTCGATATCTCCAAAACTGCGACCGCTATCGTGCGGACGGACAGACGGACGGACAGACAGACGGACATCGCTAAATCGACTCAGGAGGTGATACTGATCAAGAATATATATACTTTTCCATACCGGACACGCCTCCTTATGGGCGTTACAAACGTTGTGACAAAGTTAGTATACCCTGCCACAGTGAGTGTGGGGGTATAAAAAACATTCCAGCCTGTATGGTGACAGACTAAAGCCCGAAATACAATGTCGCGTCGACAGTTGCAGTAGCAGTAAAACTGTTCGCTTTTTTCTGAATTGTATGTTTACTGCCGCTGCCCTATTGTGAATACTTCTATACAAAATAGTGTATTCTAAAATTTCGAAACTGCTACTGCTACTGTTGTATTTCGGGCTAGACGGGGATATGGCTAAATCTGTTTTCGATGCTGATCATAAAAATATATACTTATCCATACCGGACATGCGTCCTTATGGACGTTTCAAACGTTGTGTAGTGTATAAAAACTAAAAATGTAAGCAGAAATTTGTTTGAAAATGCGATTAGAAAAGGAAATTCGGTAAATGTAGTTAGATTCAGCACCCTTGATTTATATTGAATTGATATAAAATTTCCTAATATTAGGCCATCTAGAAACCTTTTAAAACCTAAACCGAAACCTTTTCAATCGCTCCAACCAACCGAAACCTTTTCAAAATCAAGGAGCGAAACCGATAACCAAAACCGATTGGCAAGTGGGAGTAAAACCGAAACCGAAACCTTTATTCCAGTCGGTTGCCAACCCTGGTCCACTCGCTAGTTTTTGTAAATATCAAACTATCTTCGGCTATGTCGAAGCCGAAATACCCCTACAAATTTGGTCTCAGGATCCCATTTTTAACCATTTATAGGTAGTTTTGGAACCTCGGAAACGGATCTAAAAATTTCCCATCGGATCCACCAAAAAAATGTTGGCTTCAAGACATTTGACGTGTTTAATGTGGTTTTGGAAAAGACTTGAAAAAGGTTTGCTTTTTTTTTTGCCGAGTTGTATATGGCAGCCCTGTTAATATAACCTGTGTGGGGTATATAAATTTTAAATTACGAAATTCCGTAAATGTAGTTATATTCAGCACCCTTGATTTATATTGAATTGATATAAAATTTCCTAATATTCGGCCATCTAGAAACCTTCTGAAACTTAAACCGAAACCTTTTCAATCGCTCCAACCAACCGAAACCTTTTCATAATCAAGGAGTGAAAGCGATAACCGAAACCGTTTGCCAAGTGGGAGTGAAACCGAAACCTTTATTCGATTCGGTTGCCAACCCTGGTTTAAACACACAAAATAGTAGGTACAACTCCAACTTAAACTTATCAGATAGCCTACCAAATATCCTAACTAAAATAGGATCACTTGGGCTGAAAACTCATTTAAACCGTGTAAATCACCGGGACCAGACGGTATTTTTAAATCGATGATACAAACGATTGGAATTATTATTATTGACCTGGATATGCACTGCGTCCAATAGTGAACTATTGTACTACGTTGGATAAATCAATCTTTCAGAGTTGTTTAGAGTTCAACATTATCTCAAAGTCATGGCGAGAAACAATGGAACGAATTGTGGACAATTCGGGAAAAATATCTCATAATTTTCTTTACAAATCACAACATGCATCAAAAGGGCAAGTCGGTAGAGACTGCTCTTCATTCAACAGTTAGTATTGTTGAGGGTTCTCTTCACGTCAAGGAATTTGCTTCAGCAACATGGAGGGTGCTTTTAACAACATAACGAGGGAAGCGATAATCGGTGCTCTAGAATAAGAATCATTAAATACCTATCTGCGAAGATGGATAGAGAACATGCTTATGTCCGACATCTACATTCACTAGTCTGGAGGAGGGCTCTCTATAACGAAAATACCAAAGCGATGTTGGCGAAAATCCAGAGACATCTTTGTTTAGGTATTACAGGAGCTTTGAGCACAAAATCTACAGAGTCACTAAATATTATCCTACATATACTACCTATAGATATTTTTGCAAATGGAGTAGTTTTTAAAACAGCTCTACGTTTGCTTTCGGTGTATGTCGTATGGTTACTGTGCCCAGTCAGTAATATCAAGGGAATTACCACTGATTACATGACACTGCGATATAGAATTCTCCAACAAAATTCTTCTACAATAAACAGGATAATTACAAATCCAAAATTTGGGATCCCTAACTTTCGTGTTTACAGGAAAAGAGGACGGACAGACGGATAGGGCTAAGTCAACTCAGGAGGCGGCGCTGATCAAGAATATATATACTTTTCCATACCGGACACTTCTCCTTCTTGGTGTTACAAACATCAGACCAACGTGAATATACCCATTTAAATCACATTTGGCTTAAGCGAAATTAAATTTCACTATATTCATTAAAACAAATAAATGACAATGTAAACACAGGACCGTGAGATTCAACCATTTGAATTTTATCGTGTGGAATTTGAATTTTCACTCATTTCTTCCATTCTTTGGTATTTTTATACCCTATTCCTCACTTTGGTCTGATAACGTCTCCCAGCAGGAGATCAGCGTCACCTCCTTAGTTAATTTAGCCCTATCCGATTGTCTGTCCTCTTTTCTTGTGAACACGATTGCAGAAGCTAGAAGAAAGCTATTGGGGTTTTGGGGTCGCTGATTTCGAATTTGATGTTGAAATTCAACATTCAAGATGGCGAACCTAATATGGTTTGTAAATTTTAAGATTTTATCGAAATGGTATGAAATTTCGTGTATGTGTTTTTGGGGTCGCGGCTTTGAATTTGATGTCGAAATCATTTTTTACCTTTTTACACTTTTCATTACTTTTCTGAACACATATTATATTTAATGATAAAATAAACAACATTTCTGATTTGCAGCTTCTCCAAACGACAGTCAAGAGCCGCTGAAATCACTAATGAAATACCTACATATCGTGATCCATTTGCTTACAATGTTTGGGAGCCATACTATTCCACCACCCGCAGTCTCGGCGCGTAAGTTTATTATTTATATAAAACAAAAATAAAAGAATATATAAAGAAATGGATTTTAAGGATCTACAAATAATGTCTATAGACATTATGTCCGTGGAAAATTTTTGAAATGGACATAATGGTAATTTTGTTTTGATTTTTAGAATAAGTGAAGCGTTTTTGAAAGTAGGGTTTGACCACCTAAATTTAAATCTGCAAAAGTTTTGAGTTGGAAAAAATTTTGTTTACGAGATATTGAATTTTAAAGTTACAAAATTTTCGCATACGAAATATCACTATTTTCATTTTGTGTTGTTGTAATATTGTTGTTGTAATATGGGTTTTGTTGTAATGTTGGACACTGAAAAAAGTAGAAATATCCTAAAACACATCAATCTTAACTTGAGAAATCGCGCGATTTTTTGTGAAAATTTTTTGTCTGCGGCGCATTACAACAACAACATTGCAGCAACAGCATAACAACAACAGCATTACAATAACAGCGTTACAACAGCAACACCATTACAACAACAACAACCTCACAACAAGATTATTACAAAAACACCATCACACGAACAACCTCACAACAAGAACATTACAACAAGATTACAACAACTGCACTACACAAATTTCAAAATTTACTTTATGGTAAAAGTGAAGTGGCAAGGGTCATCCCTGCCAAATATAAGTATTGATGATAGTTTCGAAGATTCAGAAGCGACAAAGAAGACATCTCACCAATTTTGTATTGAAAAAAGCAAAATGAAAAACAGAAACTGACATTTCGAAATAATTTTTATGTTACTTCACCCCTTTATTTGAATAAAGAAATTTCAAAATACTAAAATATTATGTTTTTTTTTTGCATTTCTGACTTTTTTTTTTAAATTGCAAATAAAGTCAATTGTCAAAAAGACATAATGTCAGTTGACATTATTTCTTTTTCATTCGGACACAATGTCAATTGACATTATGTCTAAATTAAACGGAAATAATGTCATTTGACATTAATACCATTGACATTATGTCATCCCACCGTTATAGAACATACCAAATAATTGTGCAGAATTAATGAAAAACGACCGATGAACACACCTTTCAAAATGGCACCATCACAAAAGTAAGTAAAAACTAGAGAGTGGACTATCTTCGGCTATACCGAAGCTGAAATACCCCCACACAGTAGGAAGAAGCATAAAAAAATGTGGTCTCAAGACCCTATTTTGAGCCAATTATAGGTGGTTTTGGAGCCCGGACCATGTCCAAAATCCATTTCTAAACATTTCCAATCAAATCCACCGAACAAAAAAAATTGGTCTCAAGACCCCATTTTGACCCTTATATATGTGGTTTCGGAACCTCGGACCATGTCAAAAATACGTTTCTAAACATTTCCAATCGAATACAACCATAAAAAAGACTTGAAAAATGTTTACCTTTTTTTTCGGTGTATGGGAGCCACGCCCAGTTTTTATCCGATTTGGCTGATTCACGAACTTGATCTCAGTATTCACGAGAAAAACATGTAAAAAAAGTTTCAAGTCGATATCTCCAAAACTGCGACCGCTATCGTGCGGACGGACATACGGACAGACGGACCGACGGACAGACGGACGGACAGACAGACGGACATCGCTAAATCGACTCAGGAGGTGATACTGATCAAGAATATATATACTTTTCCATACCGGACACGCCTCCTTATGGGCGTTACAAACGTTGTGACAAAGTTAGTATACCCTGCCACAGTGAGTGTGGGGGTATAAAAATCAAAATAGTGCGATTTTGTATGGGAAAATTCGTAACTTTTAAATTTTCCGACCCAATATATATATCTTCAAATCTACGGCGAGCTTTTTCATACACTTCCACATAAGCTAGAGAGCTGAAATTTGGTACACCGATAGAACTCGGTTGACAATGCATTCTATTAAGAGGCGTAGGGGGCCGTGGGGGGCTCAAACCGCTTTTTTTTTAAACATGGCATAACTTCCAATTCCCTCAAGCTACAATGATGAAATTTTTTTTTGAATAATTAATTTCCGCAATTTTGATTTAAAATTAAGGGTTTTTGGTGACTTCAAAATCTGCAATGATATTAGGAAGAAAGTAGCCAAAAACCCTTAATTTTAAATCGAAATTGCGGAAATTAATTATATGTAAATTTATTTTCTGCTTTTTAGTCAGTAAAAGGGTTATATTTTAAAAAACTTGTTTTTTACTCTTTTTTATTATTAAACGTATTTTAATTCATTTGAATCACCTAATATTTACTTAGGTCTAACAATGATTATTCATAAATTCACGAATTCAACTTAATTTAAAAAAAAACTAGAGAGTGGACTATCTTCGGCTATACCGAAGCTGAAATACCCCCACACAGTAGGAAGAAGTACCTTGAACATAAAAAATTGTGGTCTCAAGACCCTATTTTGAGCCAATTATAGGTGGTTTTGGAGCCCGGACCATGTCCAAAATCCATTTCTAAAAACTTCCAATTAAATACACAAAAAAAAAAAAAAATTGGTCTCAAGACCCCGTTTAGACCCTTATATATGTGGCTGCGGAACCTCGGACCATGTCAAAAATACGTTTCTAAACATTTCCAATCGAATACAACAATAAAAAATTTTTACCTTTTTTTTCGGTGTATGGGAGCCACGCCCAGTTTTTGTCCGATTTGGCTGATTCTCGAACTTGATCTCAGTATTCACGAGAAAAACATGTAAAAAAAGTTTCAAGTCGATATCTCCAAAACTGCGACCGCTATCGTGCGGACGGACAGACGGACAGACGGACAGACGGACAGACGGACAGACGGACAGACGGACAGACGGACGGACAGACAGACGGACATCGCTAAATCGACTCAGGAGGTGATACTGATCAAGAATATATATACTTTTCCATACCGGACACGCCTCCTTATGGGCGTTACAAACGTTGTGACAAAGTTAGTATACCCTGCCACAGTGAGTGTGGGGGTATAATAATAATTCAGCTTAAACTATGTTGTGAGATGTATAAATTGCCCTATATCCATTGATTCAGGCAATGTGGAGTTATCTTATCTAATATATTGGGAATATATTAGCTTCGCTTAAGACGTGAGGGATTCAGAGGTCTCAGTAAATTTCTAGCTAGAATGTTTGGATAAGCTTCTGCTTGTACTTGGAGGTAAGTTTCGGAATTTCGTCTTTTACTGCAGAGATATTCAAATCATTGTGGATGTTTGCGTTTCTTATATGCCAAGGGGCTGTGGTAATTTGTCGCAGGATTTTTGATTGGGCTCTCTCTTTAGTTTTGTATATTTGGACTTTATATGTGAGGTTTAGCTTTGATTAGGGATGTGACGGATGTGAGTTTTGCGGAGGCGGATGCGGGTGCGGAGCTGTAAAAAGCCTCGTTGCGGATGCGGAGGAGGATGCGGATGTTTGAAAATGACATCCGCGGATGCGGAGCCGGATGTTTTCAACAACTTTTTCTACAAAATTTAATTTTTTGCGCTTTTTTAATTTTTGTGTTGGGTATTTTGACGTTCTGAAACTGAATCTGACAAAATTTTGCACAGATCGCCTATAGTTTCTGAGAAAAAACCAAAAACACAGTAAAAAAAAGTTTCAGTTTTCAGTGCAAAAAGCTATAAGTTGAAAAGATCCGCATACATGCGATCGAGATGCATTCCAAGGTACTTGGTTTCGGTACTTTTGGGGACAACTTGGCCGTTTATCTTCAGAGCAGGACACGCTTTTGGATTCGTTGACTTTGATTTTCCAACGTGATAGCAAATTACAAATGTTCTTGCACGTAGAGTTGCCATGTCTGGGTTTGAGTGAGAGCACAGGATAGCAGTGTCGTCAGCGATATAAGAGTTCTATCGCTTTTGGGCATATCTGCAGTATAGAGAATATAAAGCAGGGGAGCGAGGACACTACCTTGAGACAAAGCTTTTATATTTTACTACAAATTTTCTATTCGTGAGATAGGTTTTAAGTAGGCAGTGCATATTAGCGGGGAGAATATGCTGTAATTTGTAAATAAGTCCTCCGTGCCAGACTTTATCGAAGGCCTGGGTGATATCGAGGAAAACAGCGGAGCAATACTGTTTATTTTCGAAAGTGCTTCTTATTGAGTCCACAATACGGTGCACTTGTTCGATAGTGCCATGCTTTTCGAGGAAGCCAAACTGGTGATCGGGAATCACTTGTTTTTCTGTAGTTTTGGGTAAAATCAATTTTATTAGAAGTTTTTCGAAGAGTTTCGATAACACAGAGAGCAAACTTATGGGGCGGTATGAAGTCACATTGTTGGGATTTTTTCCAGGTTTGGGAATCATTGTAGCTTGAGAAAGTTTCCAATCATCTGGGTAGTGACATGTTCTAAGGATTGCGTTAAATATGTGCAATAAATGGGTTATTGCAACTGATGGCAGTTCTTTTATCATTGTGGGCGTTATGAAGTCAGGTCCTGGTGCCTTTTTTGGGTCCAGGCATTTATTTATTGCCTCCATTAGTTCATTTTTTTTCATCACGACTGTACAGGTGTTATTGAATGGGATTAATGTTGGTAATGGGATATCACCAGTTGTCACGTTCGGGGTGAATACGGTTTTTAGGTGGTTGGCAAAAGCAGCACCTTTTTCTGAATCGCTTGTGTCCCAATTTCCATTTGGCAGCCGTATGGGAGGTTTTGCCAGTACCGGTTTTTCATATTTTTAGCAGCTCGCCAGAGAGAGTTATTTGTTGATTTTGTGGGTGCGAGATGTTCAACGAGTTGGTGAAAGTCTCTTTCAGATTTCCACTTAAGCTGTTTTTGTAGATTTTGAGTGATATCTTTTAACTGTTTCAAAGTGGGCGATCTGTGATTTTGCCATTTACGACGTATTTTTCTTTTGTGTTTTAGAAGCTGCTCTATATGTTATGGAGTACATTTTGTATAGCTGCGAGTTGAGCTATTTTGGATTTGGGCGGGAGTGGCCGCTGCAGCTGCTTGGGAAAGCAAAAGTGTGAATTTACTAACAGCTGTGTTTATTTCGTTTTTCGTTTTTAGTGACACATTAGGGTTAATGTGAGCGCTTATATACTTCCAATATTTGAGCCAATTTGTGAGTTTACTAGTCAATTTATCTGGTGGGTTGACCTCAGAGCTTGGGGTGTACTTTATTGTGATAATAGTAGGCGTATGGTTTGATGAGAGATCTAGAGAAGATTCTATAGTCAGTTTTAAATACTGCAAAGTCAATGACGTCGGGAGTTTTTCGACTGTCAGTTGGCCAATAAGTTGGAGTGCCAGTGGCCGAGTCTGTTGACAGAATTCAACAGGAGTCTGCCCTTTGGTGATATTAGGCGAGAGCCCCAATATGTGTGTTTGGCGTTGAAGTCGCCGGCAACAAGAAACTTTGGTCCAAGAGAATGGAAAAAGTCTGGAATTGTTGCTCAGTTATTTTGTGTTTGGGCGGGCAGTAAATAGCTGTTAATGTTAGGTCTTTTAAGTATTCATCGAGACAAATACTTGTAGCTTGAATATATTCTGTGCAATACTTCTGTATAGCATAATGCATTATTCGATTTTTTATGAGAATAGCGGAACCACCTCTAGCGTTTCCGCTTGGATGCTTTGTGCCATAGAGTCTATATCCAGGTAGATTGGAAAAGTGTTTTTCAGTGAAGTGAGTTCCAGAAATTAGCATAACGTCTATGCTGGACTCTTTCAAGAACTCGAGAAGTTCTAGTTTGTGAAGACACAGGACGTTTGCATTCCAAAATGATATTTTTAACCATTCATGGTTTAGACATGAGATGTTGTAATAAAATACTTTGATTTTTAAGCATTTCTTGCATCATATTTTGCATACCAGACATAAATTGTGACATATTTTGTATAAACTCTTGCAGAGTTTGTTCAAGAGAACTGCTAGGGGGAGCAGGTTGCGTGAACTCAGGGACTGAGTTTTGTCCTTTTAAAGCGCTGGCGTAGGAAACGCCTTGATTTATAATGAGATTTTCATAAGTAGGTACATTGGATTGTGAGGAATTTGTTGAGATTTTTTTAAATCCTGTTTTAGGGGGAAAGCATCAGCTTCGGGAAAAGCTTTGCTTTTGAAGGATTTGTAGATGGGACAGCCTCTATAGTTTGCTGTATGGTTGCCACCGCAATTGATGAATTTTTTAACATTTGCATCCTCTTTAGTTTTTTTGCACAAGTTTGTGGGGTGGGGATCGCCACATATTACGCACACGCTGGGAAGTGTGCAATACGATTTTGTGTGACCGTATTCTTGGCAATTTTGGCACTGAATTGGTCCTCGGCGCGTATGAGGCTCTTCCACTCTAATTTTGCGATGGAGGATATACCGCAGTGAGTAAATTGGGTGAGATTCCCCCTTTTTTAGGGACTTTGGGATTAAATTCCAGTTCCACTCGGAATAGTGGTTGGGGAATTTTATCTCGATTTTTTATGTTAAAAACGGATTTAACGTGGCGATTAAAGCGCTTTTGATTTCATTGCATTCAACAAACGAGTCAATGCCTTTCAGGACAACGGAAAGACCTTTGGAGCTTTTGAGGTGATATGTGTAATAGCTCTTTTTTGAATTATCGAAGGATTCGATAATTTTTATATAATTTGCCTCGCTATAGATTGGAATTTTAGTCTCATGAATTCTTCCCTTAAGAATAGGGATTACATGAAATGTGTGACCACCAATAATTTGAGAAAGTTTTGTTATGAGAGTATTTGAGTTTTTTCCGCGTAAGTAAATTGGTGGGGGTTTTTGAACTTTCGGAATCGGGCCTGTACTCTTTGTTTCGGCAAGAATGGCAAATCGATTTTGCCCTGACTCAATAGACTTTTTGGGATTAGTCTTTTGCATTTTGGAGGATTTAATATTCCCAGGAGTTGAACCTCTTCGTTTGAAGTAGGCGTCAATGCCTGTCCGCGCTGTCGTTGCCTTTATATTATGCTCTCTAGAGATAGAGCTACTTTGAAGTTTTGTTTATCGACATATTTTGAATTATGAGGAAATGAAAACCCATTTCCATACAAAATATACCAATTTGAAAAATTGTTTTCATTTTCTAAAGTTTTGAAAAAATGTGTTGCTGTGCTTTAAGGAATCGATATGAACATAAAAGTTATTAATATTCAAAAACGTAAACAAATTATATATATATAAGCATACTTTAATTCATAAAGCTTCTAACAAAGAAGTTTTAATAATAAAAACCAAAACTACACTAAATGAAGTTACTTTTAACGTTACATAAATGAATCGTTTCCAGTTCTAAAGAAACGAATCAAGAAAAATATTGTCAAGTTTCTTATGCTGCAAAATTGTAATAGATCAGAATTGACAAAGCAAAAATTTGCATTGCGCTTTTGCCTTTCGCTGTTCTTCATTTCCTTTTGCTTTCTATTTTGGTTAGTGATCTAAATTTGACAGCTGATAATGTCAACTTTTCTAAAGAAATTGAAAATAATTCCAAATTTTTGAAGAGAGCACAAAGTGGCCGTATCACATTTCGTTAAAAAATGGTACAAAAATTCTACAGAAGTGGAGTTAAAAAAAATGTACGAAAGAAAATTTACTTATCAATTTCTTAGCTTTTTTCGAAATGAAGTATGACTAGTACTTTAGGGCTGAAAACAAACAACAAAAATATTTCAGAAAGAAAATTTTAAAATGAGTTGATTAATAATCTGATATCTTCGCATATATTGTACCAAAAATGTCAATGTAGTACCAATGTACTTTTGTCTTTAAAATTGTACCAAAAAAGTACAACTGTACCAAAAAAATTATATACTCAGAAAAATATTATTAAATACTATTAAATTTGGTCATTAGGATACACTTATATTCATATAATTGTAGAAACTAATTGAATCAATAGGAAGAAGTGATTAAATACCAATATAAATGAGTTTTTCATATTAATTCAATTATTTTTTTCTGAGTGTAAGATATTTGGACTTCAATTAAAAAAAAATCAATTTTTTATTAAAAACTAGTAATCTTTGGTCTGACTGAAGCTAAAAACCCTGCACTTGGGACTACAGTTTTTCAATATTTTATGGATATTTTAGTCATAATTTTTCGATATTTTATAGAAATTTTTAGATATTTTATCGAAATTTTTCGATTGTATGTCGATAATTTCCATTTCATTCCCGATTCATTTCACAATTTTGTTTCAATTCCATTTGTTCCAGTTTTATTCCCATTTCGTTCCCGAAATCATTTCTAATCAAATGCAAGAAACGGTGTCCAAATCGGTTAGGTATTTCTCAAGATAAAGGACAATAGTACAAATTTGGTGCACATTTTGTATGGGAGATATGAGGATTTGTCGATATTTTATTGAAAAGTTTTGTTCCGGTCCAATTCCATTTCGTTCCAGTTTAATTTTATCGATAATTTTTCGATTTTTAATCGATAATTTTTCGATTTTTTATAGATAATTTTAAGATAATTTATCGATAATTATTCAATTAGGGAATTCACAAGGGTCTCGTATCGGTCGTATTGTTGTATTGTCGTGAATAAATACGATAGTTCTGAAAATGTTGTTGCTGTTATCCATACAAAAAAAATCCTGTGTTTCTATGACTCTTATTTAAAAAGTAATTGGAGGAAATTGTTGAAATTTCTTTTATTGCAAACAAAGATCGTGGAGACCACCAAAACTCTTCCGACCATCAATTTTGGCCAGATGGCCACTTGCACGACCGGGACCTCCAATGCCGGGCCCAGGGGTTTCCAGAAGCTTTGAATGCATTCAACGTCACCGACTTGTTGAAAATATTGAATCAAAGCGCAATATATCTTCCGATCCTTGATTTCGGCAGCATCAGCACCTCCGCGAATGGTGGCACGCATTTTTTTCTCTCTCTCTATGAAATGACAGTACTAGATTTTTTCTGCAATGTGCGTGCTCACAACCATTGTATTTTTTTCAAACAACAATATTACACCTTGTGAATTCCCTTAATATTTATCGATAATTTGAGATCCCCTGATCCATTTAAAAATTTTGTTCCAATTCAAAAAACCGCGTCGAAATCGGATCAATATTCCTCAAGATTAGGGTTACCAGACGTTCTCTTTTAAAGAGTACAGTACTCTTTTTTCGGACCTCCTCTTTTTTACTCTCACTTTTCTCCCGAAAGTACTATTAAGTAGAGACCGACCGAAATCGCTTTTTTTAATTTCGGCCGAAACCGAAATGGCCGAAATTTTTTTTTTTTTTTTCGGCCGAAACCGAAATGGCCGAATTTTCATTTTTTTAATTTCGGCCGAAACCGAAGCCGAAACCGAAAAAATAAAAGAAACAATTGTGAGATTTAATGTAATAAAGTGGGACATAATTAAGATTATCAGTAAGCTGAAATCGATCGCATATTCATAGTCAAATTTAGTAGCTGCTAAACTTTAGAACCAGCTTAGTAGCTGCCAGTTCAGTGTATTATCTGTCAACTTAGTAGATTACTAAAGTTAAGTTGGAGCTTAATTTGACTATGAATATGGGCCGATCATTTTAAGTTCAGATCATGAATTAGATGAATTTAGAAGCAAACTATCAAATGCGTGGAAATCAAGAGTAGTAGAAATTACTGTCAGGGTAGTAGATTTCAAGAGAGGGGAGTAGATATGGGTTTATGCGTAGAGTACTAGAAATTCTACGAGTTGTAGAAATTTCTGTCGGGGAAGCAGATTTGTAGAAAGAATAGTAATTTTGCATTGTATGAAACTCACATAATATTTTGAGGAGTAGATTTCTTACCACAGTAGTAGGAAATATCTTGAGGGAATTAGAAAAATTTGCTACCGTAGTAGAGGAGTAGAAATTTATAAATCATTGCGAGAGTATTAGATCTACTCCGATAGGACATGTCTTCTTTGTCGCTTCTGATTCTTCGAAACTATTATCAATGCTTAAATTTGTGTTACATACCGCTTTTATCCACTTGGTTGTTCCTTATGTATTTTGATACGCTAAATCCGAAAATAAACTTTAAATTTTTCCAGCACGCACCATTTTTCTGCAAACGCCATAAAAGTTGCATTTTTGGTTCTGTAAAATTTCATTATTATTATTTTCGTATCCAGCATGGCAAAATACATAAGAATTTGTCTATAAAGTATATTTAACACACAAAACGTTCAGTTTTGTCGATCAGTGTAATCTTTGTTATTTATTTGTTACTTTTTCTATCAAACCGAAATTTTCGGCGGAAATATAGGAATTTCGGCCGAAAACGAAATTTGGCCGAAAGCGATATTTTATTTTTCGGCCGAATCCGAAACAGCTTTTTTTGGCCGAAAAACCGAAACCGAAACCGAATTTCGGTCGGTCTCTACTATTAAGTACTCTTTTTCTTATTTCTGTGACCTTACCATATAACAACTGAATGTATAAAATAGAAACCTTCAAATATTATTTTTTGAAGTTTCAAGCATCTTTCGTCACATTGCATTCAAAAAGTTACAAAAACTCTTAAATGCTAGGATTAAAACAAAAAATTTAGTATGAAACCTATCATTTTTTTAACCGAAATACCAAAAACAATTTTGAATGTCTTTATCGAAAACAATTCAAATATATATCTAAATTTTTCAATTTCTTGAGGAAGGACCGAAACATTAGCACCCAGAGTCTAAAATTTAATATTATACCTTTTATCCGTTTAATTTGTTTGTCACCTAGACCCTTTGGAGTTTCAAATTTAAATGCATTAACGTCTAAAGAAACCTAAGTAGTAAATTTTACAAAATTTTTAATTGATTTCTTTAGTATTTCATATTTAAAAAATACTTTGGGCAAAAATTATTGTATTTTGTTACTTAAAAATTTTTTTTTTAATTTTGAAAACAAATTTTTTATTTAAAATTTTAAAAAAGGTTCTAAAATCACTTTTTGTTCTACTTTTTTTTTTGTTATGTGGTGTAAAACCGAGGAGTTTGGGACCCCCTGCAACTCTGTACTCTTTTTTACTCAAGAGAATCTGGTAACCCTACTCAAGATAAACGAAAATAATACAAATTTGGCGGCCATTTTGTATGGGAGGTAGGCGTGGCTCTTATTCGATGTTGACCATTTTCAATACCGTCCAACGATTCGCCAAAAAGAGAAATGCCAAAATTTGGAGTCGATAGCTCAAAAGCTACGACAGTTATCGGGCGAACATTTTTAAATGGATCAGGAAACTTAAATTATCGATAAATATTGGAAAATTATCGAAAAATTATCGATAAAAAATCGATAAATTATCGAAAAATTATCGATAAAATATTGAAAAATGATGAATAAAATATTCATAAAATATCGAAAAACTATCAATACTAAAATACGATTTTCGATAAAATTACTAACATATGGTCTCAGAATGTATCGTACTCGCATGTGCAGAGTATTATAGCTTCGGTCAGACCGAAGATAATTCTCTTACTAGTTTTTCTTTATATTTTTGTATTCAGTTCCATAAGTTTCACTTTTATGAACGATTCTTCTCAACTCCAAAATCGCCCTGGTCAAGGCTTGAACCTGCGTGCTTCTGGTTGATAGTCCGACATCTTATCCATCGCGCCAATGATGCCATTCGTGCAGGCATGGCAATAAATGAACAACTTAAATCTGTTGAACAGTTTCAGTTCTCTACTATCAGAGTAACCAGAGTTGCCAGTTGAAGGAACTTTCCTTATTTTCCGGGGAATATCCCATCAAAATGAGAAATGGGCAAGGAATTCATGTAATCATGAAAATGTGGTAAAACTTTAATAAATACGTACATAAGTAAAAAACTGGGAAAGTGGTTTAGTTGCAGTTGAACAAAATAGAGACGAATTTACCAAAACCCTGGCAACACTGTTTGTATCAGAAGAACAGAAAGCCTATCTCCTATCTGTTAAACTGTCTGTTACACACTTTGCGGTTCATAACATCATTTTGATGGTTTTTAAGCCTGTTGACATTTGCACTAGTTGGTTGAAAGGTCATGTTACTACCCGGGATGCCTGGGTTCAAATCTCGCTGACTGCTAAGTTTTTTATTTTTTCAATAGTGTTCTGAATTGACAGTTTTTTTAACAGTTCGAGAAGCGAGTGAACCGTCCCAATGTTTGTATAAACAAATGTAAAAATTCAGTTTTGGTGAAAACACGATTTTCACTTATATGGGAAGTAGGCGTGTCAGTCGACCGATTCCGCCCATTTTCAATACCTCTAGGGTCTAAAAGGGATAAAACCAAGAATATATATAGTTTTCCATATGGGATACGCCTCCATATGGGCGTTACAAACATCAGACCAAAGTAAATGTACCCATACCTCATGATGTGTATAAAAATAATGGGTGGTGTGAATAAAGGAATACTAAATGCTATTTAAATTGAGTTTTGAATGTTAACCGCACACCATCTGTGTGCGGACAACTTTATTTTTTCGAGAAGGTCTACTGTCCAGCTTTGTGTGTAGGGTATTAGCGTGGTCCAAAATTGTATGGAGAACATTTTTTGTTCGCTTGAGATCCAGAATCCCCCTCAAATCGTTTCATTTTGTGAGAAAAAATTCACAAAAAAATTTGGGCATCCTAGGTCAACAATAACAAGTGCCCCCCGAGACTCGTATTTCTCCATATAACTGTATGGGGAAAAATTAAATTTTTTGAAAATCATTTTTAAAAACTTTTAGTAAAGCTTTTAAAATCGGGAATTTAGCAGAAATGGTAGAGAACTCTTCAACGAAGAAATCCATGTAAGAAGCTATTTTACGGACCTCCCAACTCCTACACGTAACGAAAGTGCACCAAAATAATTTAATTTTCCCCATATTGTTTGTATGGAAAAATACAAGTCTCGGGGGCACGTGATAATGTTGACCTAGGATGCCCAAATTTGTTTGTGAATTTTTCTCACAAATTGAAACGATATGAGGGGGATTGTGGACCACGCTAGTAGGGTATACAGAATAGTAATAGTTTCCTCTGTGATCCAGCCTTTAAGTTATTATTAAACAACCAATATTAATTTAGCGTTCGAGTGGTCCCGCGATATGGTGAACGTTCTCATTCGCCCGTTTTCGGTCGTGTCGTAAGTCGAGAACCAATTTTATCGCCACGAATTCCTGGCATTGGAGGTATGGGCCAACACCAGCGGCAGCGTCATTTGGGCAACATTGACGGACGTATCTTTGGCGCCGAAACAAGAGCCATTACAATGAGCGGTAATGGAGGTATGCCGCGGCGACCGTCGCAATATCGGTTTGTGGGTACTAATGGATCACCAGGTGCTGTAGCAGCAACACCACTGAACGTCGTCGGCGGCCCTAATTCTGTGGCAGCAGTACAGGGTAGTTTTCAAAAATTAAAGGAACTAATTTGGACGGAACGAGCGAAGGAGCTTACACAGCAGCGACACGCTGAAGAGCTAGCAGCTAGGGCAGCCGTTCTTAATGAAATCGCAAATGGACAAAAGTAAGTAGAAATGAATTCCCGTAACTTTTTGGAGCCATTTAGTAGTAAAATTGCAGCAAACCTTTTTGTTATGAGCAGTGTTGTCACTGCCCAAAATATATAATACCAACATTTTATGAAAAAGATGCCAAATTATAAAAAAATATACACAAAAAAATACATCCCCTCGACTACTGAGTTTCGCATTTAAAAATGTATTACTCAAATAATAAAACGAATATATTGGAAATCATACATATATTTCTAAATTTTCCCAGCAAATATTTAGGTTCCATATATATTCGAAAAAAGGTTTTTCTCAAATATCGAACGTTTGAAATGGACTCGATAACGACTCGAAGGGGAGTTAGTTCTTGATTTGAGAAATGGATTCAATCTCGAGTCCACTTCAAATTTTAATTCTCGAGTCGACTTCAAACATTAATTCTCGAATCGACTTCAAACGTAATTCTCAAATCGGCTTCAAACAAACACATTGCCAAAAAAATGAGAATTACTGAAAATTTTAAAAAGTATTAGTTAATTAAGTTGACAAAACGGAATTAATAATTGCCGTTTAGGCCTTCGATATTTGAATATCGCGGTTGTCATTTATATCAAAAGAGAATTCACAATTTCTCATATTGTCGTATCATCGTGTTTGAAAAACTAGAGAGTGGACTATCTTCGGCTATACCGAAGCTGAAACACCCCCACACAGTAGGAAGAAGTACCTCGAACATAAAAAAATGTGGTCTCAAGACCCTATTTTGAGCCAATTATAGGTGGTTTTGCAGTCCGGACCATGTCCAAAATCCATTTCTAAAAATTTCCAATCAAATCCACCAAAAAAAAAAATTGGTCTCAAGACCTCATTTAGACCCTTATATATGTGGCTTCGGAAAATACTTGAAAAATGTTTACCTTTTTTTCCGGTGTATGGGACCCACGCTCAGTTTTTATCCGATTTGGCTGATTCTCGAACTTGATCTCAGTATTCACGAAAAAAACATGTGCCCAAAGTTTCGAGTCGATATCTCCAAAACTGCGACCGCTATCGTGCGGACGGACAGACGGGCGGACATCGCTAAATCGACTCAGGAGGTGATGCTGATCAAGAATATATATACTTTTCATACCGGACACACCTTCTTATGGGCGTTACAAACGTTGTGACAATGTTAGAATACCCTCCCACAGTGAGTGTAGGGGTATAAAAATACAATGGTTGTGAGCACACTCATCGCAGAAAAAATCTAGTACTGTCATGTCAAATCGGACAAAAACTGGGCGTGGCTCCCATACACCGAAAAAAAGGTAAACATTTTTCAAGTCTTTTTTAGTGCTGCATTCGATTGGAAATGTTTAGAAACGTATCTTTAATTAATTAATTTGTATACCCCCACACTCACTGTGGCAGGGTATACTAACTTTGTCACAACGTTTGTAACGCCCATAAGGAGGCGTTTCCGGTGTGGAAAAGTATATATATTCTTGATCAGCATCACCGACGTAGTCAATTTAGCCATGTCCGTCTGTCCGGCTGTCCGTCCGCACGATAGCGGTCGCAGTTTTGGAGATAGTGACTTGAAACTTTGGGTACATGTTTTTCTCGTGAATACTGAGATCAAGTTCGAGAATCAGCCAAATCGGATAAAAACTGGGCGTGGCTCCCATACACCGAAAAAAAGGTATACATTTTTCAAGTATTCTTAGTGCTGCATTCGATTGGAAATGTTTAGAAACGTATTTTTGACATGTTTCGAGGTTCCGAAGCCACATATATAAAGGTTTAAATGGGGTCTTGAGACCAATTTTTTTTTTGGTGGATTTCATTGGAAATTTTTAGAAATGGATTTTGGACATGGTCCGGTCTCCAAAACCACCTATAATTGGCTCAAAATAGGGTCTTGAGACCACATTAAATTTTGTAAAGAATAGAAAGAAATTTTGTTTGATGATGTAATTGTGTAAAGTTGAACTGTTACATTAAAAAAGAAAGATTCAAAAAAGAAAAAGAATATAAAGCAATGGATTAAACAAAAAATACGCCCGGTGACGGGCTTGAACCTATGACTGCCGCAGTCATAGGCCGAAGCTCTAACCAACAGACCACAGCCAGCTATAAAATAAACTGAGCTAAAGGCGATATAGTTCATCAAGCTGTATGGTGAATGTGTATTAAGGCATTCAATCCCGGGATCCCGGACGTTTTCTCAATCCCGGAAAACCGGGATTTTGAGTCCGGAATCCCGGGATTCAAAAAATGCATTTTTTATGCATTGCCTAAGATATTTTTGAAGTTTTTCCACAAAAATACAGCCGTGCATTTACATTTTAAAAAACCCACTTTTGCAGATTTAGTGCTACACACACACAATAATTGACAAAATTTTTGTCAATAACGGTTAACAAAAAATTTGTATCGATCTGAATCAAATTTTTTCAATTTAAACAATTTTTTTTTTTTTTACAAAAAGATATATGTTAAAATTATTTTGTTGACCGTATATTGAAAACTGTACGAATTGGATAAATGGTTTTGTGTGTGAATGGACATCAATTTCAATAATTTTAAACAACAATTCGTGTATCCGTTCCCGCTATAATACTAAAACTACTGAAAGTAAGTCTTTCGTGTGTAGCATGAAATGGAGCTGGCAGAATTTTATGATTATAATCGGATTCAGGTGGCAAAAAAAATGACTTGTTCGATCAATGTAATTTAAAAAGAATTGCTTTTTGTTCCACTAGATTTATTTTAAATATTATTTGTTTCGTTTAATGTAATATTTAATAAATATTATTTCTTTGTCGAATTAAAATGAAATCAACTTAAAATATTTTTTCTTTAATTTTATTTTAATTATTGTATTTAATTGGGAAATCCCGAAAATCCCGAACAAATCCCGGGATCCCGGGATTGTAATTTCGAATCCCGAAATCCCGGGATTAATAAAAACACTTCGGGATTGAATGCCTTAATGTGTATATACTAAGGCATTCAATCCCGGGATCCCGGAAGTTTTCTCAATCCCGGAATCCCGGGATTTTAAGTCCGGAATCCCGGGATTCAAAAATGCATTTTTTTATGCATTGTTTAAGATATTTTTGACGTTTTTCCACAAAAAATTTAGTGCTCAAACACACAAAAATTTACAAGTTTTTTGTCAATAACGGTTAACAAACAATTTTTATCGATTTGAATAAAATTTTTTCAATTTAAACTATTTTTTTTCAAAAAAGATATATGTTAAAATTATTTTGTTGACCGTATATTGTTGACCGTTTAGCATGAAATGGAGCTGGCAGAATTTTATAATTATATTCGGATTCAGCGCGGCAAAAAAAATAATTTGTTCGATCAATCTAATTTAAAAAGAATTACTTTTTGTTTGACTATATTTATTTAAATATAATTTGTTTTGTTTAATGTAATATTTATTAAATATGTTTTCTTTGTCGAATTAAACTTAAAATATTGTTGCAACAATTTTTTCTTTAATTTAATATTAACTATTGTATTTAATTGGAAAATCCCGAAAATCCCGAACAAATCCCGGGATTGTAATTTCAAATCCCGAAATCCCGGGATTTTCAAAAACACTTCGGGATTGAATGCCTTAGTATATACACACAAAAATATAGATTTGATTTACCATTGCCACCTTTAAGGAAATAATACTGCCAAAAAGCTAGCGTTGCCACCTAACAATGTTTTCACCTGTTACGGCTAAACATTATTTCCGATTGTCGATTATTTTTATTGCAAAGCGTTTTATTCATTGGATTTTTTCAATTTTTATTTTCGTATTATGTATTTTGACGTACTAAAACCGAATCTGAATCTTTTATTGTAGCAAGAATCTGCTTTCCGAGATATAAATTATTTTAAGTTATGATTTCCCCTTTTACAATTTCCTGAGTGACTTCTAAGAAAGGTGTTCATTTTGTAGTATTTTTTTCTGGAATTTTAATTTATAAATGATTCACATTTTTATTTTTTATTATGATATTTCTCTCCTCAAACAAATATATTTTCGCATTTTCAAGAAACATTTTTGAGTAAGTTTCGCTGCGGCTGCGGTACTTCGCGTTGATGTGTGCGGACCTTAATGTTGTACTGGGAATATATGCAGTGTATAGGAAAGTGTAATATGAAAGTGTAATATGAAAATCTCAGGGTTGGCAACCGAATCGAATAAAGGTTTCGGTTTCGGTTTTACTCCCACTTGCCAATCGGTTTTGGTTATCGGTTTCGCTCCTTGATTTTGAAAAGGTTTCGGTTGGTTGGAGCGATTGAAAAGGTTTCGGTTCAGGTTTTAAAAGGTTTCTAGATGGCCCAATATTAGGAAATTTTATATCAATTCAATATAAATCAAGGGTCCTGAATCTAATTTCCTTATCACATCGCATTTTCAAACAAATTTCTGCTTAAATTTTTAGTTGTTGTACCCCACACAACGTTTGAAACGTCCATAAGGACGCATGTCCGGTATGGATAAGTATATATATTCATCATCACCATCGAAAACAGATTTAGCCATATCCCCGTCTTTCTGTCACCATACAGGCTGGAATGTTTTTTTTTCGAGACATCGATGTGAAACTTTGGATTTACGTTTTTATCTCCGAATTGAGATCAAGTTCGAGAATCAGCTAAATCGGACGAAAAAGGCTGCCATATAAAACTACGAAAAAATAGCGAAAATTTTCCTTTTCCTTTTCTTTTCAAAAACCATAAAAATGCCTGCGCACACAGAAGCGTTATTCGTGCCGCAGGCGGTTTCGAAATTAATTTTGTCACAAATAATTGTATTTTTGAAAATATAGCGTTTTTTTTACAGCCTGTTTCCATAGCAACACAATAAATAACAAACACAAAAAGACAGTTTCAAAACCAATTCGAATCAGTTTGAAAATAAACCTTTTGACTGTTTCCATAGTAGTCTTATAAATAACAAACAAAATAGTCATTTTCAGAACCATTTCAGTCAGACTTTTTGATTGTTTCCATAGCAATATAATAAATAACAAACAAAATCTACTGCGGTGAAATCGCTACCTGTGTGAGGCACTTTGCGTTTTCGAAGCTAGATTTTTTAAATATGGAAATGGTTCTGAAATTGTATAGCGAATATCGACTCTGTGTGCGCCGGCCTTATAAAAAGATTTATTGAATATTTAAAAAAAATATTTACTACATTTTAAAAATATATGAAATAAATAAATGAAATACGATGAATTTTCTCTTAGGAAAAAAACTTCAAGTCAATTTTGTGTACGAAAACCTTTTGAAAACCGATTAAAAACCCGTAACCTTTTCAATTGGTTTTGGTTGGTTCAATCGGTCCCGACGAATCGGTTTCGGTTTAGGTTTCGCTCCCTAAAATGAATCGGTTTCATTCGGTTTCGGTTTCGGTTGCCAACCCTGGAAAATCTAATACACCACCGTAATAGGTGAAAATAGTGTTAGGTGGCAACGGTAGTCTTGTGGCAGTGTTATTTTCTTAAAGGTGGCAGCTTTAGGTCGAAGCTATTTTTGTTTATATATCAAACATGGTAGAAGAAAATAAGGTAGTGCCGCTTCTGACACTATCCGCCATCTTAACCATCTGACATAAATAAGGATTGTGTTACAAGATATATTTTAAAAAAATCTCAAGAAAAGGGCTGCCAGATGTGGCAATTAGTCCTAATTTTGCCAATTTAAACCCCGATTTTGTGACGAATTTATGCAATGGCGATATGAAACAATGTTGCATTTGTAAAATCTGACTCTTGAAAATTTTTTTATGCTAGGAACACTAAAAAAAAAACTTAGAAAGAGTAAAATGCCGATAAGTTATGAATAATATCTGGCAACTCCACCACGTTTCTTAGAAAATGTTTAACAATGTGGCAGCTTTTGGAACATTAAAGGAAACGTCAGAATCCTTATTTATGTCATTTTGTAAGAAGTGGATCAACCTTATTTTCTTCAGCCATGATATCAAAGATGATTTTTTGTGTGTGTGTATATATATGAAAGCGTTTTGCATGCGGCTTGATGAAGTTAATCGATATTAGGTAAAGGTATTGTATGAGCATTAGTGGCTCTGGTGAGAAGGCGCTTAGTTCGCTACTTCATCTTACTTATAATCGTAGCGTTGTGGGTTCGATACCTCACCAGGGCGGCTAACATTTATAAGAAAAAATATATGTGTGAATATATTTGTAAGTGGCTCTGGTTCCTTCTCACGACCGCAGCGTCGTGTGGACAAAGCACCAGAATGGCTAACATTAAAAAAAAGAAGGTTAACTTAAAAAAAATTTTTAAGTGAAGTTGTAAATTTTGAATCGATTATTGTTCCGGACAGACAGAAAGACAGACAGACAGACCTATACAAATATATATATTAATTGTACATTATAAATTGTTGAATATACACTTTGGTTTAATTATAACAAAATCATCAATCACAATCTTCCAATATTATAGAAATCATTAATTCAGAATTTGTTCCATGGCACAGCCCAGAAGCAAAATTAAACCCCACACCAAGTCAAATATGAAACTATCTCAATTGATTCGAACGGTACAGAGTTTTGGCCATTTAGAGCCACTGTGCGACGCAATGGGGGTCATTACAAGTATTACAAGATCATACACTGTCGGACAAATCTAAAGCATATACTTTACCTTGATTGCATTTTGTTCCATAAAGAGTGGAAAGTGCTTTAGATTTAATGTTTTTGTTATTAATATAGGAAGAATATTCAATTACTATATTCAAAATGTAAAAAAAAAAAATAATTATAAAATTTAAACAAAAATATTCACAAAAAATTAAAAAAATTCTTAAAATTGCAGCGACAAAACTGCACATATGAAATATATTTCTGAAAAGTTTATTTTTGGTTAATTTTTCGTTGCATATCCTTTATTTTTCAGCACTGCTTCACTACTTCTGCGTGACATATACTAAATTGTATTTTTCAGCATATGCAATAAAATGCCTTTCTATGCAATTTCTGCTAGGACGAAAGAACATCTCTATTTTTACAGGCTCTGAATTCTGCGATCTACAACTACCCAGAGATTTTCTATTGAATTAAAAATTTTAATTTTCTTTTGCACTGCCGGCATTTTAACCAAATTTGGAGGAGTGTTTCCTAGATATATTTTTCACTTTTCTTGAAAATTATTTTGTTAATAAGTCGCCTTTTGGACTGTGCAAAAAAAATTCTACTAAAAAATAAGTTTTATTTAATTTTTGAAAAACCCGTACTTTAGGTTCGGTCTTTTGTGCGCCGTTTGGCCAATACTGCCGGCATTTTAATCCAATTTACAGGGATGATATCTGCCTTATGCTATAAGCTAACCTTTTTCTGTTCTTAAATTTACACATTTTGGCCATAACAGCAAACATTCTGAATTTCTCAAGGATCCATGTTATATTTCACAAGAAGTGAAGTTCTTTTTTTTGTATTCCATTATTTTTTTTATCCACTTTTGCAATGAAATTTAAAAAAAACACTAAAAATTTATATCTTTTTTATTTTTGGCACGCCCGAGTAGTTCGGTAAAACCCGGGTAGCTCGAGAAACCCGGGTAGTTCGATCAACCCGGGTATCTACCCGGGTTGTCGAGTAGCCCGGTTAACCCGGGTACCCGAAAACTCGGGTATCCGGGGGCACTGATTAAAATCGTGTGATTGGGCGTGCCACTTCAAAACATCAATATTTTTTTCAGCAAACCAGTCTTTCACACTTTTTGCGGTGTGTTTGGGATCATTATCCTGCTGAAAAATACTTTTAATGGACTCTCCTCCTCCTCATAAGGCAACATGATATTCTGGAGAATATTTTTGTACACATGTTTTGTTTAAACTTTATAATTATTTTCATTTTGTACATTTTTAATATAGTAATTGATTATTCTTCCTAAATGAATAACAAAAACATTCAATGTAAAGCACTTTCCGCTCTTTACGGAACAAAATGCAAACAAGGTAAAGTATGTGCTTTAGTTTTGTCCGACACTGTATGTTACAGCTCGGTAAACTCGATTGAAATTTTTTGCCGGTGGATACTTAGGCATGAAACTGGTATCAAAAATCTATATAGTAGACGTGGAAACTACTGCCCAGATTCTTACAAAAATGGATATATGTGTTCTATGGGTCGTAAAAATAATAAGAACCTTTTTTTTAGTTCGATTTAATCGATTAATTTTTTTATTTAATGAGGAAAAATTTGGGAAAAGCAAATTTTGCCAACAAAAGTAATAAAAATGATAGATAAAAATGAAATCGCCGCAAAATCGCCAAATAGAAATAAATATCGCCAAAAAGTCGCCATGTCGCCCAGGCCTAAAATTTGTCGCCCGATCGATTGCGAAGTCGCCAAAATGGCGATAAATCGTCACATCTTTTACACGAATACTTTTACCGCCCACAAGTTAGAAAATACGTATTTCTCTCACATTTTTGCAGAAACTTTTTTTTTGTAGCAAATACCATATGATCAACAATTAACTGGTTGCGGTTGCCACCTACCACTTTATTTTTCCCCACCCAAACAGTGTTACCATATCTGCGGGTTTCAACTTCTGTGAAATGTTTACCTTTCGGTTTCAGGGAACAAAATTTGCTTATGGGATAAGTTTAACACTACAAACTTTGTAGGCCCAGCAAAGCGGGTCGGGCCCAGCTAGTTTAAAATAAATGCCAACATTATTTGCATACATTAGGGCGATTCATATAAAGTGGGAAACCCCTCGGAAATGATTCAGTTGTGCAGATGAGCAGTCAAAATATATGAAATTTGACAGTTCTTTTAAGCAACTGCGCGTTTTCGAGGGGTTTCCCACTTTAAATGAATAACCTTATTATTTCTAGTTTATTGCTAGCATCAAATGAATATGTAATGAAATATAAAATACTTTTTAGAAAATTTATATAAAATTTTCATATTTTTCAACGTTAATTACTCTGTAGTGTTCAGACATTGTCGTATAAAAATCCGTTCAAATCCGAGTCTCCACTTATGGACGAGAATCGCAGTCCAGATAGTGACAGTTATCTGCATAACAATGACGCAGGGCGCAGTATGTATATTGCAAGTGGCCAAACACAATCGAATAATCATAATAAAAATGGTGTCAATGGTAAATCGTCATCACATAGTTACTCGCACAAGGCACATGGCCAAGGAATGCATAAATCATCTATATTCACTGGTAATCAAGTTGCTGCGTCTAATTCAGGTGGTGCTGGACGTTTGCTGTTACCCAGTATGTTTGCAAGCAGTTATCCCATTGACAATTTTTCTACAAGTGGCTCCACTTTTTCAACACCTTCGCGTGAACGAGGCAACAGTGGCAGGAGCATATCTAAGACATATCCGATGCGGCCATCACATTTTCGAGAACGCAATCGTTCCCTATTTAAACAGGTAAATAATTTAAACAAAAATTTTACCGAATATTTTTTTTTTGTAAGAATAGGGAACTAAATCGTCGTTTCTCTCACATACTACACAATGAATAGAAATCGTTTAAACTTACGACCATTATAGAATTAAATCAATTGATTGTATTTTTACACACGGAAGAATATTAGAACCTGAATGTGTAAATTTAATCAAACATTACATGTATGAATTTAATCATACATCGTATGTGTGAAACGTACACAAAAAAGGTTAAGTTCCACACAATTTTCCAATTTACATGTGTTTTTTTAAATAACTCTTCCACAAAAGTGTACCTATTTGCAAATCCAAAAAATTGGAATAATAACAAAATAAGTATAGAAACCAATTTTTTTTAGTTTCAAAAACTTCACCCTTAAAGTCCTGGAATTGAAATACGAGGAAATTTGTTATGAGAATTTTGGTTTTAGGATGATTTTAGGTAAATACTAATAGACATTAAAAAAACCAAAATTTATTCTGAAAACAAATCATTTATCTGATTACAACATTTCCTGTTACTCCAATGTTTGGTTTATCAGGCAAAATTATGTTATCATATCGTGCTCCAGTGTACTTTTTTTCCTCTAAGTCCTAAGACCGTCTACAGAAGGACAACAATTTTGATTCAGAAATCAAACTAGCAACAAAATATCAATATACACCTTCAACCAACTTACCGAACAAGTTTCGGAGTCGATTGAGCAGATGCGAAGTATTTGTTTTTTAATTTGAATTTACACGAACATTTTTAGTAATTTTCGCGGCTGTTTTCACAAAATTTTAGACAGAAGTTGCTGTAGCTGTCAAGACTGACAGCTGATCGCGTTGACATTCGATAGGTAAATTCAAACCAATGAATGAAGTCTAACGCTTAGAGCGCGAAAAGTATTGAGTTTGAATAGAATTGAATTTTAGTGATGACCTTCTGTAGACGGTCTTAGGACTTAAAGGGTTAAATATTTGTTATTTATTAAAAAAGAAGAGAATTATCTTTGGTCTGACCGAAGCTAAAATACCCTGCACATGCGAGTACGATATGTTAGTAATTTTATAGAAAATTTTTATTTTATTCATAACTAGCATTTCCCCGTGGCGTTACCCACGTAAAAAATATAGACATTCACAGCAGAGAAGCGAAATGGAAAATTTCCCCTCCTGTACACAGAGCTCGAAATTCCTCGCAAAATGGTTGATTCCCCACAATCTAACATCCCTGATCATGGTGAATAAAAAGAGAGAGAGCGAGAGCACAAAAACTCCATATAAAAAAAATAACTCTCCATTTTCAGCGATCTAAACGCAGAAGAGAGTGGAAAGCAACACAGACTATGTCAAGCACAGACTATGTCAATGAAATCGACCGAAATCTGTAAGCATAGGATAAAGTTTTGAAAAAGAACTTAATACCGAAAATTAAGATATTTACCATTCGAAAATCAAAAAAGTATCCTATTCTCTTCCTTGGCACAATAAGGATTTTCCGATATTTTATCGAAATTTTTCGATTGTTTGTCGATAATATTCATTTCTACTATATAAGGGCAATTCACGCACCATACATAAACAAATCCGCCATGGTATATTTTATAACACCGTCACAACCACAGTTGTCTTATACGAGCGATTGTTTGTTTTGAGCCTCTCTACCAGAATGTATAGGAAACTAGCTTATACCCACCGCTTCGCTTGCGATAATTTTGTAATTTCATGTTAACGTAGAAATTAAATTTCCGTAGTCAACCCTCAGCCCATTCACCTCCCAGCACCAAATCCAAAATTTCAGCGAAATCCCTTGAATAGGACCCGAGTTCCAGAGCTTTAAAAATTTTAAGGCGTGGCAGTGGGCGGACTGCAAATTTTCAGAATCAACATGATACCCAATCATTACCCAAAACCACATACAAAATTTCAACAAAATCGGTTAAACACTGCATTTTAAAATAATATTTGACACGCCCACCTCGAACGCCCAAATGGCATATAACCTATGGTGAGGTCAATGAAATTACCTACATTTTGATATGTGTTTCATTCAAATCGGTCAAGTGTTCCTTGAGTTATAAGGGAACAAACATACATACATACAAACCTACAAACCTACAAACAAAGAATTTTATATAAGTACTAGCTTATACCCACAGCTTCGCCGCAATAATTTTGTAATTTCATGTTAACGTAGAAACGTTATATGTATTATTTAAGCAGCTGACATAAAAATAGTCATTCCTCTGCCCATTCACCTCCCAGCACCAAATCCAAAATTTCAGCGAAATCCCTTGAATTGGATCCGAGTTACAGAGCTTTTAAAATTTTAGGGCGTGGCAGTGGGCGGATCTTAAATGCCCATAGTCAACCCTCTGCCCATTCACCACCCAGCTCCAAATCCAAAATTTTAGCGAAATCCCTTGAATAAGACCCGAGTTACAGAGCTTTAAAAATTTAAGGGCGTGGAAGTGGGCGGATCTTAAATTTCCATAGTCAACCCTCAGCCCATTCACCTCCCAGCACCAAATCCAAAATTTCAGCGAAATCCCTTGAATAGGACCCGAGTTACAGAGCTTTAAAAATTTTAAGGCGTGGCAGTGGGCGGATCTTAAATGCCCATATTCAACCCTCAGCCCATTCACCACCCATCTCCAAATTCAAAATTTCAGCGAAATCCCTTGAATAGGACCCGAGTTACAGAGCTTTAAAAATTTTATGGCGTGGCAGTGGGCGGACTGCAAATTTTCAACAACATGTTACCCATTCATTACCCAAAACCACATAAAAAATTTCAACAAAATCGGTGAAACACTGCACTTTAATGAAATGACATATAGCCTATGGTGAGGTCAATGAAATAACCTAAATTTTGATATGTGTTTCATTAAAATCGGTCAAGTGTTTCTTGAGTTATAAGGGAACAAACATACATACAAACCTACAATCAAACTCACAAAGAATTTTATATAAGTAAGAGAAGAGATGACAGACAGACGGTCGGACAGACTGACAGACTGACAGACTTACAGACTGACAGACTGACAGACTGACAGACTGACAGACTGACAGACTGACAGACTGACAGACTGACAGACTGACAGACTGACAGACTGACAGACTGACAGACTGACAGACTGACAGACTGACAGACTGACAGACTGACAGACTGACAGACTGACAGACTGACAGACTGACAGACTGACAGACTGACAGACTGACAGACTGACAGACTGACAGACTGACAGACTGACAGACTGACAGACTGACAGACTGACAGACTGACAGACTGACAGACTGACAGACTGACAGACTGACAGACTGACAGACTGACAGACTGACAGACTGACAGACTGACAGACTGACAGACTGACAGACTGACAGACTGACAGACTGACAGACTGACAGACTGACAGACTGACAGACTGACAGACTGACAGACTGACAGACTGACAGACTGACAGACTGACAGACTGACAGACTGACAGACTGACAGACTGACAGACTGACAGACTGACAGACTGACAGACTGACAGACTGACAGACTGACAGACTGACAGACTGACAGACTGACAGACTGACAGACTGACAGACTGACAGACTGACAGACTGACAGACTGACAGACTGACAGACTGACAGACTGACAGACTGACAGACTGACAGACTGACAGACTGACAGACTGACAGACTGACAGACTGACAGACTGACAGACTGACAGACTGACAGACTGACAGACTGACAGACTGACAGACTGACAGACTGACAGACTGACCACCCATCTCCAAATTCAAAATTTCAGCGAAATCCCTTGAATAGGACCCGAGTTACAGAGCTTTAAAAATTTTATGGCGTGGCAGTAGGCGGATCTTAAATTTCAATAGTCATCCCTCTGCCCATTCACCTCCCAGCAACAAATCCAAAATTTCAGCGAAATCCCTTGAATAGGACCCGAGTTCCAGAGCTTTAAAAATTTTAAGGCGTGGCAGTGGGCGGACTGCAAATTTTCAGAATCAACATGATACCCAATCATTACCCAAAACCACATACAAAATTTCAACAAAATCGGTTAAACACTGCATTTTAAAATAATATTTGACACGCCCACCTCGAACGCCCAAATGGCATATAACCTATGGTGAGGTCAATGAAATTACCTACATTTTGATATGTGTTTCATTCAAATCGGTCAAGTGTTCCTTGAGTTATAAGGGAACAAACATACATACATACAAACCTACAAACCTACAAACAAAGAATTTTATATAAGTACTAGCTTATACCCACAGCTTCGCCGCAATAATTTTGTAATTTCATGTTAACGTAGAAACGTTATATGTATTATTTAAGCAGCTGACATAAAAATAGTCATTCCTCTGCCCATTCACCTCCCAGCACCAAATCCAAAATTTCAGCGAAATCCCTTGAATTGGATCCGAGTTACAGAGCTTTTAAAATTTTAGGGCGTGGCAGTGGGCGGATCTTAAATGCCCATAGTCAACCCTCTGCCCATTCACCACCCAGCTCCAAATCCAAAATTTCAGCGAAATCCCTTGAATAAGACCCGAGTTACAGAGCTTTAAAAATTTAAGGGCGTGGAAGTGGGCGGATCTTAAATTTCCATAGTCAACCCTCAGCCCATTCACCTCCCAGCACCAAATCCAAAATTTCAGCGAAATCCCTTGAATAGGACCCGAGTTACAGAGCTTTAAAAATTTTAAGGCGTGGCAGTGGGCGGATCTTAAATGCCCATATTCAACCCTCAGCCCATTCACCACCCATCTCCAAATTCAAAATTTCAGCGAAATCCCTTGAATAGGACCCGAGTTACAGAGCTTTAAAAATTTTATGGCGTGGCAGTGGGCGGACTGCAAATTTTCAACAACATGTTACCCATTCATTACCCAAAACCACATAAAAAATTTCAACAAAATCGGTAAAACACTGCACTTTAATGAAATGACATATAGCCTATGGTGAGGTCAATGAAATAATTTCATGTTAACGTAGAAACGTTATATGTATTATTTAAGCAGCTGACATAAAAATAGTCATTCCTCTGCCCATTCACCTCCCAGCACCAAATCCAAAATTTCAGCGAAATCCCTTGAATTGGATCCGAGTTACAGAGCTTTTAAAATTTTAGGGCGTGGCAGTGGGCGGATCTTAAATGCCCATAGTCAACCCTCTGCCCATTCACCACCCAGCTCCAAATCCAAAATTTCAGCGAAATCCCTTGAATAAGACCCGAGTTACAGAGCTTTAAAAATTTAAGGGCGTGGAAGTGGGCGGATCTTAAATTTCCATAGTCAACCCTCAGCCCATTCACCTCCCAGCACCAAATCCAAAATTTCAGCGAAATCCCTTGAATAGGACCCGAGTTACAGAGCTTTAAAAATTTTAAGGCGTGGCAGTGGGCGGATCTTAAATGCCCATATTCAACCCTCAGCCCATTCACCACCCATCTCCAAATTCAAAATTTCAGCGAAATCCCTTGAATAGGACCCGAGTTACAGAGCTTTAAAAATTTTATGGCGTGGCAGTGGGCGGACTGCAAATTTTCAACACCATGTTACCCATTCATTACCCAAAACCACATAAAAAATTTCAACAAAATCGGTAAAACACTGCACTTTAATGAAATGACATATAGCCTATGGTGAGGTCAATGAAATAACCTAAATTTTGATATGTGTTTCATTAAAATCGGTCAAGTGTTTCTTGAGTTATAAGGGAACAAACATACATACAAACCTACAATCAAACTCACAAAGAATTTTATATAAGTAAGAGAAGAGATGACAGACAGACAGACTGACAGACTGACAGACTGACAGACTGACAGACTGACAGACTGACAGACTGACAGACTGACAGACTGACAGACTGACAGACTGACAGACTGACAGACTGACAGACTGACAGACTGACAGACTGACAGACTGACAGACTGACAGACTGACAGACTGACAGACTGACAGACTGACAGACTGACAGACTGACAGACTGACAGACTGACAGACTGACAGACTGACAGACTGACAGACTGACAGACTGACAGACTGACAGACTGACAGACTGACAGACTGACAGACTGACAGACTGACAGACTGACAGACTGACAGACTGACAGACTGACAGACTGACAGACTGACAGACTGACAGACTGACAGACTGACAGACTGACAGACTGACAGACTGACAGACTGACAGACTGACAGACTGACAGACTGACAGACTGACAGACTGACAGACTGACAGACTGACAGACTGACAGACTGACAGACTGACAGACAGACAGACTGACAGACTGACAGACTGACAGACTGACAGACTGACAGACAGACAGACAGACAGACAGACATGACTTAATCCACTCAGGAGGTGATGTTGATCAATAATACATACAGTTTTCGATACCGGACACGGATCCTTATGGGCGATACAAACGGACAAAACCAATATACCCTTGAACACTTGTGTGAAGCAAAGCTGGGCATAGTTAATCGAGAATTTAACTTCGTCAATCCGGAAATAGTTAATCAAAAATTTAACTTCGTTAAATTAAAAAGTTAATTGCGTTGAAAAGTTAACTTCGTTAAAAGTTAAATTAAATAGTTAAATTCTCTATGGAAAAAAATTTTTCACAGACCCTTTTTTCGATCAATTTCAGCCCTCTATATGCAAATTTAACTTAAAAAATGAAAACTTTGTAAAAATTTTACAAAACGAATTTGCCGACGCGCTTTTTTTTTGATTGTCACTACGCACCCATAGTTCCAAGTTGATTGGAAAATGTCGGCGGCGGCTAAACAATTTCGCGCCGACCATAATCGATGTCAATTGAGCCGACACAATCGACTCAATATTTCGCCGCCGACCAAGCCGATACATTTGACGACTTGGAACTTTAAATTTTTGTCAACAACACGAAAGAGTTCTGTGTTTACAATTTTTCAACAGTGTGGCTTGGTAGATTATTGAAAATGGTATGAATTCTTAATTTTTACTTTTTTTTTTACATCCAATAATAAAAAATTTTTTTTTGTTTCAAAGTTAACTAATGCTAGTTAATCGAAGAAATTTAACTTAACTAAATGAAAAGGTAATGGTTTTCGAAATTAACTGAAACGTTAAAAGTTAACCAAAAATGTAACTTCGTTAATTAACCATTAACGAATTAACTAGTTAATGCCCAGCTTTGGTGTGAAGGGTATACTAAAAACCAGGCATTAGTTTCAATTTATTTAGAACACTCCTTCGATTTTTGTCCCAAGCTTATATGAACATAAAGTTCTGTGCGAAGGCGACCTCAGTTTTTCTGCAGCACGTCATAATTTTTATACCCCCACACACACTGTGGCAGGGTATATTCACTTTGACACAACGTGAAACGCCCATAAGGAGGCATGTCCGATATGGAAAAGTTTAAATATTCTTGGTCAGCATCACCGCCGGAGTCGATTTAGCCATGTCCGTCTGTCTGTCCGTCTGTCTGTCATCACGAAACGACAAAACGACAAAAAAGCGAATTTTTTTATTCGATTGGAAATGTTTAGAAACGGTTTTTTGACATAGTCGGAGGTTCCAAACTCACATATAAATGGGATCAAAATGGGGTCTTGCGACCAAAATTATTTTTTTGGAGGATTTGATTGGTTCTAAAACCATATATAAATTGGGCAAAATATCGTCCTGGGACCTACATTTTTTCGAGGTACTTCCAAATGGGACTTATTGTGTGGGGGTATTTCAGTCTCTAGTTTTTTTTCAACTTATGTTATTATAAAACAAGTGAGTAAGTATCAGTCGAGCAAGCCGACTTATATATACCCTACACCTACTGGGCCATATTGGTTGCGACATTTTTAATTTTGAAAATGCGACATTAAATTCGAAATCAGCGACCCCAAAAACCCCCTATACATAATTTCATACTGTTTTGATGAAATTTTAAAATTTCGGCCGCCATATGTATTCCGCCATCTTGAATTTTAAAAATGCGACATCAAATTCGAAATCAGCGACCCCAAAAACCCCCCTATACAAAATTTCATACTGTTTTGATGAATTCTTAAAATTACGGTAAAAACACGATTTTCACTTATATGAGAGGTAGGCGTGGCTGTCGACCGATTCCGCCCATTTGCAATACTAACTCCTTCTAGGGCCTAAAAAGGATAAATACAAAATTTGGGATCCTTAGCTTTTTCTAGCTCCTGCAATCGTGTTTACAAGAAAAGAGGACGAACAGGCGGTCAGACGGACGAATGGATAGGGCTAAATCAACTCAGGAGGTGACGGTGATCAAGAATATACATACTTTTCCATACCGGACACGTCTCCTTCTTGGTGTTACAAACATCAGACCCAAGTGAATATACCCATACCTCAGATGAAGGGTATAAAAATGTATATGTTAAAGAAAATATATATTGAGGCAGCTGCTCCTGTGGCAAAACCCCGTTACACGTATATTTGTTTTTGGTCCCTCTATCATCTCCAATTGTCCAGACCACATCATTTTTACCTTGTCGCACTGTGAAACGGATTTGTTGGAAATTTGAGAGCATTTTTGTTCATGTCTCTCGGCGGGAGCTAGGTTTTCGTTTTAGACCCCTAGTTTCTTCAGGTAATTTTCTTAGAATTTTGAGTTTTTACTAGACGCTTTTTGCCGTTTTTCTCACCCGAACAAATCGACCCACATACATACGAAGGTGCTTCAAATCTTTCATATTACACTTTCATATTATATTACTTTTATATTTCAGACGCCTGTCGCCGACCATTTCCAGCGCAATATCAGGCAACAACCGCACAGAGCGGATAATATGCTAGAATATGAACCAGATGACGATGAACGTCTGCGCACCCTTAAAATTATTTTACGAACTTTAAATCGTCGCAATATGATGCAAAAGAGCCGGATGCTTTCATCTAGTGGACATAGTTTCGCCATGGCGTCGATGCCCTACGACGACAGCGGAGAAAGTGACAATGAACCCACATTATTGGGTGTTGTGCATGATGACTATGATGAACTAGTCAATTGCGCTGACAATGGTGCTTGTGATGTAGCCACGAACATGAACTATGATGATCCGCCCAATCAGGCAAGTATACACGACCCCAATGCTCAATTTGCTAAGGAGTCGCTGACGTATAATTATAAATATATCTAAATTCAACAAGAATATAGTAATTCATATTCTTTCGACTAAAATACTTAACATATATTGCTTTATGTATATTCTTAAGTAAATAGGTGAATCGCTAAAAATAGGAGGACAAAAGTCAGATAGTAGCAGACAGATAAAGGGGACCAAAATAGAGATTAGACATATAGTATTGGGTTACTAGATTCTCTTGACTAAGAAAGAGTACGGAATTGGAAGTGCTCCCAAACTCCACGTGTTTAGACCATTTTTTTTAAAACCTAATATAAATTTTTACAAAAAAGATATTGAAAAAAAGATGTGAATACCTCAACAAGGTGACAAGGTATCTTAACTTTGTCATCAAGAAGTTGTGACCGGTATGAAAAGGTATATATATTTTTTTTATCAGTATCGAAAAATGAGAAATTTTTCTCCTCCAAACTTAGATCTTGTTCCAAAATCGACAAAAACTAAGAGAGGCTCCTATACAAAAATACAGACAAAAAATAAACGAAAATACTCACGAAAAGCGATAAGTCAAAGTGGGCTTCTTAAACCAAATTTTGTTGTTGCTGGTTTCGATTGGAAATATTTAGAAACGGATTTTGGACATGGCACGAGGTGTGTCGGTATTTTAGCTACGGCATTCCCGAAGATAGTTCACTCTCTAGTTTTTCATTATCTTTTTTTTCAGAAAGGTTATTTGACCAAAAGTACCATAACGAAAAATGCCTCAAACAAGACGTGATTTTAAGAGGTTTTTGAAAAACGGCTTAGATCGTGATTGGTATTTGCAAAAACATTTTGAAAATTACCATAAAGCAAGCCAGCATTAATTGAAGGGTTGTAAGTGTATTGGTTTTAACTACCTAAAAAATAAAACTGAGATATAAAGATAATTTTGAATAAAACAAATTAATGCATAATTACATTAAAACCAAACACAGTACCAATTTTTAGTGATTATATTCAGATTCAGTTTAAAAAATACATAATACACAGCATTAGTTATTATTTAACCAATTAATATCAAGTAGCAAAAAAACTTTGAATAGCGCAAAAAATTCTAAATTTGTCCAATTTTCTCCGCTGGAGTTCTCTTATCGTAAAAACTATAAGAAATGTAAAAGACGATGTTCTGAAAAGTTGTAGAGCTGACAATTTTCTATTTAATATTTTTTAAACTTTAAAAATCGATGTGTATATTCGTAAGTTGGGAGCTCAATACCGTTATCACATATAAAAGTTGCAAGTTGTGGCCGAAAAATTAATTAAATATACAGCAAAACATGCAAACTTTAAACCGCTATATCTTTGGAAAGGAAATTAACTTTGCAAAACCCATTGAGGGAATTGCTACTCTATATGAATACTTTCGACCCATCTTGACCGATACCAGGTCGGATTCCATAACCTTGAAATTGTCGCACAGTGTTATATTCGAATTCAGAAACATTCTTTAATTTTTCCTATTTTTTTTTTTAAAGAGATAGGACAAACTTTACGCAGTATTGGACTACTCAAATAGAATAAAACATAATAGGGCGATTCATTTAAAGTGGGAAACCCCTCGGAAACGATTCAGTTGTGCAGATGAGCAGTCAAAATATATGAAATTTGACAGTTCTTTTAAGCAACTGTTTTCGAGGGGTTTCCCACTTTAAATGAATACCCTTAATAGCTAACTCGTTTATTTTCTTTTTGATATTTAGACCGAATAGACTGTCAACCCTTCAATTGTCAGGAGGTGATCGCAACAAGACTTTTTTTTATTGTTTGGAGCATCAATGATCATGTTTAATGCCGATTCTTCAAGCAATCAAAGTATTGAAAGGGTAAAGCAAAAAAAAAGTATAGAATCATGTGCAGGTAGAATCGCGTTCGAATTCTTTCGTTTATCAAACGTTAGTCGCAAACGAAACAACAAACGCATTTATGTTTGTCTAACTTTTCGTTTCTTACGAACGAAAAAATTCTTTCAGTGTATATTTAAATCTTACCCAGCTCAAAAAAAATTTTGTGGCACTAATTTATATTGACATATATTGACGAATATTTTGTTGAAAATACTCACGAAATGTTTACTTTTTTGTAATTTTGTATGGTAGTCCTTTTTGGAACTGGATCTTAGCATAGACGAGAAAAACTTGAAAAATTTCGTCGACATCTCCAAAGTAACACATTAATGTAATGTAAAAGAGAATCCATAATACTACATGACATGTTTACGTTTTTTATAATCAGTGCTACCACATTACTTTTTTCTGACAACAAAAAATATAGTAGATTTTAGCTTAAAGTGAATTGATGGAGTAGATCAGAAAATTTTTCGAATATCGCAGTATATTTACTACGATCATAGTAAGGTCCGAACCCTGATAACCATCTTAGTAACCCACTAACAAACAATAATGACTCGTTTTCAATATGTCAAAATCATAAGCTTACAAAGCTTACTGACACAAGTGCTGAATTTGTTCTTCAGATATGGCATCAGAACATCAGAAAATTTAAATTTAATTTACGTATATGACAAACGGTGATCAGAGGTGTCAGCAGCGGTTAGCCGACCGGATAAACCGGTTATTTGAAAAAGACGATTTTTAAAAAATGGATATGCTAAAAGTTTCAAATTCAAATTTATCAGAATTTATTTAAAAAGTGTGTTTTGAACCAAAAAAAAAATGTTAAAACTAGAAACAGTTCTTTGGCCCGTATTACATTCAGATTATCGTTTGTTCTTCTGCTGTTAAATCGTCCAGGACATCATCTTGCGAAGACGAGGATGAGCTTTGGACAGTCAATCTCTTTGGTTTTTCTTGTTATTTTTTAAAAACTTGTCGATCTGCGTCTTTATATTTTGATTTTTTGTTAGAGATCGTACAATAAAATTAGATTCGATTAAAAAAACGACATTTTCGGCCTAGCCGGATAACTTTTTTTTGCCGTGTCATTAACGGCTGCTAACGTTTTTTAGTCGCATTGGCTGACACCTCTGGCTTTGAATAAAAATAAGTCAAGTAGGAAAAAAAATATAAAAATTCCAAAATTTGCAATCATGACAATTTTATAGTGGTCCTTCTCTAGATGAAGCAGTCAGTTGTATAATGGACTAAGTTCATATGTCGAATCAAATTAGATATTCATTACGTGTTTTGTGATTTGAAATTCCTCGTATGTAGTCAATCCTTTGTATTACTGTATGCCTACGTTCTCTACTAAAAGTCTCATCAACAGAACAAGCTAAAATATGCATTTATAACTTTGTTGCATTCTTTTCGGACGCAAAAATGTTGAACGCCAATATTTCAAGTCAAATTAAAGGCAAACTAAATAATTAAGATGTCCTCGTGTATCTGTTTGTAGTTTTGCATGGTATTCGCACGATAACGTCGTAATTATTGAGTTATCGACTTAAAATGTTGCCATTCAACTTTTTAGCATGGGAATAATTTTGAAGTACGTATTTTGACTCGCTCTGCTCATCAAACGTGTTCTCTTTATCTGTCTGCTCTTATCTAGAGTCATTAGGGTGGCCATTTTTTGTATGAACTTTTCATTTCATTGAAGATCTTTTAGCTGAATCGGTGAACATTTAGAGGTCGCTCAGCGCTGTTATTTTCATCAATATGAATCAAGTTTTTTATACATGATTTTCAGCTTAAGTGATTTCTTCTAAAAGCATGATTTGAGCTAGCCCGTTTACGGTATTCTAATAAAAAAACTTTTTTCTCTTACATAAATTAAAAAAATATATATAGTTATCAAGAGTTTTCTGAGACATTTTTAGAACCACTACATACGAAGATTTGTACAAAAAAGTGAATATCATTCTGAACGGAGAAGAAAATAAAAAATTGTGCTATCCCAATCGAAGCAATCTTTCTTGAGCTCCCTAAAACAATAATATTTTTTCATGAAAAATTTGACGAGTGCTTTAATAGATAAAATTACAATTTCAGAAGGTCTATCCTTGTTTTTAAATCACTTTGTTTTTTTATTGTCACCCTAGACATTCATACATATTTTAGTAGAACCCAAATTTAATTGTTTCTTTATATAAAATTTAATTATTCTATATTTAATACCTACACATTTGAAAGTTGAAAAGGTTTTAGTATCAATGACAAAAATGATTGCAAAAGTTCTATAGTGTGGTGGTATGTGCAATAATACTTAATTTATTAACAAATAATTTTTCGTTCAATGTCTCTGTAAAGTTGATACAAAACCCTTTGAATTTTCAAACTTACACTTATCCTTTTTTTAACTAACTGTAACATATCTTGAAAAATTGTTAGGACAAAGAAAATGAAACAGAGTCTTATGTATTATAAATTTATATGTAAATACCAATGAATGACAATAATGATAATTATCAATGATCATAAATAAAATATTTGTAATTATTATAAATGGCAATTACTAATGAAAATTTAGACAATAATTTTTAATCAATATTCATAAAAATTTAATGAAAAGAAAAATGTCCAATAGAATGTTTCATAAATTCCATGAAGACAACCCCTCATTATAAGGAAACCTGTACGAGAGTAAGTTAAAATGTTATCAGTTAATAATTGCCGAGTACCTAACAATGTTCACAATACTCAAGGAGACTATACAAAAAGCGTGTTATCATTTATACACAGATATGCAAGAGGTGTGGGCTTAGATTAAATTCGGTTTTTATGTATCAGCAATTATGTCGAAAATTAGTTTACGATTGAAAACTCTTCACTGCCCACAGCTACATGTATGATACTAATTGCGCTATTTACTATGTCCTTAATGATTAACACATTAGTGTTATTCACACAGGCGTCGTTAGCTTGATACTTCGTTAGATGGAAAACTGTCAGATCCTGCCAGATCGCTATTTTGATACTAGTTATTACTATAGTTCGATAAAAAACGAAATTAACGAACCCGGTGTGAATACCGCTGGTATATATCATTCTAAAACAATAGTAATTATCAATGAAATAAATGGCAATACTTTCAGAAAATTAAGACAATAGTTTTAACAATGTACACAGCAATAAAATCCAAATTTTTTAGCCCCATCATCTCAAGCAGAAACCTGTATGAATAAGTTGAAATATGATCGGTTACAAATTATGTACAAATGGGTATTTTTAGAAATACATGGACGAACTAGGTGTATCTATACTAATTCAAATATTTACTTAAAACTTGGTTGCCTGCATTTTGAAATAAAAAAAAGCGAATAACAAAATTTTAAGTCGATAACTCAATAATAACTTACACACTATCGTGCACAATTTCGAATAGGTACATAAAACGTCTTATTTAATTTGTATATGCATATCTTTACTCGCTCTGGTCATCGCGAAAGCTTGTTTTTATTATTCTGTTATAGGTCTAGATTTTTTGTAAGCCACCGTTACCCTAACATGCACCAAGTGTCAATGAAACCTGCCCTCCGACAGCCCTGGCGATTGGTGGAAATCCAAAATTCTAGTGTTTTCTTATGTTCCCCTACAAAACTTAAAAATATGCACTAAAACCTATACAAATGCGCATCAAAATCATTAGTAAAAACAGAACAAGAAATTTCATGTACATATTTACAATTATATATCGATGGTTATAAGTTGATACCTCGTAACAGAATTTTTTTCTGTGTGTTAAAAAATGTTAGTTACGAGGTATCAACGTATGACCATATGTACAATTGCACTATCCGACAAATTTTTAAAAAACTATCTGTGTAGTTTGTTTGCTACTTGTAACGTAAAATATTTCGAAATCGCATATAATTTTTCTCTTTCTTCTTTTTCAAGAAATATTTTTTTAATCTAAAGCAAAAATAATATTTGAAATGGAACTAGTAAGAGAATTATATTCCTTCCAATCGAAGCTAAAATACCCTGCACATGCGAGTACGATACGTTCTTAGACTATTTTTCGTTAATATTATAAATAATTTATTGTAATTTTATCGATAATTTTACGATATTTTATTTATAAATTTTCGATGAATTTTCGTATTTTATCGATGATTAATGAATGAATTCCGATAATTGCCATTCCCATTCGTCAAAATTATTAAATATTAGATTTAAAAAAACGATTAGGATTTCTTAAAAACAAACCAATTTTTCTTTTTTGTTAATTCTAATGAATTTTAATAGATGTGGTATTTCTTACTTAAAATTAAGTACAAAATACGGGAGTATAATTTGATCACAAAAAACTGCATATCCATTGTTTTAATTTATTCATTTGTTTGGCATCGCTTTAATGTAAATTTGAAAAGGCTTTCGCCTTTTTTGTTTGAAATATCACTCTAATCCGGTATCACTGATTGCCACTTCATTCCCTATCCATTTCAAAATTTTCCAATTACATTTTATTTCGGTCCAATTTAATTTCTTTCCAGTTAAATTCCCATTCCGTTCTCGACATCATTTCCAACCAAATAAAAACTAGTAAGAGTAAGAATTATCTTCGGCCTGACCGGAGCAAAAATATCCCTGCACATTTGAGAACGATACTTTCTTAGAACATTTTTCGCTTCTTTTATCAATGATTTTTCAACATTTCATAACCAATTTTTCGATATTTTATCGTAAAAATGAGTAATTTCGTTCTTGTTTCGTTCGTCCAGTCCCATTCCGTTCCCGATCTCGTGTCCAACTAAATAAAAAAAACCGGCGTCTAAATCGATTTAGTATTTCTCAATATAAACGGAAATAAAAAATTTTGCGGCCATTTGGTATGGTTCTAGTCCGATGTTGTCCATTTTCAATACTGTTCAAATACAAGCAGAAAGGGGAATGCCACATTTGGAGTCGATAGCCCAATAACTGCGGCAGCTATCGTGCGAAATGCCAGATATAGAGACATACCTTGATCGACTCCATAGGCATCCCTTCGGGCAATTTGGATCTGGTAACCACTCCTCCCATACAAAATGGACGCTAAATTATTTTATTTACGTATGTCTGAAGAAATACTAAACCTCCCAGAGTTGGAAAAGTAACGAAACGAAACGTTATTGATTCGTTCTATAATCATCTCTGACTAAAAAATACATCAAGGACTCATATTGGTCATAAAGTCATATCTTTAAATCGATTTTCGTTATTTTTTTAAATCATCATATTTGAGTTAAAGAAGCGAATGACATACTTTTCTTTTTTTTATTATTTTCGAAAAATAAATAACTTTTGAATTGTTTGCATAATGATTTGATGTGCTTGCAAACAAAAACATTTTTTTGTGTGTTTTCTTTCTCTCCCTCTTAATTCACAATGATCAGGGATGCCAGATTGTGGGGAATTTCGAGATATGTGAGAAGGAGCTTAATTTTTCCATTTTGCTTATCTGTTGTGAATTATTTTGAAACTTACCAATGGTTCTCTCTTCGCCAGGGTCTTTATAAAATGGATTAGTCAAAGGGTCGGGAACACACCCGTTTTAGATTTTTCTCATCATTAGCAATGCCTCATGAATAAGGAATTCAATCTCGAAAGGGTTTGCCAATTCTGGGATTTCGGGATTTTTCATGAAAATTACAATATAAATCGCTAAATTTTGTTCGCTTCGCTTCACATCAAATTTGTTTTTAATTCAAGTTGTTATTAGAGCCCGACCGATCGGCTTCAGCATCGGCTTCGGCCGTTATGGGCCGAAAATGCACATTCGGCTTCGGTTTTTCCGAATGGCCGAAGTTTTGGCCGAAGCTTTTCAATTTATTTCCTTATTTTTGCGACACCGAAAACCAAAACTATATTTTTACGATACGATTTTCTAGCCCACATCACATCTAAACGGTCTTACTGATTTTCTTGAGACTTGAATGTAAAATTGTGTAATTGATGGAATTTCCAATGGGACATAAGGGGCCCACAAAACAAAAAATATGATTCAAATTTAAATTAGTAATCATCGAATATTGAGTGAATCTCGCCTCAAATTGCGTGGCACGAGGTTAAAACTGACACAAAAAACATCCTTGGACATTTTCTGGGTGGATTACTGAATTTTAAATATAGATTTAGAAGCTACTACTTGCCCTGATGTCAATGTAAAAGGAATCCTGGTAAACTGTATGAAATTTCAAATATAGGGGTAGGAGGCTCACGGAAGGATTCTACCTTTTACAAATGTAGCCCAAATCGCTGCTCCAACATATATGAAAAGTAGTTCTGGTTCTCAAAACCGGGACCGATTTTGGTAAAATTTTACATTTAAAGTTCAAAGCTTCACAGGTGGTATTTACCATCAACTAGAACATCTTTGCCAATCACCTGACGGATTTGGGGAGTCCTTACAGCTATTTAGATGGATTTATTCTTTAAGAATTCTCTACCATTTCTACTAAATTTCCATTATTTTATGCTTTACTCCAAATTTTTAAAAATGATTTTAAAAAATCTAATTTTTCTTACACGGGATATATGGGATAATCCGAGGCTCCTGTTAAATTTGATCTAGGAGGCCCAAATTTGTTTGTGAATTCTTTTGGTTACTTTTATTATTTGTTTAAATAAAATTTTAGTTCCTTAAAAAACTAAATGTGTATTTATACACTCGAATTTGAATGAAAATACACGAAAAAACAAGTTTTTAATGGTATTTTATTTAAGTATCGGCTTCGGCTTCGGTATAGGCCTTTGGCGTCGGCCGAAGTAATAGGCTGCCAATTGACTTTCGGCATCGGCTTCGGCCTGGAAATGCTTATCGGTCGGGCTCTATATAAAAGGTAAGATTAAAAATTGTTTGTTTTAATTCTTAGAATATACTTTGGTGATTTTTTAAATACAATATGATGGAAAAGACATAAAACTAACAGTCCCCATCATAATTTTTACATTTTCATTTGTGCTGATTTTAATTTTTTTTCAATTTTAGATCATAAATTTCTTTAAATTATTTAGGGTTTTTTTCAAATCCGGGATCCCGAGATTGAATTCCATACTCATGAAGCCTCTTTCAAAATTTGAATCTACTATCTCATTGGGAAGTATCACAAAAACACTGGATGGACATTTACTACCCACCACAGACATAGGGATTTTATAATATAGACTAACATTCACCCATGGCGTTGCCCACGTAAAAGATACAGACGTTCACAACAGAGAAGCGAAATGGAAAAACATAGCACGAAATTTCCCCACAAAATGGGTAATTCCCCACAATCTAGCATCCCTGATCATTGGGAATAAAGAGTACAAAAACACAAAAACTCGACCTAAACGCAGAAAAGAGTGGAAAGCAAAAGGCAAACTATAACAGTGCGATCGAACTGAAATCTGTAAGCATATGATTAAATGTTCCAAAAAAAAATAATACCTAAAATAAAGATATTTACCTTTCGAAGATAAAAACTAGAGAGTGGACTATCTTCGGCTATACCGAAGCTGAAATACTCCCACACTGTAGGAAGAAGTACCTAGAACATAAAAAAATGTGGTCTCAAGACCCTATTTTGAGCCAATTATAGGTGGTTTTGGAGCCCGGTCCATGTCCAAAATCCATTTCTAAAAATTTCCAATCAAATCCACCAAAAAAAATAAAATTGGTCTCAAGACCCCATTTAGACCCTTATATATGTGGCTTCGGAACCTCGGACCATGTCAAAAATACGTTTCTAAACATTTCCAATCGAATACAACAATAAAAAAGACTTGAACAATTTTTACCTTTTTTTTCGGTGTATGGGAGCCACGCCCAGTTTTTGTCCGATTTGGCTGATTCTCGAACTTGATCTCAGTATTCACGAGAAAAACATGTACCAAAAGTTTCAAGTCGATATCTCCAAAACTGCGACCGCTATCGTGCGGACGGACAGACGGACAGACAGACGGACAAGAATATATATACTTTTCCATACCGGACACGCCTCCTTATGGGCGTTACAAACGTTGTGACAAAGTGAGTATACCCTGCCACAGTGAGTGTGGGGGTATAATTATGAAAGTCGGTTGGCAAGGTTTTGCTCCTACCCGTATAACAGTTTGCGCTTAAAGACAAATTATGCCGACCTCAGAATAAATGCAAAGAATTTGATTGTTTTTCATGATTTTCACACTGAATTTCCGGGATTTCTTGACGAACACAACAACAACAAAATCAGCCAAATCGGGCCCTCCGTTCTCGAGTGATGCGAGAAGTGACACATTTCACGGCTTTGTATTCTATATACAGAGTGTAACAGTCGAGATGGTCCAAAAGGTAGGAATTTTATCATTAAAAAAGTTGCCTGATTTTTAAAATGAAGTAGGTGTCGAATTCACCATAAGTGCACATAACATTTTTTTCATATTTATACCCCCACACTCACTGTGGCAGGGTATACTAACTTTGTCGCAACGTTTGTAACGCCCATAAGGAGGCGTGTCCGGTATGGAAAAGTATATATATTCTTGATCAGCATCACCTCCTGAGTCGATTTAGCGATGTCCGTCTGTCTGTCCGTCTGTCCGTCCGCACGATAACGGTCGCAGTTTTGGAGATATCGACTTGAAACTTTGGGTACATGTTTTTTTCGTGAATGCTGAGATCAAGTTCGAGAATCAGCCAAATCGGACAAAAACTGGGCGTGGCTCCCATACACCGAAAAAAAAGGTAAACATTTTTCAAGTCTTTTTTATTGTTGTATTCGATTGGAATTGTTTAGAAGCGTATTTTTGACATGGTCCGAGGTTCCGAAGCCACATATATAAGGGTCTAAATGGGGTCTTGAGACCAATTTTTTGTTTTGGTGGATTTGATTGGAAATTTTTAGAAATGTGTTTTGGACATGGTTTTGTGTGTTTTGGACATGGTGTTTTGGACATGGTTTTGACTCAAAATAGGGTCTTGAGACCACATTTTTTTTATGTTCGAGGTACTTCTTCCTACTGTGTGGGGTATTTCAGCTTCGGTATATCCGAAGACAGTCCACTCTCTAGTTTTTCATATTTTTGGGTTCCCAATTAATTCCAACCTTTTGGACCATCTCGACTGTTATACCCTGTATAGATATACTTAGTAAATATACTGGGTCTCCCTCGGTTCAGTGCAAATAATGAAGGAGTTGATTCCTGAGGTCAAAAAAAGGAAACAAATTGTATGGAAAGACGAAAGTGAGCTTAAAAACACTTTGTGTATAACTGATATTCAGACAATTACGTCCGCTTTCGTTTTTTTTTTCAAATTACTGTTTTTTTGATAGAATTATTGTCTCTTGAAAATAATTTGCCAAAACTATTGGCGTGATACATAAGAAAACACTGGCAACAAGCCAGCTAGATGTTTGAGTATTAGACGTTCGTGATAATATGCATCGTGTAAGGGCAGTATACAAAGCGTTTTTGTGCTCTTAAAACCATTATATAGCAAAACCTGTTAAATTGCATACTTGGTAAAGGCTTGATAATGCTTAAGAATACAAAACATTAGAAGGTGGATTTAATCACTAGAATTTCGGAATAATCTGTTTTGTTTCATATCATGTACACAAAATGTACATATTTAGGTACTTTTAATCAAAAGGCAAAGCTGGGCACGAAATCATAAATTCGTTAAAAGTTAATTAACGAAGGTAAATATTTGGTTACCTTTTAACTTTTACGCTAATTACGAGGCTCCTTAACTGGTTCACTAACTTTCGTTAATTTCCTGCAGATAAATCTAGTTCGTTAATTATAAAATTAAAAATTATAAAAAAAAAGTACGTGCACAATAGAAAAAAATGTGAAAAAAGAATTTCTCTATCCAGGAGAAGAAATTGAATTAACGTAAACTTAACATTCGCTATATGTAACTGCCTTAATGAATTGAAAATGTGTATGATTTTTAAAAACGAGTTTTTATGAATACTCAATTATTTAATTTCGGGGACTTGTATGAATTTGTATGAAAATAAATTAAATGTTACAATACAATATTACTTTTGTTATGGATTATGAAAAATGTGTTTCTACTTTGACGTTCTGTAATTTTTTACGGAATTAACGAATTAGCTTTAGCGAAGTTATCTTCCTGGTTAACAATTTTCAGTTTAAGGATGTTATTTTCTTGGTTAACGATGCCCACCTATGTCACAAGGTTATTGGTGAAATTACAAATACAATGTAGAAGATACTTTATTACACTCACAACTTTAAAAAAAGTCAACAGATACAATCATGAACATGAATTTAATTCAAACAAACATAAAAATGTACTAAACATATATATAAAGAAATAACTTTAGCACATATTCAAAATCATTTAGCCGGTAAGTGAAGTTTTCTTTACATTACATCTTTATATACTACAGAAAAATGTGTTTTTAAGTGTTTAAAATAAATATTTATCGTTTGTAATACAGTTCAAAGTACATATGGTGGTAGGTGGCACATTAAGTTATTATCATTGTGTGAATGAAATAACGATGCCGGAGCCCATGAAATGTCAGTGAACCGGAGGGACAAATTCATCATATTCTAAAAAAAATGTGTGCTTTAGTACTTAAATTATTATGAACAGAGTGACACCTCACTCTTTCGAAAGTCATAAATTCATGATGCCATCTTAATGTAGAAAGGACCCTTATAATTAGCAATGAAAATCAAAGAGTTGAAAACTCGAAAAAGCATACCGGCAGAACATCATAACCAACAATACTACAAATGTTTTCGAAGATTAAAAACAATCCTGCACGTTTTACTGTAGCAATGTAATGTAATACTTAGTATGTTTACATTACGCCAAAATTGTGTTTTCGGCCCAATGTGAACGAATTATGTACTTTCAGCTCAATCTTAATATATAAAAACGTTGGTGCGTATGTATGAGTGAACATCACGGCTAAACCACTGAACGTATCAGAACCATACAAAAACCATGCGTTTATTTGTGAGCTTCGGAAGGTTTGCGTACTACTTTGGACTTGATTTGTCAATACAAATATACTGTAAGTATAAGTCCGAGCAACACCGGGGTATTCAACTAGTGTACTATAAATTATGAAATATACAAGCCCTAACTACAGTTAGTTTTTGTAAATTTGTTTGAACTTAACGTTTTATTGCAAAGTAGTACGTGTCTGTAAAAAATCTTAAACCTTTTTTAATTAAAGAAACCATTTTACATTTGTTCCCGTGTTGTGGCGGCCTCAGCGGTCTATTTGATACTGATCTTTTCTCATAACGTTACGAAATAAGTAGGTAGTAAATACATAATATAATAAAAAAGAGTAACTATAAAGCTGAAAATAAATTTCCTTTAAATTAATTTCCGCAATTTCGATTTAAAATTAAGGGTTTTTGGCTACTTTGTTCCTAATATCTTTGCGGATTTTGAAGTCGTCAATAATCCTTAAGGTCCCCACACACCAAAGCGAAATTCCGCAGCCGCTGCCAAATCTGTCGAAAAAGTACCAACACTTCAATGTCCAAATTTTATAATTAAAACTTGTTTTTCACTTTCTACAGTTTTTGGTTGTGCTTTATCGATAAACAGAGAAGTTATTATTAATTATTATTAATATTCTATTCTATTCTATTAATATTATTATTAATATTCAAAAACGTAAACCAGTTAAATATATATAATCTAAAATTATACTAAATGAAGTTACTTTTAACGTTACATAAATAAAACGTTAAGCTTCGTTGCCAGCTCTAAAGAAACGACTTAGGGAAAATGTTGTCAAGTTTCTTATGCTGCAAAATTGTATTAGATCAGAATTTTTTTACAAATGATAAAGCAAAAATTTACATTGCGCTTTTAGATCATTTCCGCTGTTCTTCATTTCCTTATGCTTTCTATTTTGGTTAGTGATCTAAATTTGACAGCTGATAATGTCAAATTTTCTAAAGAAATTGGTAACAATTCCAAATTTCTGAAGAGGGCACAGAGTGGCCGTGTCGCATTTCGTTAAAAAATGGTAAAAAATTCTACCGAAGTGGATACGAGTTAAAGAAGATTTACTTATCAATTTCTTAGCTGTTGAAGCGTCGGTGCAGCGTAATTTTTAGGTTACGCTGCATACACCATTTCCAAAAGTTTCACGTTCGAAGTGTTGAGGAAAAAGTAATTTTTTGGTACCTCTGCTGGAACCAAGTGCTTGCTTGGACAGTTTTTGGGGGATTCATTGCAGTTGGGAATACAGATGTCACCAAGTGCGTCCTTGGATTTTTTTTGGGTCATTCATTGCAGTTGAGATTACAGCTGCCACCAACAACGTCCGTAGACATTTCTTGGGTGAATCACGTCTCGTTCGGATTACAGCTGCCACCGAATGCGTCTTTGGAAATTCGTTGGGTGAATCACGTTACTTGGGATTAGACTAGGGTTGCCACACGGTCTGGATTGTCCAGATTTTTTGTCATGTGTCCAGAGTCCAGTTTTTCAATAATTTGTCCAGACAAAATTTTCTCTGATATTTCTCAGTAAAAAAACTAATAAAAGTCAAAAAACCTAAAAGCGTTTTCGTTTTTATTATAAAGATAAAGTTTTCTGTCAAATAGTTTTATTTTTTTCAATTACTGTTAATGAGTTTTTAGCCATTTAAATAACTTAGGTTCAGTAGAATGCTTCAGTAGAATGCTGGCTGATTTCATAAAATCTGAAATATTTCTGCGGCCAAAGACAATATCCTCTTAAGTAATTAAGCATGAATTGAATAAGACTGTATACGTCATTCTAAACATTTTTCGAAGAGTCTTCTGAAATATTTATGAAACTGCACCAGAGCAACACACAACCTTTTTTTAAAAGTAGATCATTTTGAAATTTTGTTTCGACTTAAGTGCTTATTGCTTTCGACAACAAAATTGTTAGACTAAACTATAAAATTGTAAAGAGTTCTACACACTTTTAAAAACAGTAAATTGTTACAAGCGGACAAAATATTTGTGGAAAGAATAGCATTGTACTGTCTTTAAACCGAAGTTGTAAAGCTTTCAACGTCTTTCAAAACTGAAAAAGACAAATTTACAGGTTGCATGCCAATGAGAAGGTACTAAAGGCGGTTACAAACTTCTAACCGCTCCAGAATAGACCTGTAAAGGTGTTTTTTAATGTATATCCTTGCATATTGCTATCCAAATCCTACTTTAGTATTTCTTAAAAATATGCCATTAAAATAAAAAAAAATTTCCGATTTTTTCTTTGAATGTCCAGTTGAAAATGGAAAAGTCCAGATATTTTTTTTTTCAAAATCCAGACGAAGATTATTTTGCATGTGGCGACCCTAGATTAGACCAACTCCCAAGTGCGTCATTGGCACTTTTTTAGAAGCATAAGCTCACTTGGGATGGGATCACCATCAGTTCCAATGGCATTCACACTGCGCCGCTCAAGCTCCGGCATCGGCGCCAGAGTGTCGGACAAAAGAGTGGAAAATGCTTTTGATTTATTGTTTTTGTTATTAATTTAGGAAGAATATTCAGTTACTATATTAAAAATGTAAAAAATAAAAAAACCATCAAATTTAAACAAAAATATTTTAAAATTTTAAAAATTCTTAAAATTGAAGCGACAAAACTAAAGCACATAAAATTTCTGAAAAGTTTATTTTTGGTTAATTTTTCGTTGCATATCCTTTATTTTTCAGCACTGCTGCACCTCTGCGTGGCATATACTCAATTATATTATTCAGCACATGCAATAAAATGCCCTTCCATGCAATTTCTGCTAGGACGAAAAGAGCAACTCAATTTTTACAGTTATGGTTCTGAATTCTGCTATCTACAACTTCCCAGAGATTTTCTATTGAATTAAAATCGTGTGATTGGGCATGCCACTTCAAAACATAAATTTAATTTCCAGCAAACCAGTTTCCACACATTTAGCGGTGTGTTTGGGATCATTGTCCTGCTGAAAATCCATTTAATGGCTTCTCCTCCTCCTTATAAGGCAACATGATATTCTGGAGAATATTTTTCCAAAACCACATATAAATGGGTCTTGAGACCAAATTTTTTTTTTGGTGGATTTGATTGGAAATTTTTAGAGACAGTTTTTGGTTGTGGCCCGAAGCTCCAAAACCACCAAATTTTTTATGCTGAGGTATTTCTAAACTTCTACCGTGTGGGGGTATTTCAGTTTCGACATTGCCGAAGATAGTCCACTCTCTAGTCTTATTTTTTTGTGAATATTTTTGTTTAAATTTTATAATTATTTTAATTTTTTACATTTTTAATATAGTAATTAAATATTCTTCCTAAATTAATAACAAAAACATTGAATCCGAAGCACTTTCCACTCTTTATTGAACAAAATGCAAGCAAGGTAAGTATTCGTTTTGTCCGACACTCTATATAGTTTTAAGATTCTTTTAGCTTTTCTTAATTTTTTTTGCTGGCATTGCTGTTATTAAAAAAATTGTATCCTTGCATTTTGGTCGCGACTAAGGCATTCAATCCCGGGATAATGAAATCCCGGACGTTTTCTCAATCCCGGAAACCCGAGATTTTGAGTCCGGAATCCCGGGATTAAAAAAATGAATTTTTTATGAACATTTGCGTTTTAAAATTGGTTTTTTGCACAAGTGTTTTAAAATTGAACGAATCTGTACAAATCTCTAGTCTAAAAACAAAATCTTTCAATTTGAAAACATTTTCCTCTCACTGTACTATCGTTGACAGATGTGTGATAGCATCGCATTTACTCAAAGTCGATCGATTTGAATAAAACTTCTTACAATCACCCTTCTATCAAGCCGCTGTTCACTCAAGTTTTAGGTTAGGTTAGGTGGCTTCCGGAACACCGACACACTTAGACCAAATTAGGTCCATACGCTTTTGGGCTTGCGTCTGTAAATAGGGGTTTTCGGAAGCATTTTGAGTGCATTAAACGTGCACAACTTGTTGAAAATATTGAAACAAAGCTCACGTGAACCGTTCAATTTCTTCCAACCCTTGGTTTGGGCAGCATCACCACCTCCCCGATTTATGGTACGAAACCTGTGGCCAACAGATTTAGGTCAGGTTGAACATTTGCAATATAATTTGTACGCTCCCTTTTTCTCTCTCTCTGAAATGACAATACTAGATTTTTTTTCTGCAATGTGTACGGTCATACGACATAATGAGACCTTGTGAATTCCCTTATTGTGTCATATCGGTTACAAGAAAAAGGTGGTCACCAAAACTACTTTATAGCCCATTCCAAATTAAAAGTAATTGCATTTCCTACAAAGCTTTCAGACAACATTTTCCTATCAGAATTACCACTTGAGTAAAAAAAAAATTGAGAAAAAAATTCAACAACAAGTTTTGTATTTTTTCTTGCGCACAGCCATCCAACAGTTGGCAAACTGATAAATTGACTGCAAAAACTGTTAAAATAACTGAGAAAACTGATAATTGTAACAGTTTTCGGTGTCAATTCAACAGTTTTTCGGCTGTTTTTTTTCTTAACAGTTTTTTCTCTCGGTGTATAGATGTTTTGCTATGTACACTTTAATCCAACTTATTTTATCGGAGAACATGTACGGATTCTAAATATGAAACAACTATTGGTTATGATGTTTCGCTGCGTGTAATAAATTCGTTGTCAAAAAAAGCTTTTATATCAGAATCTGACAAATATTTATCAATTGCACTAAGATAGAGTGAAAATACACTAGGATCGGGACCATGAATAGGTTGTAGGTGTTAGCAATTTAAATATAATGGCATACTACGAATTTCCAATAAAGCTCCAAAATCTGCAAGTCAAAGAAATTGAGGGAAAATTGCCGAAATTAAAATGACTTTTAGCCAAGTGGTTTCCAAGAAATTAACCCTTTAGCTGTAAGCAAATTATTTTTAAACTTTAACTTGAAAAGCTACGCAAAACTAATTAGCTAAAAATAACTTAAACTTGGTAAAATTTAAATCGATTTATGATTTCCTGGATTCGTTTCATTATAGAAAAATCTTTGTTACTTTTAAATTGCAGAAAATTGAGTAATATGTGGTTGCAAAGATGTTTCTTTCCTCTTTCTGAAATGCAAATGGGCAAAGCTGGGCATAGTTAATCGAGAATTTAACTTCGTTGACCCAGTAATAGTTAATCAAAAATTTAACTTCGTTAAATTAAAAAGTTAATTGCGTTGAAAAGTTAACTTCGTTAAAAGTTAAATTAAATAGTTAAATTCTCTATAGAAAAATTTTTTTTTCCAAAAAACGTTTAAAAAAACATTTTAACTATATACAATTGAATGCCTGCACTCACAGAACCTTTTTTCGATCGATATTTAAATATAACTTAAAAAATTAAAACTTTGTAAAAATTTTACAAAACGAATTTGCCGACGCGCTTTTTTTTGATTGTCACTACGCACCCAGAGTTCCAAGTTGATTGGAAAATGTCGGCGGCGGCTAAACAGTTTCGCGCCGACCATAATCGGCTTCAATCGGCGTGCGAACAAATCGATGTCAATATCGGTTGAGCCGACACAATCGACTCAATATTTCGCCGCCGGCGGGCTAGGCACGCCCTCTCGAGTTGGAACTTTTTGAATTTTTGTCAACAACACGAAAGAGTTCTGTGTTTACAATTTTTCAACAGTATGGCTAGGTAGATTATTAAAAATAGTATGAATTCTTAATTTTTCCTTTTTTTTGAACTTCAATAATACAAATTTTTTTTCGTTTCAAAGTTAACTATTGCTAGTTAATCGAAGAAATTTAACTTAACTAAATGAAAAAGTTAATGGTTTTCAAAATTAACTGAAACGTTAAAAGTTAACCAAAAATTTAACTTCGTTAATTAACTATTAACGAATTAACTAGTTAATGCCCAGCTTTGCAAATGGCAGAGTTTCAAATACATGTATGCACCATTTTTTTCAGGTTGTGGAGGTATATTGCAAATTTGTAGTATGCCTAAGGGAGTTCACAAAGGTCTCGTATTGATCATAAAGTCATATAGATGTATAAATATACAATAGCCATAACAATTTTATTGCTTTTTTCCATACAAACAATTTTACGGCCAATATAACTCAGCAAGCTGTGTTTTTCGACTCACATAATCACTATTCCTCTCATTTTAAAGTTGTTGCCATAAAAGTTTTTAGAATTGGTGAAAATTAATATTGTGTATAGTTGGGTTCAATCTCAGTGCAACTTAAATTAATAAAACGGCGAATTTTTACAACAACAAGTTGTATGCCAAGAGGTACAAAGCAAGTTATACGCATTTCACTGCTCACTACTGCAGATCATCAAAACATTTGAATTTATGAAAATTTAGATTTTGGGACTATTTTTAATGCATAACACGTGCGCGACTTGCTGAAAATATTGCTGGAAACATCAAAACTGTTACGACCGTCAACTTTGCCAAATGACCACTTTCACTAAGGGGCACACGGATGCCAGGCCCAGATGATTTCGGAAGCATTTTGAATGCATTAAACTTGCGCTACTGGTTAAAAATATTGAAACAAAGCTCACGTGAACCACGCAATTACTTCCGACCAGTGCTGTGCGTGTACGATTACGATTACATTTTGAGTACGATTACAGTAATCGTAATTGAAATATTTTGATTACCATTACAGTAATCGTACTCGAAATTTTTGGAATATTTTGAGTACGATATCGTACTTTTTTTGTAAATGATTACAAAAGTAATCAATACCGCACAGCTCTGCTTCCGACCATTTCGTTTGGGCCTCATCACCACCTGTGCGATTGGTGGCGTGCGCCCGGGGCCCACCAATTAAGTTAGGTTCGACAAAGAAGACAGTTTTTTTCATGAAAGCACTCTTAACATCTGATTTTTTTCAAATTATTTTAGTTTTCCAACACCTACAACCTGTGCATGATCTGGAGCCGAATATATATTTTGTGACACAGTGTTATTTTATGTTCATTACATGCTCCTGCATCTAAATTGGAATTTTTTTTAATATTTTGAGACTCCAAACTGAACCAAACTTAACTTTTCTTAATGGATCTTTAACGGTGAATAAGATGTCGTTTTCAGATTTTGGACATATTCAGGATCAAAGAGTAAAAAAATGACAATTTTCGAAATATTTATTAAGCTATTACAAGATTTTTGATTTTTGCTCAAAATTTCTATTTATGTAGTCGACCAGAAGCCTGACGTGATAGAATATTTCTGTGAATGAAAAGGTAAGTTTGGTTTATGGAGAAAAATCTTGGTGGGTTAATTAAAAACCCGATTTCGAAATACAGAATTGTTTTTTTAGACCTTCCTATAATAAAATGTCGATTAATATAAGTACTCACAATTAATGTCTGTACAACTGAGAAATAATTGCTAGATTTATATATATATTTTTATAATTGCACTGTGCGGCACCCAAAATGTAAAAACAAATGTCTCAACGGCTGCAGATATTTTTTATTGTTGCGGCAACCATTTTCTTTAGGGCCATCTTACTCAGTTATTATTGCATATTTTGTGCTGTAGCCAGTGTTACCATATTGATAGCTTTATCTTTTATTTTATTTAAAGATTATTAGAGCTTTAAAATTCGAAAAAATTCTCAAAATTCAGTAAAAATTTGTATCACTTCATTTTCTTTGCAAAGTTCTATGTTTTTTATCAGAGCAACATTTTGCATCCAAAAAAATTTGTATACCCCCAGGAAAAAAGTTTAAGAATAGGTAAGAACAGAATTTTTGGATCCATCTATCTCAATATTAACTTCCTTTATGATGAACTAATATTGTAAATCTGGTCCATAATCAAGGTATAAAAGTTTTAGGCTAGCATTCTACAGCCCTGACCTCAATCCAATAGTAACAGTGAAATCTTCAAATATTCAAAAAGTAAGCAGTACGAACTAACAGTGATTGTATTTGATAGAGGAAAATTTCAAAACTTTGAAGGGCCAGGGATAGCTCAAAAATTCTCTGAATTAGTGGATTCGTTTTTCCAGTAACCTCACAAAAAAGGCCACGGGGAGTGGGATGCGGAGCAACTTTCCAAAATAAAAGCCAGTCTAATATACAAGACAATAAATCGCGTCAGTTGATTCCTCTGATCTACGACAAAAAATTACCGTGTAAGGAGTTATAGGATATACAAACAAAATGTTTAAAAAGTATTTTTTTTCTGAATTACTGCAGCTAGAAGGTCATCCTTGGGCGGGTTCAAAAACAATGATTTTGTGAACATACCAAGGGTTGCCAACTTTCGAAGAACTCAGACCCGGAGATTGGAAAAACAAAATTTTTTTGGGCAGACCCATGAAAATTTCTTGTAAATCGAACAACCAAATAAAAAATCTTGTTAAAATGACGAAAATTCAACCAATTTTGTGAGTAGCATTTTTCCAAATGGTCGGTCGTCGTTTTCGTTTACGTTAATTTTATTTCGTAATTTACCCACCATTCTATCATAAATTTCCAAAATTATCATATCGAAATAATGCTTTCTGAAATATTCTCTACTCCAAAGTCAATTTTGTCACTTAGATATACCAAAAATATCTAATGTTATTTTAACATGAATCTCTGATTCATCTATCAGATTAATATTCGGTTTAATCTGATAGTTGCATCTATAATTTGTGTTCTGGCAAGTGCATTTGCTTTTAAGGTTTTTTTATATCCCCACACACACTGTGGCAGGGTATACTAACTTTGACACAACTCAGCATCACCTCCTGAGTCGATTTAGCCATGTCCGTCTGTTTGTCTTCACGATAGCGGTCGCAGTTTTGGAGATATCGACTTGAAACTTTGGTTACATGTTTTTCTCTTCAACACTGAGATTAAGTTCGAGAATCAGCCGAATCGGACGAAAACTGGGCGTGGCTCCCATAAAGCCAAAAAAAGGTCAACATTTTCCAGTATTTTTTTATTGCGGTATTCGATTAGAAATGTTTTGAAATGGATTTTTAACATGGTCCGAGTTTACAAAATCACATACAAAATGGTTCAAAATGGGATCTTAGGATAAAATTTTTTCGACATAGCCGAAGGTAGTTCACTCTCTAGTTTTTTTATTTTTTTATATCAGTAGAATTTGTATAACAAATGTTACTTTTGCAACAAAAATTATTAAACCCTAGGAAAAAAAGTTCTATAAATTAAATTGTAAACTTGGATATTTTTTCGCTTAATATGTCCTGGTCCTCGAACGGTGTCCAATAGGAAGTACCCAAGTTAACCCTAGGAAAAAAAGTTCTATAAGTAGTTAAATTGTAAACTTGGATATTTTTTCGCTTAATATATCCTGGTCCTCGAACGGTGTCCAATAGGAAGTACCCAAGTTAACCCAAATCAGCCCAGAACTTTTTTTTTTTTTTGATTTTTAAAAATAATTGTATTGTTTCAGTTTCATTCCCAGTTCGTTCCAGGCATCATGTCGAACCAAATTAAATAACCGCGTCCAAATCGGTTTCTTAAGATAAACGAAGATAATTGAAATTAGGCAGCCATTTTGTATGGGAGGTAGGCGTTGTTCTTATCCGATGTTCATTCACAAACTTTATTTATATTAAAAATATTTGTTCAATCACAAGCGAACACAACCGCACTTGGAGGAATTATAAAGACAACCCAATTAAATAAAGACACTTAAATTACAGAAAAATGTCATTTGCCCATTTTCAATACCATCCAATCATTTGCCGTAATTTGGAGGCGATAGCTCAAAAACTCCGGCAGTTATCGTTGCGAAAGGACAGACAGGCAGATGGACGGACGGACCGACTGGCATGGCTTAATCGACTCAATAGGTGATGCTGATCAAGAATTTACAGAGTTTTCCATACCGGAATAGACTCCTTATGGGCGTTACACAATATACCCTTGGACACTATAGGCCCTATATAGTATAGGGTATAAGAATGCACTGAATTACAAATGTATTTTAACCTGCCCAGTATATATTTCACATAAAACTTCAATAAATATAATAACGAAATGTGCAATACTAATGAAATAAAGTGAAAATAAACTTAAAATAACTATTGTCATCGGTGAAACAAAGTTGCACGATTTTAAATAAAGGTCTGGTAAACTTAAAATAAATTAGACAATTTTTTAAATAATCGGGAAACAACTTTAAAATAAGTTTTTTTATTTTTGAATTTAAGTTTTCAATTGAAAATAAGTTTGTTTGTAAAATTTAGAACTTTACCAGACTTTCATTAAATTTTCCACTTGTTTTAAGGTGGCTATTTTTGATTTTATGTTGTTTCACTTGTTGTGTGACCAAAAAAACACATTTGATATCAAAAAAACAACTTATCGTTATTTTTAAAGTACAATACAAAAACTATTGCTAATGTGACCATATGGTCTCGCTGGGCTGATTCGGGTTACTTCCGATACTTCGGAAGTAAATAGAAATTATTAAAGTAGGCTGTACCTAATTATTAATTGGTTTAAAAATTTGAATTCAAAGACAATTTCATACTGCAGATATATACTCTAAATCAAATTTTTTTATTGGAGATTACAGATTTTGGTGAAAAAATATGGTAACACTGGCTGTGGGCTTTATTTTGATGGAACCACCGCATCGACTCCAAAACAAAAAAATTCAAAAAGTAAAGATAATTGAAAAACTTTCTCAAGTTGTAATGGTTCCCAAACCTGGAAAAGATTCCAGAAATATGGATATATAGACTAATTTTTTTTGTCTAAACCATTCGAAAAACTTTACATAAGCAGATTTTGCCTATACTTATAGTGAAAAATTTGGTGCATGGCACTATCGGACAAGTAAGCCTAGTGTAAGGTAGATCGACATCGATTATAATCGAAAATCTGTTTTGGGCTTTCAAAATCGATTAGGTTAGGTTAGACTGGCCGGCCGAAGCCACCCACTACAAGGTCCCTAGCGATACCAGAAAGTTTCTATTGTTTCAGCGAAAATATACATCATTTAGCATGCAAGCGTTGTTTCCAAATCTTAAAAGAGAAATCACACTAAGTCCGGCGACTACTTCTAGTCCCCCAAACGTTCAAGCTCCTAAGTACTTTAATCGAGTTCCGAGAGAGCAGGACATTCAAAATCGATTATTTTGGAGACAATTTTACAGATGTCAAAATAGTCGATAGTATTGAATGAGATTAATCGATTTTTTTAATATAACGTTTTCACCACTGACTACTTTAAATACAAACACATCAAGTACAAAAAAAATTATCAACGAATCTTAATGCTGTTCAGCAAGCACGAAGTCCTACTGATAACCATGGTTCAACTGGTGATCTTTGGAGCTTACATGACACTCTAAATAATTATACATTTTTTAAATTGTATTTTCCTGGTTCTAAAACGATTTTGAGATTTGTGGCCCATATACATAGCGCAGCCTTTAAACGTTATCCGATTGGCCTCACATTTTCATTGGTTAGGCTAAAAGGAAACGTATACCGCCCGTCAGTTGGAAATCAGAGAAATTAAAATGTACATTAACGTTGCCCAAAAAAATCCATATCTCATAGTGACCGCATAGTGAATCGGATCAACGGAATATATTGCTTTTTTTTTCTTAAATTTCGTATAAGTAGGCCTACTGGAATTCCTTTTCCAATAAACTTTGTATCTTATTAGTTTCTAAATTCAAATTCGGATTAAAATTGTTGGAAGCATAAATACATTCTTTCAAGTTAAAAAAACTGTAATAATCAAAAGACTGAACGACTCCATCCAATGTTAAAATATGCAACTATATGTACGAATTCTAATAATTGCGTGTCCCGGTAGTCGAGAAGGTACTGTAAATAGTTTTTTGTTTTGTATCTTTTTTATAATTAGATATCCCTTTTCAGAAAATGTTGCCACTTTTTTGGGCAGTGGCAACACTGATTGTAGATTCAATAGCAGTTAACTTTTAAAACAAACAGTATTGCTCCGCTCTTTTCCTCCATATCACCATATATTATTTACATATCACCGATTACAGACTTCGGTATAAACACCCTTTTTAGGTGGTAAGCAAATGTACCTATTTGATCTACAGTAGTAAAACGCCCTAAATGTTACATTATACCCACGGCCTCGCTAGCAGTAATTGAGTGCATACATTTTTAAAATCAAGTTATTGTAAATTTAACTTTAAAGCCTTGGACTTTTGCAGTTTTAAATGTCTAACGTTAATTGTTAAAGAAACGCAGGAGTTATAATGTGTAAGCGAAATGAAATACCGGATCCATCCTGTACCACATCGAAAATTTCATTGAAATCCGTTCAAAATATACCAAGTTGTAACACTTGCGTAGCAGATTTTAATAGAGTATCACCTTATACTATATGCAAGATGTTAACGAAGTATGTAAACCCGGGAACGAATTAAATAATTTTAAAATAATATTTCCCAAGACCACAATTTATAATAACTGACTTACATATTAAGTAATTCATATGCATACGTACTATCTTGAACGCCGAAAATTAGAAAAGGGCAATGATATGTTGATATGTGTTTCATTAAAATCGGAGTTATAAGAGAACAAACTAGCATACACAATCAATCAATCAAACTCACGAACAGTTTTATATAATAGTAAAGATGATACAGTTGAAACACCAATGTTGGTTCTCACAATTTAACACATTCACACATTAAGGGAATTCACAAGGTCTCATATTGTCGTATTGCCGTATCATCGTGTTTGGAAAAATACAGTGGTTGTGAGCACATCTATTGTAATATATGAGTTGTATATAAAGATTTATATACAACTCCTGGCAGGATCGCCATGTAATATTTGAGGAAGTGTATTTTAGTGTAGTGTACGAGAAATATAATTATTCTTGAAATTCTTCACGAAGGGCACGACGTAAACTCCACAGACTATTCGTCATGTACCAAAAGGTAAATTTGAAGGCTTACCAGGCCAAAGAGAAGAGTCTAGATTTGAGTTCCAAACAAGTCGGATTTTATTAATGCCTTGCGTCTTCTTTTATAGAACAATTTGGATTAGTTTGCATAATTACACTTTCAATTGATATTTACAATAATGAATTGGTCAGCTGAAGGATCCGAATTCAACTGAACCGAATTATTTCAACAAACAACTAATGGAGTGCATTGCACTGTTATGCACATGTGTCAGCACTTCTGCGTTGTAGTTTGTTCAAGTAAGTGATTCATATTGAGCGGTCGACTAAGCTCAGTATGAATGAACTACACTATTCCAGAAAAAATCTAGTACTGTCATTTCAGTGAGAGAGAGAAAAGAGAGCGAAAAAATTATGTAGCAAATGTTCAACCTAACCTATATTCGTTTGCCACGGGATGCGTGTGCGTAGTGCAAGTAGCCATCTGGCCCATGTTGACGGTTGGAAGATTTTTTGTGGTCACCACGATCTTTGTTGCAATATTTTCGGCAAGACGAGCATTAAAAATAGTCCCTAAAATAAATTATAACAATTTCCTCTAATTACTTTTCAAATAAGAAGAAGAATGATACGAGAGTCACAGAAACGGGAACGGGCCACATTACTGTATTACAAAATTCTGTATAGTCAAAATTCTGTAAAAAAAACGACAAAATATTCTGTACGAACAAAATTCTGTTTTATCATAATTCTCTACATTTAAAATTCTGCAAAAAATATTCTGTATTTTAATACACAAATTCTGTAATTTTGTATTTTTTTTTAAGAATACGGCAAAAAGACATAATTAACATTATTTATTCTAAAATTTCACACAATATTTAATACATAATGAGGTTTTTAGCAATTCTTAAATCGTTTCTTTTTTATTATAACCCTACATTAACTTGCTTTGGCTTGACTATATATATATATGTCGGTATACATATCCCCAAATCTGCGGCGAGCTTTTTCATACACTTCCACATGAGCTAGAGAGCTGAAATTTTGGAACACTGATAGAACTCCGGTGACAATGCATTCTATTTTGGGTCCATCAGAGGCGTAGGGGGCCGTGGGGGGACTCAAACCCCTTTTTCTTAAACATGGTACAACTTCCGATTCCTTCGAGCTACAATGATGAAATTTGGTATGTGGGTTCTTATTGACAGAATAAAATTTTACTCTCTTTGTGGGGGTGTGGGGATAAAGGGGAGGGGGATGGAGCCTTTTTAAAGTTCGGGATGGACTAACGTTCGTATTTTTTAAGCTACAGGACTAAAATTTTGTACTTAGGTTAGCGTTCGGGAAAAAGGGGGGGGGGGAAATTTTTTTTTAAAAAAGGTAAAAAAAAATTTTTTAAAAAAGGGGAAACAACAAAAGAGTAAAAAACTAGTTTTTTAAAATATAACCCTTTAACCGACTGAAAAGCAGAAAATAAATTCCCTTTAATTTAATTTCCGCAACTTCGATTTAAAATTAAGGGTTTTTTGGCCACTTCAAAATCTGACATAAGGAACAAACCAGCCAAAAACCCTTAATTTTAAATTGAAATTTTCAGTGTATTACTTTTTATTAAACTAATGTTTGACAATATGAACTTAAAGTAAGTTTTTACTTCGACTAACGAGACAATCACTGTTAGTTTCACGTATCTTTAGATTTATTTTGATTTTATAATTTACAATAACAAATTTTAAAAACAACCACAAATGTCATATTCTCCCACTTGAATCCCGGAACGAATAGAGAACAAAACTAGTAAGAGAATTATCTTCGGTCTGACCGAAGCTATGTTAGTAATTTTATCGAAAATCGGTATTTGATAGTTTTATGATATTTTATTCATAATTTTTCGATATTTTATCGATAATTTATCCATTTTTTATATCGATAATTGTCGATTTTATATAGATAATTTATCGATAATTTTTCGATATTTCATCGATAATTTATCGATAATTTATCGATAATTTATCGATAATTTATTGATAATATACCGATAATTTTTCGATAATTTATCGATAATTCATCGATTTTTTATCGATATTTTCCAATATTTATCGATCATTTTAGTTTCCTGATCCATTTAAAAATGTTGTTCCAATTCCATTTTGTTCCGGTCCAATTCCATTTCGTTAAAGTTTCATTCCCATTTTGTTCCCGACCTCATTTTCAACCCAATGCAAAAAACCGCATCCAAATCGGATCAGTATTTCTCAAGATAAACGAAAGTAATACGAATTTGGCGGCCATTTTGTATGGAAGGTAGGCGTGGCTCTTTTCCGATGTTGCCCATTTTCAGTACCGTCCAATCATTCGACAAAATAAGAGGAGTGCCAAAATTTGGAGGCGATCGGTTAAGCAGAGTTCTGAAAAGTTTAAATTGATTTATTTCTACAGGTAATAAAAGAAACCATGAATGTGGATGAAAGTATTGGTGGTAAGTGGAAATTGTACTCATATTGCAGTGATACACGAATAGGCTCAAATTTAAGACATTTGTCCCTCCATTTATGCATTAATAACAGCTTTGTATGAAAACATAGGCCCATATTAATAGTCAAATGAAGTTCCAACTTAATTTTACTACTCTTTTAAGTTGACAGATAATACACTGAATTGACAGCTACTAAGCTGGTACTAAGGTTTAGTAGCTTCTAAATATGAATATGAGCCATAAATATTAAGTTAACATAGATGTTGCTAAGCGCGTCCTTGTTATGTCATATTGTTGGATATGCTTCATTTCGCCGCACTGTGTTATTATAATGTTATATTGTTTTAAAAAAAATGTTTGTACCAACCTGACTGAATTTCTGGCTACGCCATTGATAGTGTTAGCCGAAACTACTAAAAACTCGCAAACTACCTACATACGTACATATATATACATATATATATATATATATATATATAAAAAATGGTTGTCCAATACGGTTATAATACGAAGAAAAATCGTTAAAATTTATAAGTGAATAAACACAGAAACGAAATAAAAGAACAAATATGTACTTTCAAGAGCATATCAACGACAATTTATTTAGGTTATGGTGTGATGTGTGGTGATGCAGGAAGTTACGAGATATTAGGAGGTTGAAAATTTTGAGCCGCCGAAAAACTGAAAAATAATTCTGTAAATAATTTTAAAAGTATTTCGAAGATTTTAATTTATTGATATACCTACTTTATATATATTTGTATATAGAATGGAAATTTTAGCCAATTAAACAATTATTTATATATATACACTATATTAAATAAAGCTATACATATATTTATATTTCCACAAGTGTTTGTAACAAAAAGCAAGTTAATTCTAAGCAGGTATCTATAAAACTCCTTAAGAATAAACCTATTCATTGTATGAATCAGACAATAAGCAAACATATCTTATAAACATATGCATACATATATACGAATGACACAAAGACAATACATAATAACAATAATATCTACAAGAATAATGTAGTAGAGGCAATTGTTTCAGTATAAATAAAATTAAATAAATAAAAAAATATTCTTATAAAAAAATGTCCAAAAAAATTATCAATCTGTTTTATTGACGTTAGGGTTTCTTTTTTTCAGATTTATTTAATACGACTTGGAGGCTATGCGGTTCAAATTTTTATGCTGCAAACATTTAAATGTTCATGATATTGATAGGAAACTTGTGGTTTTTGGCGTCGTTTTTTTTAATGATGGTTTCAAGCGATATCGAAACCATTTTAGACCCTATGTTAACATTTCATTTAAGCTGTGCCAAACGAAAGTCAAAAACTACAGCTTTACAAATATATTCTTTTAGTTTTATTTACTATTTTAATACGTTCAATCAAAATTCACAAAATTTAACATCAGACTAATTCTGAAAAATTATAAAAAAGTTGGGAATGCGGTGTTCATTGAAATTCTAATAAAATTATTGCAAATAAAATTATTGAATAAATTCAGAATTGGTCGCTGAACTGTCAAAATTTCACTTTTTCGCCGCAACATATTCCGATTGGCACAAGGCCTTAGCTGTCAAAGCCAAGTATCAAACATCGAGATACTCCAACATCACCCAGATCAGAAATAATTTTTTTTGTTTTACTTAATACTTTATTTATTGGATTTTTCTAAATACCTAGAAATAAAAATATTTTTTTACGATGTAATTTAACAATTTAATTAACATTTGACAATACCTACCAACAATACCTTGTTGTCCAAATCCAATGATTTGGACAACGTTAGGCAGTAATCGATCGTTATGGCGGCATCAGGGTGACGGAGATTCTGTTCCCCAGAGTTCAACCCCATATGCCCATATGGGTTTAATTATACTTTTGTATCAGGGCATATTTTAGTGGATTTTAGCACACAAAATGGGTAGTTGTAAATTTAAATTGGCAGTTGTATTCTATTCGCTTCAGGGATGATTTTTTGGTACAATTGTACTTTTTTGGTACAATTTCAAAGACAAAAGTACATTGGTACTACATTGACATTTTTGGTACAATAAATGCGAAGGGTATCAGATTAATGATTAACTATATTTTCCAATTTTTTTCTCAAATATTTTCGTTGTTTAAGGTTTGTTTCCAGCTCTAAAGTACTTGTCAAATTTCGTTTCGAAAGAAGCTAAGAAATTGATAATTAAATTTCCATTCGTAAATTTTCTTTAATTCGTATCGATTTTTTTTACCTTTTGGTAACGAAATGCGACACGGCCACTCTCTGCCCTCTTCAGAAATTTGGAATTGTTTCCAATTTCTTTTGAAAAGTTGACATTATCAGCTGTCAAATTTAGATCACAAAATTTGAATTGCGCAAAAGCGCAATTCAAATTTTTGCTTTGGCATTTGTCAAAAAATTCTGATCTAATACAATTTTACAGCAAGGAACTTGACAACATTTTTCTTGAGTCGTTTCTTTAGAGCTGGAAACAAAGCGTTTCATTTATGTAACGTTAAAAGTAACTTTATTTTGTGCAATTTTTGTTTTTATTATTAAAACTTCTTTGTTAAAAGATTTATAAATTAAAGTATGCTTATAAATACATGTAACTTGTTTAAGTTTTTGAATATTAATAACTTTTCTGTTCATACTACAAACCATTAAAAAAATTTTGACATTGAAGTGTTGGTACTTTTTTAACAGATTTGGTACTATTTTTTTTGCCTTTTTGTACAAAATGGAACAACCCAAATATCATCCCTGATGTAAATACAAAGTAGTTATTTGAAAACGTTGTAATTTCTTTTTTGATCTAGGGTTGCCACACGGTCTGGATTCGTCTGGATTGTCCAGATTTTTTGTCATGTGTCCAGAGTCCAGTTTTTCAATAATTTGTCCAGACAAAATTTTCTCTGATATTTCTCAGTAAAAAAACTAAAAAAAGTCAGAAAACCTAATAGCGTTTTCGTTTTTATTATAAAGATAAAGTTTTCTGTCAAATAGTTTTATTTTTTTCAATTACTGCTAATGAGTTTTTAGCCATTTAAATAACTTAGGTTCCTTACCTTCAGTAGAATGATGGCTGATTTCATAAAATCTGAAATATTTCTGCGGCCAAAGACAATATCCTCTTAAGTAATAAAGCATGAATTGAATAAGACTGTATACGTCATTCTAAACAAGAGTCTTCTAAAATATTTATGGAACTACACCACACCACACAAAAAGTAGTTTATTTTGGAATTTTGTTTCGACTTAAGTGCTTATTGCTTTCGACCACAAAATTGTCAGACTAAACTATAAAACTGTAAAGAGTTCTACACACTTTTAAAAACAGTAAATTGTTACAAGCGGCCCTTTGCTACAAAATATTTGTGGAAAGAATAGCATTGTACTGTTTTTAAACCGAAGTTGTAAAGCTTTCAACGTCTTTCAAAACTGAAAAAGACAAATTTACAGGTTGCATGCCAATGAGAAGGTACTAAAGGCGGTTACAAACTTCTAACCGCGCCAAAATAGACCTGTAAAGGTGTTTTTTTTCAATGTATATCCTTGCATATTGCTATCCACATCCTACTTTACTATTTCTTAAAAATATGCCATTAAAGTAAAAAAAAAATTTCCGATTTTTTCTTTGAATGTCCAGTTGAAAATGGAAAAGTCCAGATATTTTTTTTCAAAATCCAGACGAAGATCATTTTGCATGTGGCAACCCTAATTTGATCCCATGTTTTTGTTTATTTGGGTAGTGGTAAAAAAGCCTTAAAATATGCCCTGTTTTGTATAAAAGGATTTTATATGTGGTGTTGAATCTAGATTCTAGAATCCGTGTTTATTTAGTTTGATTTGTATAATTTTGGTCTCGATGTGCTTTTTCCAGGTGAGCCTGCGATCGAGATATGTAGTTTCAGTACATTGCGGTATAACACTTTTATTTATTGTAATCATGGGGCAAGTGTCTTTTCTTAGGGTGAAGGTTATATGTGCGCTCTTACACGGTCGAAAATTCAGGTTTAATTTTTCAACCTTTAAAGTTGACATATTTATCCTAACCAAAACAGGTTGAGAATCTCAACTTTAAAAGTTGAAAATAAGTATATAAGAGTTTTTCAACAAAAAAGTTCAAATTTTAAACTTTAAAGTTGAAAATATTTCGGAAATTATGAGTACATAAACCAAAATGGTTGAACATTTCAACCTTCATGGTTGAAAATTGTAACCAAAAGTTAAAAATTTCAACCTTCATGGTTGAAAATTTTAACCAAAAGTTTAAAATTTCAACCTTCATGGTTGAAAATTTTAACCAAAAGTTAAAAATTTCAACCTTCAAGGTTGAAAATTTTAACTAAAAGTTAAAAATTTCAACCTTCAGGGTTGAATGTTCAATTTGAATTTTAACACCGCTTCCGCATTTGATTGGCTGAAATGAAAATAACACAAAAAAATTGTATACTTGGGAATTTATTTTTTTTATAATTTCTTGTTTATTCTTGTTTAAATTTCTATTTTTAGACATTGCGCTTTTAGTTAATTTCGAATGAATTTTAAATTTTTTACTTTTTTATTACATTACATTATGGATATATTAATGTTATATTTGTTGTAAGTTATAATTATATTATATTTGCGGAAGGAAGAGATCATATAAATTTTTGTACTTACTAATGTTTGGTGTCGTCGAGATTTGAACCCTGGACATTTCTGTTCATTGACGCGCGCGTTGCGAAGGCCTCTTAGCACGCTCAGCTACTTCTAGAAGTCTCTTGCAATGTTCTAACTGCATATATTATATGATTGTACTTTTTGTACGTATTTATATACATTTTTCATACAATATTTTTGAAAATGAATTGAAGCATTTATAGGAATTCCATTTTTTATAGGAATTGCCCAAAAAAAAATAGTGTATGAAAAAGCTTGCCGGAGATTTGAGGATATATTTATCTATATATATATTTATATATGACATATAGTGCAAAACCATTTAAAAAAAAAGGAATATAACAAAAAAAAAAAATATAGGAAACGGAAATCTAATTCGTGCCGTGGGGGATTCGAACCCGGGTTCCCAAAAACACTAAAAAGTTCTCAACTTTTTAGGTTGACATTTTCAACCTCAGGGTTTAAAATTTCAACCTTAGGGTTGAGAATTTCAACCTTAAAAGTTTAAATTTTTTACGGAAATAAATTCTCAACTTTTTGGGTTGAGTTTTTCAACCTCAGGGCTTAAAATTTCAACCTTAAGGTTGAGAATTTCATCCTTAAAAGTTGAAATTTTTACGGAAATAAATTCTCAACTTTTTGGGTTGAGTTTTTCAACCTCAGGGTTTGAAATTTCAACCTTAGGGTTGAGAATTTCAACCTTAAAAGTTTAAATTTTTTACGGAAATAAATTCTCAACTTTTTGGGTTGAGTTTTTAAAATTTAAACTTTTAGGTTGAGAATTTCAACCTTTAAGTTGAAATGTTGATTATATACTTTTTTCAACCTGTAAAGCTTAAAATCTCAACCCAAAATAGTTGAAAATTTGAATTTAAACCTGAAAAAGTTGAAGAAGGTTTAAAAATTAAACCTAAATTTTCGACCGTGTAGACTTGTTGAGTCTATTTCTCCACTTTGATAGCCAATTTTTGTAAAGTGTTCAAATGTTGTTGCACGTATTGTGATGCCAACATAGGGTTTGAGTGTGAGCACAGTATTGCGGTGTCATCGGCAAATGTTGAGATGAGGGTCTGATCATTGGTGGGCATATCAGATGTAAAAAGTATATACAGGAGGGGGCCAATTCCACTGCCTTGGGGTAAGAAATACAGCTGAGCAGTATTTCTTTTTCGAAGGTTTTTCTGATCATGTCAACAATGCGATGAACCTGTTTGATTGTGCCATGTTTTTTCTCTAAATCCAAATTGGTGATAAGGTATTACACCTTTATCAAATATTGTGGGTAGCATAATTTCTATAAAAAGTTTTTCGAAAAGCTTCGACAGGGTAGAGAGTAAACTTATTGGGCGGTATGAGCTCACGTAGGTAGTGTTTTTTCCTGGTTTCCGAATCATCGTGATCTGCTACAGGCATTAGATGCAACGGGGTTAGGTACACTCAAAGAATTTTTTCGTTCGTAAGAAACGAAAAATTAGACAAACACACTTCGTTTGTTGTTTCGTTTGCGACCAACGTTTAAGTAACGAAAAAAAAAAAAATGTTCATCTCAGCCAGGATTCGAACGCGGGACGTAAAGTTTATAAGTTACGCACATACACGCTGTGCCACTGAGCTACTTCCGTTCTGGTCGATAAAAACAAAGCTTATATCGAATTCGTTTAAACGTTTATTAGAAATTAGTTTTTAATTTGCAGCAATTTAAAAACGTTTCCAATAAAAGTTAAATGCAATACTTTTATTGGAAACGTTTTTGAATTGTTGCAAATTAATTTATTATTTGCGGCAAAACGACTTAATTTGGAGCAAAGGTTTTTGGTTTGTTTTTTCGTTTAAGTTTGTATTCAAAAGTAGTATATTTGAAGCAAACGTTCTCCAAACATAATAATTCTTTGAGTGTAGAGGCAAGCCAGAGACAGTTCACATTTAAACATGAGGATGAAGGTTTGGAGTTACCCGTAAAAAAGTTCCCTAACCAGGGAGGGGTTAAATGTGTCATGGGATGTGGAATTAAGCATTTCTATCACAATGTAGTAAGTTTAAAGGGTTGTTTGTAAATTAAAGATGTGATAAAGTTAATGTCTCAAATGGTTTAATTCTGGACATTCCAGAATGAATTGTACGGAAATCATCACGGGTTATTGCATAAAACTGAACAATAAAAATTCGCTAAACAAATTCTGCTATCAACTGTAGTCCTTAAAGTAAAAAATTATAGGGGTGAATTTAAAAAAGGTAGAGTTTTATTGGACAACGACTCTCAAGTAAATTTAAAAACAGCACATTTTAAAAAACAATTGGGTATTAAAGGAGAAAAAGAACATATCACGATTGAAGGAGTCGGAGAAAATAAAGCTGAAGTAAAGGAAAAGGTGGCCATTAACATTCAGTCTGTGGTATCTGATTTTCAAAGTAATGTAAATGTGTTAGTGGTTCCCAAAATAGTATCAGATTTACCGTCAAAGAAAATTGTAAAAGGAAAGATTCCGGAGAACATCAAATTAGCTGATCCAAATTTTAATATTCCTGGAAAAATTTATATTCTGCTAGGATGTTGTACTTGTTGGGTGGCTTGTGGAAACGTAATTGAAGAGTCATCATCAATGTATTGTGGAATGATAACATGCGAAGAAAGCTTGGATGAGCAATTGGAAAAATTTTGCGAATTGGAAGAAATTACAGCGGCTAAATTGCAAACTCGTGATGAAATGAAATGTGAAAAAACATTTTGAAAACAATTTTAAGCTACATAGGTGAGGATGGGAAATTCATCGTGAAATCATAAAGAAAATGTAAGTAATTTAAGAAATTCAGCAACTCAAGCTGAAAGAAAACTAGAGAGTGGACTATCTTCGGCTATACCGAAGCTGAAATACCCCCACACTGTAGGAAGAAGTACCTCGAATATAAAAAAATGTGGTCTCAAGACAATATTTTGACCCAATTATAGGTGGTTTTGGAGCCCGGAACACGTCCAAAATCCATTTCTAAAAATTTCCAATCAAATCCACCAAAAAAAAATGTTGGTCTCAAGACCCCATTCAGACCCTTATATATGTGGCTTCGGAACCTCGGACCATGTCAAAAATACGTTTCTAAACATTTCCAATCGAATACAACAATAAAAAAGACTTGAACAATTTTTACCTTTTTTTTCGGTGTATGGGAGCCACGCCCAGTTTTTGTCCGATTTGGCTGATTCTCGAACTTGATCTCAGTATTCACGAGAAAAACATGTACCCAAAGTTTCAAGTTGATATCTCCAAAACTGCGACCTCTATCGTGCGGACGGACAGACAGACGGACATCGCTAAATCGACTCAGGAGGTGATGCTGATCAAGAATATATATACTTTTCCATACCGGACACGCCTCCTTATGGGCGTTACAAACGTTGTGACAAAGTGAGTATACCCTGCCACAGTGAGTGTGGGGGTATAATTATGAAAGGCAAACGATTCATTAAGATTGCAATATAATGAATTTCTACAACAATATTTAGAACTAGGTCATATGAGGAAGGTAAAGTATGTGCATGAATTTAATTATAAATATTATTTACCCCATCATTGTGTAATAAGACCAGAAAGTTCAACCACAAAATTACAAGTAGTGTTCGATGCATCTTGTAAGACATATAATAATATATAAATGAGATGTTATCTACGGGACCACGATTGCAGGAGGACTTGTTCAATATCTTGTTAAGATTTAGGAAACATGCATATGTTTTTCAGCAGATATTGAAAAAATGTATAGGCAGATATGGGTTAAGGACGATGACCAAAAATATCAGCTGACATATTGGCGTTGGAACCCAAAAGATAAATTGAAAACATATGCACTTAAGACAGTTACACAAAGCTGGGCATAGTTAATCGAGAATTTAACTTCGTTAACCCAGTAATAGTTAATCAAAAATTTAACTTCGTTAAATTAAAAAGTTAATTGCGTTGAAAAGTTAACTTCGTTAAAAGTTAAATTAAATAGTTAAATTCTCTATAGAAAAATTTTTTTTCCAAAAAACGCATAAAAAAAACATTTTAACTATATACAATTGAATGCCTGCACTCACAGAAAATTTTTTGATCGATATTTAAATATAACTTAAACTAGAGAGTGGACTATCTTCGGCTATACCGAAGTTGAAATACCCCCACACAGTAGGAAGAAGTACCTCGAACATATAAAAATGTGGTCTCAAGATCCTATTTTGAGCCAATTATAGGTGGTTTTGGAGCCCGGACCATGTCCAAAATCCATTTCTAAAAATTTCCAATTAAATCCACAAAAAAAAAAATTGGTCTCAAGACCCCATTTAGACCCTTATATATGTGGCTTCGAAACCTCGGACCATGTCAAAAATACGTTTCTAAACATTTCCAATCAAATACAACAATATAAAATTTTTACCTTTTTTTTCGGTGTATGGGAGCCACGCCCAGTTTTTGTCCGATTTGGCTGATTCTCGAACTTGATCTCAGTATTCACGAGAAAAACATGTAAAAAAAGTTTCAAGTCGATATCTCCAAAACAGCGACCGCTATCGTGCGGACGGACAGACGGACAGACGGACGGACAGACAGACGGACATCGCTAAATCGACTCAGGAGGTGATACTGATCAAGAATATATATACTTTTCTATACTGGACACGCCTCCTTATGGGCGCTACAAACGTTGTGACAAAGTTAGTATACCCTGCCACAGTGAGTGTGGGGGTATAAAAATTAAAACTTTGTAAAAATTTTACAAAACGAATTTGCCGACGCGCTTTTTTTTGATTGTCACTACGCACCCAGAGTTCCAAGTTGATTGGAAAATGTCGGCGGCGGCTAAACAGTTTCGCGCCGACCATAATCGGCTTCAATCGGCGTGCGAACAAATCGATGTCAATATCGGTTGAGCCGACACAATCGACTCAATATTTCGCCGCCGGCGGGCTAGGCACGCCCTCTCGAGTTGGAACTTTTTGAATTTTTGTCAACAACACGAAAGAGTTCTGTGTTTACAATTTTTCAACAGTATGGCTAGGTAGATTATTAAAAATAGTATGAATTCTTAATTTTTCCTTTTTTTTTTAACTTTAATAATACAAATTTTTTTTCGTTTCAAAGTTAACTATTGCTAGTTAATCGAAGAAATGTAACTTAACTAAATGAAAAAGTTAATGGTTTTCAAAATGAACTGAAACGTTAAAAGTTAACCAAAAATTTAACTTCGTTAATTAACTATTAACGAATTAACTAGTTAATGCCCAGCTTTGCAGTTACATATGGGACATCAGCCGCTCCATATCTTGCCGTTAAATGTTTGCAAATGATAGCAAATATTGAACAAGGAAACTGCTGCTGAAGTTATACGTAGAGATTTCTACATGGATGATTTGATGACCGGTGGGGATTGCCTTAAATAACTTATACACGTACAAGAAACGGTAAATAATATGCTAAATAAATACGGATTGTCATTAAGGAAGTGGTGTGCAAACCATCCAGATTTGCTTACAAATATACCAGTTCAAGATTGTGAAGTACAACTGGATCTTGATTTGGATAATGCATGCACGGTTAAAGCACTAGGTGTAGTATGGTATCCGTCTAGTGGCATGTTGGGGATTAAGTGTAATTGAGTTGATGATGAGAAAATGACTTAAAGAAGTATGTTGTCAGATATTTCGAAACTGTTTGATCCACTGGGCATTGTTAGTCCAGTGACGGTGAAGGCAAAAATGTTGTTGCAAAAGTTATGGAAGCTAAAAATTGATTGGAATATAAAGGTTCCCAATGTGCTTTTAGAAATTTGGAATAAGATAAAAAAGCAATTACCACAGTTGAGTGATTTAAAAATTAAAAGGACACTGGTTATTAAAAAACCTGTAAATATTGAGTTACATGGATTTTGCGATGCTTCAATGGGACAGTCGTATATTTTAAATCAGTAAACAATGCAGGTGATAGTTACATAAATATTGCAGCGGCAAAATCTCGTGTAGCGCCGGTAAGGATCGAAACAGTGCCACGACTGGAGCTTTGAGCAGCAGTTTTACTAGTTGATTTGATGAAAATGATACTTAACAGTTTAAAGATGAATTTCAATAATGTATTTTATTACTCAGATTCCGAAATTGTATTAAGTTGGCTCAAGTTGGATCCTGCAACACTTAAAATATTTGAATCAAATAGAGTCAGTTTTGTTCAATCAAACAGTAGGGCGATTCATTTAAAGTGGGAAACCCCTCGGAAACGATTCAGTTGTGCAGATGAGCAGTCAAAATATATGAAATTTGACAGTTCTCCCACTTTAAATGAATACCCTTAGTGATGTTAGAAACTTGAACCATGTAAAAACAAAGGAGAATCCAGCAGATTTAATATCAAGGAGACTGTTTGCAAATGAAATGCTCAACCATAAGTTATGGTTTGAGGGAGCTGGATTTCTATAATCTACGGAAAACTACAAATCAAGTTGGCAGAGAATTAAAGTGCTTCCGGGGGTGAAGAAAACTAAAGTTGTATTGACAGGAATAATTCACGAATCATTTTTAACTAGAATACCTTTAAAATGTGATTGCGGTTACAATTAAATTTAGAGATTTGACTATGAAAAGGTCAATAAAAGTTTGGAAGGAGTACACAACTGAAGCTCTGCTAGTATTAGCGAAAGATATGCAATGGAATTCAAGAAAGTAGATTGTAATATGAGGCAAAACACCCAATTTTACTTCCTTACGGATATGAATGGGTGTTGGTTGAGTATCTCCTCAAAAAGCATTTACACGTTGGACCACAGGGGCTTTTGGCCATAGTAAGGCAAAAATTTTGGATAATACGTGGAAGAAAATTGACAGGAAAAGTGGATAAAACTTATGGAACTGAAAGGAAAATTTAAAGAAAAAAAAAAAAATTACAGTGAAAATTATTCTTTTTTTTAAATTAAAAAAAGCGACGGTCGCACCGGGATTTGAACCCGCAGTTCCCGGGTGGCAGTCGAATATCTTCCCACTAGGCTACGGTTATCAACAGCGTATCAACTGTCAATTTAACAGTTTTAACTTTCGGATGGTTTTTAACCGCGAAAACTGTTAAATGTACCTACTTTTTCGTTGATTTTACAGTTTTTTTTCTCTCGGTGTATGAACTTACGTTTGTAGGGTCCTATCCCGGTTCTGGGACTTGCAAAAGCAGTACCTTTTTCAGCATCACTTCTCGCCCAGTCTCCGTTGGGTAAACGAATTGGCGATTCTGCAATTATGGGACGTTTTAAATTTTTGGTGGCACGCCAAAGTGAGTAATTTGTTGAGCTTGTCGGTGTAAGCTTTTCCATGTATTGATGCAGATCATTCTTTTTTGCTTTCAGTTCATTTTGGAGTTTTAATCAGCTTTTTTTTCCCATAGGGTGATGTGAACTTTTGCCAACCACGCCTTATTGATCTATTTTCTGGTAAGAGCGCAGCTATATTTTGTGGAAAAAATTCCTTTTTTTGAGTAGTGTTATTGATTTTTGGGGTCGCTGCCAGTGCGGAGTTTGTAAGCAGAAGGGTAAAGTTATACACTGCCGTATTCAGTTGCTCCTCAGATTTCAATGACACATGGTAATGTGTGAACTTATATATTTTCTGAATTTACGCCAATTCGTATGCATACTGGTGAGTTTGTCGGGTGGGTTGACTTCTGAATTTGGCGCATATTTTACTGTGATTATAGTGGGTGTGTGGTCAGACGAGAGTTCCACTGAAGACTCAATGGTTAGTTGAGTTCGTTTAAGGGTCTTGATTACTGCAAAATCAATAACATCTGGAATTTTGCGTCTGTCTGATGGCCTGACGAAACCACATCAATGCCGAGTTTGCTGGTAATATCCCATAGTTGTCTTCCTTTTGGTGAAACCAGTCGAGAGCCCCAGTAAGTGTGTTTGGCATTAAAATCTCCAGCTACGAGAAATTTTGGGCCAAGGGTTGCAAAAATGTCTGAAACTGCTGTTCAGTTATTTTGGAACTGGGTGGACAGTAAATTGCAGATATTGTTAATCCTTTTATGTATTCATCAAGGCATGTACTGGTGGCTTGCAAATATTCGGTGCAAAAATCCTGCAGAACATAGTGTTTAATTCTTAGAGCCCGACCAATTAATCGGCATCGGCCTCGGCCGAAAATGCACATTCGGCTTCGTCTTCGGTTTTTCCAAAAAATGGCCGAAGTTTTGGCCGAAATTTTTTTCTTATTTTTGCGACACTGAAAACTAAAACAAATTTTTTACGATACGGTTTTCTAGCCCACATCACATCTAAACGGTCTTACTGATTTTCTTGAGACTTGAATGTAAAATTGTGTAATTGATGGAATTTTCAATGGGACATAAGAGGCCCACAAAACAAAAAATATGATTAAAATTTAACTTAGTAATCATCGAACATTGAGTGAATCTCGTCTCAAATTGCGAGGCACGGGGTTACAGCTGCCACAAAGTACATCCTTGGACATTTTCTGCGTGGATTACTGAATTTTAAATATAGCTTAATACTCGCCCTGATGTCTATGTTAAAAGGAGTCCTGGTAAACTGTATGAATTTTCAAATATAGTAGGAGGCTCACGGAAGGATTCTACCTTTTAGAAATGTAGCCCAAATTGCTGCGCCAACATATATGAAAAGTAGTTCTGGTGCTCAAATCCGGGACCGATTTTGGTAAAATTTTACATTTAAAGTTCAAAGCTTCACAGGTGGTATTTACCATCAACTAGAACATCCTTTGCCCATCACCTGACGGATTTGTGGAGTCCCTTAAAAAACAGCTACTTAGATGGATTAATTCTTTGAAGAATTCTCTACCATTTCTACTAAATTCCCATTATTTAATGCTTTACTCCAAATTTTTAACTAGAGAGTGGACTATCTTCGGCTATACCGAAGTTGAAATACCCCCACACAGTAGGAAGAAGTACCTCGAACATATAAAAATGTGGTCTCAAGACCCTATTTTGAGCCAATTATAGGTTTTTGAGCCAATTGGAGCCCGGACCATGTCCAAAATCCATTTCTAAAAATTTCCAATTAAATCCACAAAAAAAAAAAATGGTCTCAAGACCCCATTTAGACCCTTATATATGTGGCTTCGGAGCCTCGGACCATGTCAAAAATACGTTTCTAAACATTTCCAATCGAATACAACAATAAAAAAGACTTGAACAATTTTTATCTTTTTTTTCGGTGGGCGTGGCTCCCAGTTTTTGTCCGATTTGGCTGATTCTCGAACTTGATCTCAGTATTCACGAGAAAAACATGTACCCAAAGTTTCAAGTCGATATCTCCAAAACTGCGACCGCTATCGTGCGGACGGACAGACGGACAGACGGACATCGCTAAATCGACTCAGGATGTGATACTGATCAAGAATATATATACTTTTCCATACCGGACACGCCTCCTTATGGGCGTTACAAACGTTGTGACAAAGTGAGTATACCCTGCGAGTGTGGGGGTATAAAAATGATTTTAAAAAAATCTCCTGTTTTGACCTAGGAGGCCCAAATTTGTTTGTTAATTCTTTTGGTTACTTTTATTATTTGTTTAAATAAAATTTTAGTTCCTTAAAAAACTAAATGTGTATTTATACACTCGAATTTGAATGAAACTACACGAAAAAGCAAGTTTTTAATGGTTTTTTATTTTAGAATCGGCTTCGGTATAGGCCTTCGGTGTCAGCCGAAGGATTAGGCTGCCAATTGACCTTCGGCATCGGCTTCGGCATCTGCCTGAAAATGCTTATCGGTCGGGCTCTATTAATTCAATTCCTAATTAGAATCGCTGATCCTCCTTGTGCTTTTCCACCTGGGTGTTTGGTGTCATAGAGCTTGTATCTGGGTATATTAAAAAAATGTTTTTTGGTCAAATGGGTCTCTGAAATTAGCATTACATCTATACAGAATGAATTGAGGGATTGAATAAGTTCCAGTTTATGTTGCCATAAGCCGTTCGCGTTCCAGAAGGATATTCTTATCGCATTAATGGCTTGTTTTTTAAAAGGGTCTGGATTAGCAGGTTTTGATTGTGTATCATCTCCTGCATCATAGTTTGCATGCCGTTCATGAACTGCGACATATTTTGCATAGACATATGGAGTGTTCGTTCCAGGCCAATGTTCTGTTGAGCAGGTTGAGTAACTGGAGGGTCTTGGATATTGCTTTTGAGTACATTTGCGTATGAAAATGCTTGCGGCATTGGCACCATTTCCTTGGGGTGGTGGGTATGATTTCATATAGGCAAAATTGGCTGGTGTAAGGTATGACCTCGTTGTAGCTGGCAGTGTGATTTCCATCGCAGTTACTGTAATGTCTAACATTTACGTCTTCTCTCGATTTTGGGCACAATTGGGTCTGGTGAAGGTCAGCACAAATAACACAAACACTGGGAAGTATACAATATTTTTTCGAATGACCAAATTCTTGGCAGTTTTGGCATTGTATTGGGAACCGACGTTTATGCGGTTTCTCAACACTGACTCTACGGTGTTCACTTTTTTTCAGGGTCTTAGGGTCAAAATCCAGTTCGATGCGGAAAAGTGGTTGGGGTAATTTTTCCTTGTTTAGAATGTTAGAGACAGATCTAACCTGGAATTTTAATGCAATTAATGCCTCTTTCACTTCAACACATTCTACAAAAGAGTCACCTCTTAGATAAACCGATAGACCTTTGCTACTTTTGAGCTGGTATGTATAATAGCTCCTTTTACATTTGTCGAAATGATCCACTACTTTGCGAAAATCTGCCTCATTATAAATTTGTATTTTTGTTTCATGGATGGCGCCCTTGAGAATAGCCATCACATGAAATCTGTTGGCACCTACAGTTTGTGTCATCAGAGTAACAAGGGATAGATTGGTGGCGGCTTTGACGTCTTGGGTTTAGGGTCTGAATTATCCTCTTCATATAATAGTGAATATCTATTTTGCCCAAGATTTTTGGGCTGGATACTCGGCTTTGTCTTTAAAACCTTGGGCGTATTCGTATTTTCGGGTGGAGCCGATCTGCGCTTTTGCAATGTAAGGTCTGTCTTTTGCAAGTAACGGTGCATGCCAGTCTGCACTGCCGCACGTGGAGTGTTTTTCTCTGTAGGGTTTGCGCCAATTGCATCACTCATATTTGCTGACTGAGGCTTATTCAAAGGGTTTTTGTTCTCAGAGAACTTATTAGTAGGGTATTTATTCTCAGTGGATTTCTTAACAGGATCTGGCCTAAGAGTATTAGTAGTAATTGTGCTTGCCAATTTTGTTTGTGATGCTAAAAATGCCGTCATGTTCGCTGCCTGCTGAGTGTAGGGTGTAGGACTGTGACACTGTTTGCTCCAAGAGAGAGCGGCCGATGGCGATGCGGGAGAGTTAGCAAGGTGTGCCTCTGCTGATCGACTCTTTGCTATAGTTGATTCTGCTGATGCACCATTCATGGCGGGGAAGGTAACAATTACAGGTTGCGATACATTCGCACTACTCGCCCGTTGCATGGCAAAAGCTTTGATTTGTGAATTCGCCGTTTTTTCGCTACCACTAGCTAATGCCGATTCAAGCTCTTGTTTTGAGCGGGATGATATATTCTCTGAGAGAGAATTTCTGGTTTTTTGGGGGGAATGATTCACTGACATATTTTTCTAACAAATATTTTTATTTGTTTAGTTTATTATTATATGCAGTGGCTTTGATACGCCACTTACACTCTTTTTCTTGTATTGTTTTAGCGTCTATTTCGCGTAATTTTTGGAGGGTTTTGTTATTGTTTCACAATGTTATTTATTATTTCTGGGGGACCGATTAAAACACGTCCGCTCGACATAACCTAAACTGCTTTACTGGAACTTTCTGATAATGGAACTAATTTTATTGGTGCAGCAAATAATTTAAATGAAATTTTTAATTTGTTCAAAGCTAAAAATCACTCCAAAAATCTGGTATCTTTTTATGCTGAAAGGGAAATTCAGTAGGTGAACATACCGGACAGAACTCCTCATGTGGAACCTTTGACAACAATTGTGGATTCTGGTGATAATCAATGTTATCACTGACTGCGGGACCACTGGAAAGCAGTGGAGAAAAAAACCCAGGAGTTCTGGAAACGATGGTTCAGTGAATATCTATCTGAACTACAAAAGAGGTATAAATGGCAAAATTACATTAAAACTAGAGAGTGGACTATCTTCGGCTATACCGAAGCTGAAATACCCCCACACTGTAGGAAGAAGTACCTCGAATATAAAAAAATGTGACCCTATTTTGACCTAATTATAGGTGGTTTTGGAGCCCGGAACATGTCCAAAATCCATTTCTAAAAATTTCCAATCAAATCCACCAAAAAAAAAATTTTGGTCTCAAGACCCCATTCAGACCCTTATATATGTGGCTTCGGAACCTCGGACCATGACAAAATTACGTTTCTAAACATTTCCAATCGAATACAACAATAAAAAAGACTTCAACAATTTTTACCTTTTTTTTCGGTGTATGGGAGCCACGCCCAGTTTTTGTCCGATTTGGCTGATTCTCGAACTTGATCTCAGTATTCACGAGAAAAACATGTACCCAAAGTTTCAAGTCGATATCTCCAAAACTGCGACCTCTATCGTGCGGACGGACAGACGGACAGACGGTCAGACGGACAGACGGACGGACAGACAGACGGACATCGCTAAATCGACTCAGGAGGTGATGCTGATCAAGAATATATATACTTTTCCATACCGGACACGCCTCCTTATGGGCGTACAAACGTTGTGACAAAGTGAGTATACCCTGCCACAGTGTGTGTGGGGGTATAAATATTAAACCTGGGACTTTGGTGTTGTTAAAAGAGGATAATATCGGGCCAATGAATTGGAGAAGGGGTAGGATCGAGAATCTAATAAAAGGCAAGGATGGATTGTGCCGGATGGTAGACGTAAGGACCAGCAGTGGTAGTCGAAGAGGTCGACACACAATGTTTGTCCTTTTCCTACAGAAAATGGTGATAAAAATCTTGAAAATCAATAAAAAATTAAAGATTATAATAAAAATTGTGATAAAGAAATTAAAAGAAACGTTAGAAGATCAAAAAGAATAAAAAATAACAATTTTATGCTAACGTTGCTATCATATTTAATATTGTTACCATTAACAAGAGATAAATAAATTTAAAGAGAAGTCAAGGATTTTCTTTGAAGAAGTGGAGGTAGTAGGGCTCACGAAAACATCGTGGGATATTATTGTTCATGTCAACATGACGTCAACAGCGGTAAATTCATATCCGACGTTCCATGACGGTTATTTCGTCAGCATTAAGCCATTCTTCAAATATATATTGTTGGACGTGAGGAAGACAGTATATTATGGGCTAACAGATGATAAGTGATCACTGCCAGCGCATGACGAAGATGCTGCAATGCCCACAAACTCATCCAATTTATAACATACGGACACAGAACGTATGTGAAATTCAACTCCTTCTGAAGCAAAGGAATATACCTCGTAACTGCGAAATACACACAATGGCATTGCAAAATTTTTGGCGTCAGCTACATGCTACGAATTCTTGGATCTTCTCGATGAACGAAACTAGTTTGGCTGCCGTAATATGTAATGAGATGCGACACCATTGTACTTGGAGAATAAGGGATAATAAACCTGAACCCAGATTGCTATCTTCAAACCGCTGATGTGACCCTTTGGGCGTACGAGGCATATACTTCTAAAGCGACATTCATCATTCCTGGTATCAACATCTCCACACAGCTACCAGAACTAAACATCTCAAATTAAAGGGAAACCTGGAAGCATCCGAAACTCAGAACATTCCAACCCAGAAGACAATTTGGGGTTTTCCAATTGACATGGATGTTCATAATTTTGCGCACTACGGAATGAGTCTCACATCAGGGATTGTCATGAGTCTGATCATCTTAGCAGTCATCATCATCTTTCGAAAACTGTGCAACATGACCCTACAGCCCAATATTGCCTTTCCACGCATAGGTTAGATTTGAAAGAATATTATTCAAAATTATATTGATTTCAAATAAAATGTCTATATGCATAAAATTAGTTAAGCATATGCTAAAATTATTTATGATTTTACGATACTTTAAAATAGTAACGAAATGTTAATAAATTAAGGAAATAATAATCTGCCCATTATAAATTATCAATAATAAGAAATATATTTTATAACCCTTATATTAACTTGCTTTGGGTATATATATATATATATATATAAAAAATCTGCAATAATATTCGGGGGAAAGTACCCAAAAAACCCTTAATTTTAAATCGAAATTGCTGAAATTAATTTAAAGGAAATTTATTTTCTGCTATTTAGTCGGTTAAAGGGTTATATTTTAAAAAACTAGTTTTTTACTCTTTTTATACCCCCACACTCACTGTGGCAGGGTATACTCACTTTGTCACAACGTTTGTAACGCCCATAAGGAGGCGTGTCCGGTATGGAAAAGTATATATATTCTTGATCAGTATCACCTCCTGAGTCGATTTAGCGATGTCCGTCTGTCTGTCCGTCTGTCCGTCTGTCCGTCTGTCCGTCCGCACGATAGCGGTCGCAGTTTTGGAGATATCGACTTGAAACTTTGGGTACATGTTTTTCTCGTGAATACTGAGATCAAGTTCGAGAATCAGCCAAATCGGACAAAAACTGGGCGTGGCTCCCATACACCGAAAAAAAAGGTAAAAATTGTTGAAGTCTTTTTTATTGTTGTATTCGATTGGAAATGTTTAGAAACGTATTTTTGACATGGTCCGAGGTTCCGAAGCCACATATATAAGGGTCTAAATGAGGTCTTGAGACCAATTTTTTTTTTTTTTGTGGATTTAATTGGAAATTTTTAGAAATGGATTTTGGACATGGTCCGGGCTCCAAAATCACCTATAATTGGCTCAAAATAGGGTCTTGAGACCACATTTTTATATGTTCGAGGTACTTCTTCCTACTGTGTAGGGGTATTTCAACTTCGGTATAGCCGAAGATAGGCTGGAGAGTTTGGAGTGAATACCTACTTTAGATGATTTGCAAAACTCGTACCTTTTTCGATGGCTAAACGAATTGGAGATTCTGCAATAATAGGTCGATTTAAATTTTTTGTGGCACGCCAAAGAGAGTAGTTCGTAGGTCTAAGGTTATCCACACGAAGAGAAAAAATATGGTTGACCCAAGCATATTTTAATGGACCATATTATTTGCACCCACCATCCACATGATTGGATGCAATCATGTACATGGTTGCAGCCAACCATCCACATGATTGGAAACTGAACATGTACATAATTCACATGTATTAACATAGTTACCATAACCATTGTGTGATCAATAAAACCCACTTTTTAAGTTTATATGTATTTCTTTAATTTATTTATTAAAAATTAAATTAAAATTGAACAATTTCAATAAGAATAAAGTTAGATAGAAAATTTAACAACATTATCGATTAGACAAAGAATGCGAAATTATTATAAAACCATAACTGACGTGGCAACCAGGAAAGGCAAAACAATTCAACCCAAATGTAATGACAGCGAGTAGGTCACATAGTATGTTACACAAATTAGATAGACCATACAGAAGGTCGCCTTAAACGTAGTAACGTCGCTGTGTTTCGAAATTTCCCCAGATGGATTGTTGTTCCGCTGTAGGATACGTTTCCATACGGGAAAAAGAGTAAAAAAGGGGGAAAAGGGGGGAAAAACAGATTTTTTTAAAAAGAAAATAAAAAAAGAGTAAAAAAATAGTTTTTTAAAATATAACCCTTTAACCGACTAAATAGCAGAAAATAAATTTCCTTTAAATTAATTACAGCTATTTCGATTTAAAATTAAGGGTTTTTGGCGACTTTAAAATCTGCAATGATATTCAGATGAAATTACCCAAAAACCATTAATTTTAAATCGAAATTGCTGAAATTAATTTAAAGGAAATTTACTTTCTGCTTTTTAGTCGGTTAAAGGGTTATATTTTAAAAAACTTGTTATTTACTATTTTTTTTTTATAATTTTTGTTGCGAATATTTGCTTTCGAATCGAACTAAAAAAGGTTTTAAATGGTCTTGCAGAAGTGCAAATGCAAATATTTATTGCATACTTTTGCATCACAACAACATAATATACAGATATGCAAATGAAACACTGATTTGAAAGCTCTCTCACCAGTGCTGCCATCTAAGTGAAAATTTTATATAACGTGGCAACACGGTTTCTCACAAAAAAATTTTAACAAATTAATTCCAAACAAAACATGCCCAACAAAAGGCATTGTAAAATTAATTTTTTTATAATTTTGCAATCTGATTTCTACCAACTCGTGAATTGCCCTAATGTGCGAAGACCTTCGCTGAAGGGCTACCAACTTTAGAAAAGCTCAGACCCGGAGATTCGAAAAACAAATTTTTTTTGGGAAGACCTAGGAAAATTACTAGGAAATCGAACACCCAGATAAAAAATCTTATTGAATTAACCAAAATTCTCACCATTCTATCGTAAATTTCCAAAATTATCTTATAGAAATGATGCCTTCTGAAATATTCACTACTTTAAAGTCAATTTTGTCACTTAGATATTCCAAAAATACTTCATGTTATTTCAACTCTGATTATTGCATCATGAATATATCCCAGACATTTTTGAAATTTTAGTTGTTCTGTGTGCAATATAATTTAATTTGAATATGACTCAATGGTGTCGAAAAAAATGAACATATTTCTAAAAGTGTACAAGGTATTACGGATTTTGAAATGGCCCCAAACTAATAAAAATGTTGTATGGACCAAGGGTTCGGTTAGGATAAAGTGTTGGAGACTTGCCTCACATACACCTTCTTTCGTGATTATCCAGTCCTTCCTGACAGGCCAATAGCTTAATACACATATCCCGGTTTTTGACAAAAACGTAATTTTATCACATTTTAGGACCTCAGGCGAAGAGATAATTCATTTATTGAACAGAAATAAACCAAAATGCAGCAATATAAAATTCTGACTTATTTGATTTATATCTTTTAAAATATTAATATAAAAAAATGTTCCCAAAATATATGAAACTTCTGAAACCCAAGGAAAGTCCAGATAAACCCGGAGCCCGGAGATTGATTTCCAAACTCGGAGTCTCCTGGTCAAAATGACTCTTTTGGCAAGCCTCCTTCGCTGTTCGCGGCAGCTTGGCAGCCTTTTGTTTCGCTTTGGAGATATCGACTTGAAGCTTTGGGTACATGTTTTTCTCTTCAATATTGAGATCAAGTTCGAGAATCAGCAAAATCGGACATAAACTGGGCGTGGCTCCCATATAGAGAAAAAAAGATAAACATTTTCCTAGTCTTTTTCATTGCTGTATTCGATTGGAAATGTTTTGAAATGGATTTTTACCATGGTCAGAGCTTCCAAAATCACATATAAATGGGTCAAAATGGGGTCTTGAGAGGATTGGATGGGAAATTTTTCGAAACGGATTTTCTACTTGGTCCGAGTTTCCAAAACCACCAGTAATATAAGCTAAAGATTTGTCAAGGTTAGGTTAGGTTAGGGTGGCGTCTATAATCCTCGCATAGACCACTATGGGTCCATAGCAATACCACAAAGCTCTCTTATCCTTTACGTGAAGATTGTAGACCTTCTTCCATGGTCTACATCTAGCCCGAACGTGCCGGACTTTATTGCAAAGGTTTTTAAACTTTTAAGTTCAGTGGTTGCGACTTCTCCTAGCGTGTTGAACGTTGCTCTACCAAGAATCTTCCATCTGCTTCTGGTTAAAGCCGGACAGTTGCAGAGTAAGTGTTCCAGAGTTTCCTCCTCATCAGGCTCATTGCAGTTGCGGCACCAGTCTATATATGTGAGCCCCATACGTCTTGCATGGTGGCCGATGAGGCAGTGACCTGTTGTTATTACAATTGTGAGTCTACATTCCATCCGAGTTAGAGACAGAATAAAGTTAGACTTCGTCCTGTCGTACGAGGGCCAGACAATTTTTTTAGTCTTGCTGTGAGTGATATGCTTCCATCTATTACCAGCTGCTAAAAGATCGTAATTATCCTGTTTGTTGTAGAAGAATTTTATTGGAGAATTAATACATAAAGGTTCGGTTTCAAGTAAGACGCCCTGTTTAGCCATATCGTCTGCCTATTCATTGCCTTCTATGTCGCAGTGCCCTGGGACCCACCAGAGCTGTACATAGTTTTTCGTCGCTAAATCTTTTAGTGTATTGTAGCATTTAAGATTTGTCAAACATGGGCAAAATTTATTATTGAGGTCAATACGCAACTTTTAACACCCCAAGCGTTCCGATCGGACGATTTTCGCTCAAGCAAATGACTACTCTGTAAGTACCTCGCTTTCGCCTTTTATGAAAAACTTTTTTATTTCCTGCGTAACACATAAAAATTTAAGGTTCAACCAGCACGGTTGAAAATATATAAATTTTTGGAAAAAAGTGAATGTAATTTTCCATTTTTTTCATTTTTCACTTTATTTAATAACATAACGGTACTAAGGCATTCAATCCCGGGATCCCGAATCCCGAAATCCCGGGATCCCGGAAGTTTTCTCAATCCCGGAAACCCGGGATTTTGAGTCCGGAATCCCGGGATTCAAAAATGCATTGTTTAAGATATTTTTGACGTTTTTCCACAAAAATACTTTCGTGCATTTACTTTCAATATAATTGGTACATTTAAAAAACCCACTTTTGTAGATTTAGTGCTACAAACACACAAAAATTTACAAGATTTTTGTCAATAACAAAAAATATTTATCGATCTAAATAAAATTTTTTCAATTTAAAAATTTTTTTTTTTTTAAAAAAGATATATGTTAAAATTTTTTTGTTGACCGTATGTTGAAAACTTTACTTTAGTTTTGTGTGTGCTTTACTTTTGAATGGACACCAATTTAAACAACAATTGCTGTATCCGTTCCCGCTATAATACTAAAACTACTGAAAGTAAGTTTTTCGTGTTTAGCTTGAAATGGAGCTGGCAGAATTTTATGATTATATTCGGATTCAGCGTGCCAAAAAAAATAATTTGTTCGATCAATCTAATTTAAAAAGAATTACTTTTTGTTTGACTATATTTATTTAAATATTTTTTGTTTTGTTTAATGTAATATTTATTAAATATGTTTTCTTTGTCAAATTAAACTAAAACTAAAGAGTGGACTATCTTCGGCTATACCGAAGTTGAAATACCCCCACACAGTAGAAAGAAGTACCTCGAACATAAAAAAATGTGGTCTCAAGACCCTATTTTGAGCCAATTATAGGTGGTTTTGGAGCCCAAACCATGTCCAAAATCCATTTCTAAAAATTTCCAATCAAATCCGAAAAAAAAAAAAAATTGTTCTCAGGACCCCATTTAGACCCTTATATATGTGGCTTCGGAACCTCGGACCATGTCAAAAATACGTTTCTAAACATTTCCAATCGAATACAACAATAAAAAAGACTTGAACAATTTTTATCTTTTTTTTCGGTGTATGGGAGCCACGCCCAGTTTTTGTCCGATTTGGCTGATTCTCGAACTTGATCTCAGTATTCACGAGAAAAACATGTAAAAAAAGTTTCAAGTCGATATCTCCAAAACTGCGACCGCTATCGTGCGGACGGACAGACGGACAGACGGACATCGCTAAATCGACTCAGGAGGTGATACTGATCAAGAATATATATACTTTTCCATACCGGACAAGCCTCCTTATGGGCGTTACAAACGTTGTGACAAAGTTAGTATACCCTGCCACAGTGAGTGTGGGGGTATAAATTGATGCCACAATTTTTTCTTTAATTTTATATTACCTATTGTATTTAATTGGAAAATCCCGAAAATCCCGAACAAATCCCGGGATCCCGGGATTATGATTTCAAATCCCGAAATCCCGGGATTTTCAAAAACACTTCGGGATTGAATGCCTTAAACGGTACATAATGAATTTTTAACGGAACCCATTGGTACATTAATACAGCATACCCAGGACTTTCTATGTGGAGAGTTTCAGAATTTCTTGTGATTTGAAGTATCCGCTTGACCCAGAATGGCATATGTAAGAAAATATGGTTCTCATTTTATAGTGCTCTACATTTTATAGTGCTCTATGTCAAAATGTGAAACTTTAAATTCAAATCAATAATGTTCTCGATATAAACTCTCAACAACACATTGGGTTTGTTTCCAATCTACCAAAAACTTTGGTCAGCTTGACATTTCATGACACTGATGCTGAATAAAACAAAATATAACCGAACATTTTTTTATATTTTCAGTAAGTTTAAATTTTGAATAAAACAAAATATTACCGAACATTTTTTTATATTTTCAGTAAGTTTAAATTTTGAATTTATTTTAGTTTTAAGTTATAAATATTTTTTTTAATATTTTTCATTTTAACATGATTTATTTTTAATTTCTTTTTTTAATGTCGGCACAGGCATCTCCAAGCCGAATATGTAATTTTTAAATACTAGTCTAGTCTAAGGGACTGCGTAGAATTTTTTCAAGTGCAATATACTCTTTTTTTAATTACATTGTTTTTAAATCTAGTTCGTTTTTACAAAATTTCTAATTTATTTCACATTTCATAATTAGGTAATTGCACAACAAATAGTTGCTTTTTCAAATGGTATTGTTTCAACAACTGTTGCTTTTTTCTGTTAACAATTGTTACTTTTTCGGTTATTAATTTTTGTTTGTTCTCAAGGTACTAATTGCTCTATTTTCTTAATAATTTGTAATGTTATCTTCTCTCATTGGACAACACACATCTCATACCACATACCATTTTTGTACTTTACATACATTCATTAAAAATTGCATTTGTACACAATATTTCCAAAAGAAAATATTAAAACAAATCAAAATAAAAGAAAAGTTTGTAAGTTAAAATAAGTTTGAAGTAGGGCCTCAGGGATATGGAATTTTCCGATAGCTTTCGATATCGCATACCAGTATCTTCTCCGATATTTTTTTATAGTTTTCCAATAATTTTTGGATACTTTTCATTTTACAATCATTATTCGACTATAATTTATTAGTTTTAATTTCTACTTCATTTTTTACTTCCTCGAAAAAATCCCCAAGGTGAAAAAAACCCAGTTAAAAAAGTCATCAGTATCAAAATCCCAGGGTACGAATGCCCAAGTCCCACACAAAAAGGACTTCAATGTAGAAGTACTGTTGACAGCGTAGCCGGTGTTAGACATGCTGAGGGTTTTAATCCCTGAGAACCAGCTGCAGGGCTGCCACACAGGAGGGACTTGAAGGCAGAAATACTATTTTCAGCGTAGCCTGTGTTAGACGTACTGGAATTTTTAGTCCCTGAGATCAAGAGCAACCCGTCCACCCATACGAACTAAAATGCAGAAATACTGCTGAAATATCCAAAAAAATATCGGCTTCTTAAAAAATTTAAAACCAGTCACAGAATAAGTTTTTGCCTGACCGAAGATAAAATACCCTTCACACACGAGAACGATAACTACATCGATCATTTGTTTTATTGATAATGTTTCGATACTTTCTACATCATTTCCATTGAAACTGCACTCTCGTCCAAATGTTGTTCCAATTCCATTTTAGTTCCAGTTTTTTCGCATTATACTAAAACATTTTATACCCCCTGCACATTATTGTCACAGGGTATATATTTTTTGTCGCACCGTTTGTAACGCTCATAAGGAAGTGTGACCGGTATGAAACACTTCATTAGTCAATGAAGTAAACATTTTCCAACTTTTTTTATTGCTGTTTTCGGTTGGAAATGTTTAGAAATGCGTTTACAGAATAATTCTATCACATCTTTTTTTTCAATTGAATTTTATAAATTATAGATTTTAAATTGAAACTTTTGGTCACACTGATGATGTAGCTTATCTATTTTTGATCAAATTTTCAAGAGTTATCGAATTTTTAATTGACAGTATGTGTAGTTTGTGCATATATCAATTAAGTTTCTTCCCTAAGAACATGACCTTTCTACCCCAATCGTGATCAGTGTAAAACGTGTTTGTTTGCTTGTTTTTAGGGGTGTTGGGAAAATTTTTTTGAATAAGCAAAGTTATAATATATTCAGTTTTTGCATCAGGAAGTTGATGCTTTGTGGATATTAATGATATTAATGCATGGAATAAAAACTCGACTTGATTTAATTTCTTAAAAGTAATAATATGAAAAAAGAATTTGTGTGAGTGAGAACACCTGGGGCACCTGGGGCACGTCAGTGTATTTAGTATAACAAAACCGCCAAAAAATGTTTAAAGAAGAGAAAAGGAAGAATCAATGATTTAGGCTCCTCAATTAATTTAGAAAAATCGTTTATAAAGTTGCATTTAACTCGGATGTCAATTACTAATTTTTTTTACATTTTGCGAAAAATTGTTTCTAAATGTTTTCAATTTATACGCCTTGGCTATTCTACCCCATGGGTGGGGCATTTTTGGCTTTTTTTTGAAAATCATTGAAAAAGAAGTGGAAAGCTTTTAGATATATTCTTTCAGCGTTAAAATATTAAAGTTAATAAATGTAAGTTTCCAACTGTAAAAGAATTTGTAAGAAGATAATTTTTTAATTTTTTAATACTACGATTAAAACAAAAATTCAATATAGGCCTTTATTACTCTTTTGATCCGAAAATTATAAACAGTATTGACACGGATATATTTGCCCTTCTTGCAAGAGTTCCATTTTCAAATTTAAAAAATTAATTTTAGCATCAACTACAAGTAATTTTTTTCGATTTCAAATCAAAAAATGCACTTAAAATCTAAGTATGGACCATTTTTTGCACTAAAACAATTTTTGATTTGATCCGATGCCTTCAATTCTCAAAATATTTATTTCATATTTGAATCAAAATGCAACCCGTCTTGTTCATACAAATTTCAAATCATAAAATTCCAACCTTAAACAAAAGCCCGTCCAAAATGTAGTATAACACCGTTTGACAAATATCAATGCATTTTTCTCATGCAAACATTTTTTATTCCCCAGTTTGCTGCAAAATTTGTTCATTGTAGAGAAAAATTCACGGTATGAAAATTCAGAAAATTTGAAGTTTATGAAAATATCTGATTTTTTTTTAGTCTAGCGAGATGAGTTTATATCCTATTCAATGAAAAATGCGATTTAAACGGTGCATTTTTTTAGTGTCGAACGGTGTAATTGAAGTTATAAGTTAATTTTGTCTTCAGTTGCATGAAAAAGAATGATGTAAGTTTTTCTTTTGATAAAAAAAAAAAATATTTAAAAAATCTTGAGGACGGGATTGCAAGAAAGAAAGCTTCAATAGTCGTGTTTTGGTTGCAAACAAATAAAACCAAAGCGAAAAGTTTTGACAAGATTGCAACCAAAACACTACTAATGAATGCATTCCTTGCTCATAAGCGAACAATTTTTAATGGTACGTGAACAATTTTTCATGGTACACGAATTATTTTTAATAGTACGTGGACAGTTTTTCATGGTACGCGAAGAATTTTCATGGTACGCTACCAACTTTGAGTTGGTTCCATTTACCACCTTTTTCGGTTGCTGTATTTTTAATCGTCGTTTTTGGTTAGATTTACCTACTTTTTTTTTGTGTAGGCAATTAAATGAACTAAACATGTTTTTTTCTCCCAATTTTTTTTTATGCTGCTAAAATACTAATAAAGAAATAAAACATTTTTTTTAGTATAATCGTTTATAAAAGTTTTGATAGCGTTGTGTTCGTTTTAATGCTTTCTATTAGAATAAATGGAAAAAACCAGCCAAACAAACAATATTCCAAATTTTGTAGCATATTAACTTAGATCTAACAATTATTTTTCAAAAATTTAGAAATTCAGCATAATTTTTATAAAAAAAACTCAGTTTGAAACTATGTTGTGAGTTGTATAAATTGCCCTACATCCATTGATCTAGGCAATGTGGAGTTACCATAACTAATATTTGAGGGACATATTAACAGGGTTGGCAACCGAAACGGTTTCGGTTATCGGTTCGCTTCTTGACTATGGTAAGGTTTAGGTTGGTTGGGGCGATTGAAAAGGTTTCGGTTTAGGTTTCAAAAGGATTCTAGATGGCCGAATATTAAGAAACCTTTTTTCAATTCAATATAAATCAAGCGCGCTGAATCTAACTACCATTTCGGAATTCTCTTATATAATCGCATTTTCAATCAAATCTCTACTTATATTTTTAGTTTTTATACCCTACACAGGGTACATTAACTTTGAATCGCCCATAAGGACGGGTATACGGTATGGTTAAGTATACATATTCGTGATCAGCAGGGCTATTTTTTATATAAATTTGAATATTAAATATTTAAACCAGGGTTCAGAAATTCACAGTGTGTACCGCTCTGTGCCGCTACATTCACAAAATAAGTTTTCCGATTTGGTTTTGAACTCACACAAAGTTGTGTGACGATTCATTTCAAATGAAGCAAGAACACGCAAGTGATTTCTGAAAAATCTCACTGCAAGCTGTGTTGTGCTCTTGTGTGCAGACATGTTAGTCAGTGAACGTGAGCTGATCACTGACTTGTTTTTGAGAGTATGAGCGCTGCAAAGCACTGACATGTTCTGTTTGGTGATTTCCATTTTTCGTATGCGGCGCACAATAATTATTTTGTGTTTGCGGACTGGAGTGGTTCTTATTGGTAAGGGATTCGAAATTGAACAAATGTAGAATTTTCAGAGAATGTATTGACATTTACGTGCCTACAAAGTCGTGAAGTTCGGAAAATCGCGGTGCCGTCCAGTGTAAAAACTGAATTAATTTAAAATGCGTTATAGAATCAGAAATATACGAGAAAAAAATCATAATTATCCATTTCGTGCTGTGCCCCCTCGAAAAAAAATAATAGGAATGACTCCAATGCGTACAAGCGAAACCGGTTTTTGAGCGAATTCCACAATGTGCGGACAATGTGATATTTTGTTTTCGAGAAATACGGCACACACGCACACAGCTCGCAGCTACGGTAATAAGATGACATACATGAAAACAGACTCTGTGAAATAACATAGCATTTGCGATTTGTCGTATGATTTTTGTTTGCGACTCAATTCGTGAACATTTTGTTTGAATTGCAGAACATGGGAAAATGCTCATGTGCTAAGAGCGTGTGCGTATGTATTTTTCGGAACTCTGATTTAAATCCGTATTTTTAAAATTTTCAGGCATAAATCGCTATTTTCCACATTTTTATTTTTCACCTTTATATTCTTATTTTTTGTATTTTTCATCCATATTTTCGCATTTTTATACAATACACCTCATGAGGTATGGGGTGTATTGTGTATTCACTTTGGTCTGATGTTTGTACCACCAAGAAGGAGACATGTCCGGTATGGAAAACTATATATATTCTTGATCAGCGTCAGCGTTAAGATTTCATCAAAACAGTATGAAAATTTGTATTGGGGTTTTTAGGTTCGCTGATTTCGAATTTTATGACAGAATTTCAAAATTCAAGATGGCCTAACCAATATGGCGGCCGAAATTTTAAGATTTAATCAAAACAGTATGAAATTTTTTACAGTGGGGTTTTTGGGGTAGCTGATTTCGAATTTGATGTCGGAATTTAAAAATTCAAGATGGCGGAACCAAATTGGCTGCTAAATTTTAAGATTTCATCAAAACAGTATAGGGGAGTTCTCGGGGTCGCTGATTTCGAATATGATGTCGCATTTTCAAAATTAAAAATGGCGGATCCAATATGGCCCAGTAGGTGTAGGGTATATATAAGTCGGCTTGCCCGACTGAAACTTACTCACTTGTTTTTTTTTTCATTTTCCATCCATATGCAAATGATGTATTTCTTTCAGTGTGGACCACTAAAAGAAAAAACAACACATAAAAATTAACAAACTGGTTTTTATGCTTCATTTTCGAATCTTTACAGCTAATTATAAATGGGTGCCAGTAGGTGGGCACCTTGTTTCGAAAGTCGATTTTCGAGACTTTTGTTAGATCGTTTTTCGCAACTTTTAGGTTCCGCTATTGAACCCAGCTTTCAAATGAAACCGAGAGCTCTGCGAAATTATGTTTCAAACGAAAGTTATGGCCTCAAGACCTTAGGGTGCCAGTAGATGAGCACTCTCCAAAATTATTTTTAAATTTTAATTTTAAAATATAGTTTTTTCTGCAGTACATTTATGTTTTCATTTTCGAAACAAATGTTTTCAGTTTCAATTGTCTTGCTCTTTTGTTTGTCGTTTGAAATTGATAATACTGTTGTTCTTTTCTATTTCCAAAAATCATAGTATATTTCAAAAATCAAAGTATAGTTTTATGGCGTTTTTTTAAAATTCAATGTATACTTTTACTACAAAATATGTATACATTTAGACTCTGATAAATAATGTTAACAGTAGACCAACCTGTTAAGCGTTTAGCGTGCAATCCAGACTCTGTAGGCGTGGGTTCAAATTCCGGTCTCGAATTTAAAAAAATAGAAAGTTAACTAAATATGAAAAAACAAAAAAAAAATTTTTTTTAAATGTTTTAAAATTGAGCATTTGCGTTTTATAATTTGTTTTTGGAGCACGTGTTTTAAAATTGAACAAATCTATTTTAAAAACAAAATCGTTTAATTTTCAAACATTTTCCTCTCAGTGTAGCAGTTGCTGGCAATGGAGTAACCTCACCTAAAGACTTGAAAGTACATCTTCATTGGAAATATTTCTATCGGATATATTTTGGATTATACCTTCAACGCTAGGTATGAATGCAGAGACCCTGAAATATTCATCAACGGATATACACGTCTGCTTGGCAAGTCTTGGAAGATGAAGGTCTTAAAAATTGCTTCTGTATTTGGCCGAAACTTTGGTAGGGTATCTAGGGTTGCCACATGCAAAATGAAATTCGGCTGGATTTCGAAGAAATATCTGGATTTCTCCATTATCAACTGGACATTGAAAGAAAAGGCATACACTTAATTATAGTTTAGTCTTATAATTCTGTGGTCAAAAGCAATAAGCACTTAAGTCGAAACCGAGTTTCAAGAGAATTAACTTTTTAATTGTATGTGGATTGATCCATAAATATTTCAGAAGACTCTTCATCAAATTTGTAGAATGCCGTATCTTATTCAATTCATCCTTAATTACTTAAGATAATATTATGAGATCAATCATCTTTCCTGAGGGCTAAAATTATTTAGATGGCTAAAAACTCGTTCGCAATAATTGAAAAAATTAAAATTATTTGACAGGAAACTTTATAATACAACGAAAACGCTATTGTCGGTTGGTTTTTCTGACTTATTTTAGATTTTTCTACTGAAATTTTATCTGGAGAAATTATAGAAAATCTGGACATAGTGCAAACAATGTGGACATTTCAGACGAATCCAGACTGTGTGGTAACTAAGGCATTCAATCCCGGGATCTCGGACGTTTTCTCAATCCCGGAAACCTGTGATTTTGAGTACGGAATCCCGGGATTCAAAAAATTCATTTTTTATGCATTACTTAAGATATTTTTGAAGTTTTTCCACAAAAATACAGCCGTGCATTTACATTCAATCTAATTGGTAAATTAAAAAAACAATTTTTATCGATCTGAATCAAATTTTTTCAATTTAAACAATTTTTTTTTACAAAAATGATATATGTTAAAATTATTTTGTTGACCGTATATTGAAAACTTTACGAATTGGATAAATGGTTTTGTGTGTGTTTTACTTTTGAATGGACACCAATTTCAATTCGTGTATCTGTTCCCGTTATAATACTAAAACTACTGAAAATAAGTTTTTCGTGTGTAGCATGAAATGGAGCTGGCAGAATTTTATGATTATAATCGGATTCAGGTGGCAACAAAAATGACCTGTTGGTTCTATGTAATTTAAAAAGAAATACTTTTTGTTCCACTATATTTATTTTAAATATTATTTGTTTTGTTTAATGTAATATTTAATAAATAGTATTTCTTTGTCGAATTAAAATGAAATGAAACTTAAAATATTGTTACAACAATTTTTTCTTTAATTTTATTTTAATTATTGTATTTAATTGGAAAATCCAGAACAAATCCCGGGATTGTAATTTCAAATCCCGAAATCCCGGGATTTTCAAAAACACTTCGGGATTGAATGCCTTAGTGGCAACCCTAAAGGTTTCCAATAATTATGAATTGTGCAGTAAACAGAATTGCAGCAGTTGACGGTGGGGCGGACGACGGCTAGCCGCTGTCAAAATAAAAACACACGCAGCTAAATGGGAATGCACGGAATCGGGACGGAGACGGTATAGCGGTAGCCGCCGAACTTAAATTTATTTCTATTTTCAGGTCAACGGCTGACGGTATAGGGTTGCACCATGGCATCAGTAATGCCAATATTTATGAAATTCGCTGATGCGGCCGAAAAATAGGCCGAGTTTAATACAAAATTCCGTGATTAATTTTAAAATATTATATTTTTTGTTTTGTTTGCTGTTTTTTTATATTTAATTAATTCCAATAGTATTTGGAGTGTTGTAAAGCAATGAAGATGTTAAAAAATTTTAATTATGTTTTTCGACTTGACTTCGATAGCTAATATGTTGTAGAATGTGTTTCGATAGTGTTCCGACCAAATGTCAAACCAAAAACGAAGCTTAAATAATGGAATACTGTCGATTTCGTTTGATATCAAGATACGCGATTGCACCCCAGAAGTATCTAAAATTGTGTATGGCGATCTTATTGGTAAAAACAAAGGTAATTGTGGATGCGAGTTGTGTTTGTATACACAACACGAATAAAACAGGCCTATTGTGTTTTTGAAAATGCCCTGAAAAATTTACATTACACTTTTCAGCTAAAAAATTACCCATTTCCATTATTTTCACCATAGGACACCATTGATTTGCGTCTACCCAGTGATTGCCGCTACCGCCACAATTCTGTTCACTCAGGGCGGATTTTGCTACGACGGTAGCATAGTAGGTGCTGCTGGTCAGCTTCTGTTATGTGTCTCATATATTCCACCCTACAGTCATAATGAGCTTTATATTGCACATGTTGATAATATTAGTTAGTTTAAGTGATCATTTATGTATCTTAGGTGATTTTAATTTAAGTAAAGTAGTTTGGACTCATATTGCCTGTGATGTTGTTATAACTCCAAGTAATATTAATCAATCACATGAAATGAATTTGATTGATTTCTTTTTATAACCCTTATATTAACAATGACAATGCATTCTATTAATGCATTCTATTAAATTTTTGGGTCCATCAGAGGCGTAGGGGGCCGTGGGGGGCCTCAAACCCCTTTTTTTACTTTGGTACGCATTCGGGAAAAAGATTGAAAAAGGGGAAAAATTAAGGGTTTTTGGCGTCTTCAAAATCTGCAATGATATTAGGAACAAAAACCCTTAATTTTAAATCGAAATTGCGGAAATTAATTTAAAGGAGATTTATTTTCTGCTTTTTAGTCGCTTAAAAGGTTGTATTTTAAAAAACTTGTTTTTTACTCTTTTTTTATTTTTTAGTATTGATTTACTAAAAAAAAAAAATTAATTTCTATACTAATATGTTACATCGAATACTTGATCGAATTTTTATTAGTAATAATATAAAATTTGAATTATATGAATGTATGTTTCCCATTTCTCCTTCAGACATGCACCACGTTCCTCTGATTTTTAAAATTTAATTTTTTTAATTTTTTAAGCTCTCTTCTTTGGATTGTAGCACGAAGTTTAACTATAATGCTTGTAATTTTGAAACTATAAGCAATATCCTTGATGGCATTGATTGGGATACAATTTTTGTTTGATATATTTGTAGATAAAATCTCTGAAATCTCTTTAGACAATATTCCATTTAAGCAGAAAAGTGTCCACAAATTACCGTGGTACACTAAAGGTTTGAAAAGGTTAAAAAATCTCCGAAATAAGTTTTACAATCTATATAAAGCCATTGGTAATATTGAAAGAGAAGAAAAGTATAAATACTATATGAGGGAATTCAATTTTCTGGATAAGTTCTTATATAAGCAGTACATACTGCAAATTAATTGCTTCCATTACTGCAATTTTAAAAAGTGGTGTAAAAAATCATGTTACTAATTACACTGCGTTACAGTTGCCCAGAACTTGGGGCGCCACCTAATACAGGTTATAGGTCTGTCCAAAAAAAATGACAACTGCATACCAGGAATTTTGATTACACCCCCAAAATCTGAAGTTAGAAGAGAAAAACCAATTTTTGTCGGTGATTTTTAATGATAACTTTAGAAGCGTAGAATAGATGTGCAAAGACTAAAAACACACGCAGCTAAATGGGAATGCACGGAATCGGGACGGAGACGGTATAGCGGTAGCCGCCGAACTTAAATTTATTTCTATTTTCAGGTCAACGGCTGACGGTATAGGGTTGCACCATGGCATCAGTAATGCCAATATTTATGAAATTCGCTGATGCGGCCGAAAAATAGGCCGAGTTTAATACAAAATTCCGTGATTAATTTTAAAATATTATATTTTTTGTTTTGTTTGCTGTTTTTTTATATTTAATTAATTCCAATAGTATTTGGAGTGTTGTAAAGCAATGAAGATGTTAAAAAATTTTAATTATGTTTTTCGACTTGACTTCGATAGCTAATATGTTGTAGAATGTGTTTCGATAGTGTTCCGACCAAATGTCAAACCAAAAACGAAGCTTAAATAATGGAATACTGTCGATTTCGTTTGATATCAAGATACGCGATTGCACCCCAGAAGTATCTAAAATTGTGTATGGCGATCTTATTGGTAAAAACAAAGGTAATTGTGGATGCGAGTTGTGTTTGTATACACAACACGAATAAAACAGGCCTATTGTGTTTTTGAAAATGCCCTGAAAAATTTACATTACACTTTTCAGCTAAAAAATTACCCATTTCCATTATTTTCACCATAGGACACCATTGATTTGCGTCTACCCAGTGATTGCCGCTACCGCCACAATTCTGTTCACTCAGGGCGGATTTTGCTACGACGGTAGCATAGTAGGTGCTGCTGGTCAGCTTCTGTTATGTGTCTCATATATTCCACCCTACAGTCATAATGAGCTTTATATTGCACATGTTGATAATATTAGTTAGTTTAAGTGATCATTTATGTATCTTAGGTGATTTTAATTTAAGTAAAGTAGTTTGGACTCATATTGCCTGTGATGTTGTTATAACTCCAAGTAATATTAATCAATCACATGAAATGAATTTGATTGATTTCTATTTATAACCCTTATATTAACAATGACAATGCATTCTATTAATGCATTCTATTAAATTTTTGGGTCCATCAGAGGCGTAGGGGGCCGTGGGGGGCCTCAAACCCCTTTTTTTACTTTGGTACGCATTCGGGAAAAAGATTGAAAAAGGGGAAAAATTAAGGGTTTTTGGCGTCTTCAAAATCTGCAATGATATTAGGAACAAAAACCCTTAATTTTAAATCGAAATTGCGGAAATTAATTTAAAGGAGATTTATTTTCTGCTTTTTAGTCGCTTAAAAGGTTGTATTTTAAAAAACTTGTTTTTTACTCTTTTTTTATTTTTTAGTATTGATTTACTAAAAAAAAAAAATTAATTTCTATACTAATATGTTACATCGAATACTTGATCGAATTTTTATTAGTAATAATATAAAATTTGAATTATATGAATGTATGTTTCCCATTTCTCCTTCAGACATGCACCATGTTCCTCTGATTTTTAAAATTTAATTTTTTTAATTTTTTAAGCTCTCTTCTTTGGATTTTAGCACGAAGTTTAACTATAATGCTTGTAATTTTGAAACTATAAGCAATATCCTTAATGGCATTGATTGGGATACAATTTTTGTTTGATATATTTGTAGATAAAATCTCTGAAATCTCTTTAGACAATATTCCATTTAAGCAGAAAAGTGTCCACAAATTACCGTGGTACACTAAAGGTTTGAAAAGGTTAAAAAATCTCCGAAATAAGTTTTACAATCTATATAAAGCCATTGGTAATATTGAAAGAGAAGAAAAGTATAAATACTATATGAGGGAATTCAATTTTCTGGATAAGTTCTTATATAAGCAGTACATACTGCAAATTAATTGCTTCCATTACTGCAATTTTAAAAAGTGGTGTAAAAAATCATGTTACTAATTACACTGCGTTACAGTTGCCCAGAACTTGGGGCGCCACCTAATACAGGTTATAGGTCTGTCCAAAAAAAATGACAACTGCATACCAGGAATTTTGATTACACCCCCAAAATCTGAAGTTAGAAGAGAAAAACCAATTTTTGTCGGTGATTTTTAATGATAACTTTAGAAGCGTAGAATAGATGTGCAAAGACTTGTTGAAAAGAATAGAAACAGACGCTTCAATCGGTGTATAACTTTCATTTATGTGATGAAAACACAGAAGTTATTACTGTAAACTTCGCGCAGACACCATTTTTCGAGATTTTTTTTAACGGTTATTTTTTATTTAAGAATTTTTTTATATAGCACCATACTAATTTTTTTTACAAAAATTAAGAATACGTCCAATTTTGCTTTCAACGAGCCAAACTTAATCAAATCCGTTCAAAATTGACTGCAGTATTAAATTTTTCGCTGGAGCATTTTTGCTGATTTGGGTACAAGTTATCATTAAAAATAGGGTACCTCCGGCAAAAATTGGTTTTCCTCTTCTAACTTCAGATTTTGGGGGTGTAATCAAAATTCCTGGTATGCAGTTTTCATTTTTTTGTTTCTGGTCGCAAACCTTGCTGTTTTTGTTGATTACTGCATGTCTTCATTTGAAAGTGGATACCAAGTTGACACGATATATACTGATATATCCACGGCGTTTGATAGAGTTTCACACAGATTTTTAGTTGCAAAGCTTTCTAAGATGGGTTTTCATTCGAACTTTTTGAATTGGAATATGTCCTATCTTGAAAAAAGAGTTTGTTTTGTTAGTCTGGACAATAGTAGTTCTATCCATTTATAGCTACTTCCGGTGTTCCACAAGGAAGCATTTTAGGAGCTTTGTTTTTCATTTTATTTATAAACTAGCATTTCCCCGTGGCGTTGCCTACGTAAAAAATACCGACATTCACAGCAGAGAAGCGAAATGGAAAATTTCCCCTCCTGCACACAGAGCTCGAATTTCCCCGCAAAATGGTTAATTCCCCACAATCTAATATCCCTGATCATGGTGAATAAAAAGAGAGATCTATACGCAGAAGAGAGTGGAAAGCAACATACAATAATGTTTTGCAAGCGCAGACTATGTCAATGCAATCGAACGGAAATCTCTAAGCATTAGGCATGTCAAGCTGGGTCCCGGGATCCCGCTTCTTTGTCAGTCCCGAAATTATGAGCAATTTTTTCAAAAATATGCCTTTTATATTGGAAAAAAATTAATCAATTAAATTCTATCTGTTTAGAAAAAATTTTTAAATTCAGGAGCTTTTTCTATCATGAATAATTTCTTTCTGAATGGTTTAGTTTTATCAAGGACCATAGTTTTTCATCCAAAAAACTTCGAAAAGTCGGATATTTGGAGATTTAATGTGTTTCATTTGATTTTATTGGTTTGGAAAAATTATTTATTTTGTTTTAAAGAAAAAAATTAAATAAAATTGGCGAAAAGTTTATTGATATACTCGTACATAAATTATATGAGTTATACATATATAAATATGCAATACGCATTGCAGAAACTTGTACCAATGCGTGAAGGCAATTTAGGCATATTTTCATTACGTCAACAAATTTAAGCAAAAAATAGTTCCATATTGTTTGCAAATTAGTAGACTATAAAGCACTCAAATCCATTTTGTTTAAATGGAAATCGGATCAAAAAATACATCGAACATCGTTCGGGACATGAAATACAAATTCCAATTCCGTATATTAAAATGTTCGACAAAATGATCAGGTCAAGAGTTCAAACAACACATTTTTAAAATGATCTTATTCTGACCGGAAACCCAAGATTCCAAAGACCAAATCTATTCCAATTAGTATTTTATTCTACATATTTTAAAGTTATTCAAACTTTTTTCTAATATTCCAAATCATAGGTGTGATAAATTCAATTTAAAAAAGTACAATAAAAACCTTGAATATTGTTAGGATATTTGCGCAATTTCCAAAATATTATAGTATATGTATATTAAAAGTAATTCAATTCGATTTAATATAACATTTTTTTACTAAATTTTGACATCCCTACTAAGCATACGATTGAATGTTCAATAAAACTTAATACCGAAAATTAAGATATTAACCTTTCGAAAATCAAAAAAAAAAAAGTAACCTATTCTCTTCCTTGGCACAGATATGATGTTTTAAAAAAGAAATTATGAAAATCGGTTGGCTATTTTTTGCTCCTACCCATGACAAAAAAAGTGGCGTTCTAATTTTAAAAAATAGTAAAGATAAAGATACAGATGACATAAGTTCTTGTTTCATTAATTCAAATTTCCTGCTTTATGCAGATGATTTGAAAATCTTTTCTAGAACTCGAACCATGGTGGATGTGGTAACATTGCAATCTGAAATAATTAATTTAGTTGTGTGGTGTAAAAATAATCAATTGTCTTTAAATCTTGCTAAGTGTTTTCACTTAATTTTTTCCAAACTACAAATAAATTTTACCTCTGCTTATCACATCGACGATAAAAAGCTGCATTCGATAATGAATTTCTAGATTTGGGTGTTCTTTTCGATTCAAAATTTTCTTTTGTTGGACATCTAAATTATATTATTCCAAAAGCTTACTCGCTTTTAGGCTTCATTCGGCGTAACAGTGGTGATTTTAAAGATCCATATACTCTGAAGCTGTTATATTCTGCCTGTGTTAGGCAGAATATAACAACTTCAGAGTATATGTTTGTTCAAAGTGTACACTATGCCATTAATCATAAAAACAGGTGAAAATCCCTAACTTTAGGTGTGCTGCGGCATCCCTAAACATCAATATTTTTTCTGAAATTTTTACAGCTAAGTCTTAGTGTAAATAGGAACAGAACTAGGGGGCGTAATCATTGATCTGGAATAATTTTTTTTCCTAACAACCACCCTACTGAAACTATGTTTAGGGATGCCACAATATTATTTTCTGAAATTTTTACAGCTTAGTCTGCTTAGGGGCGTAATCAATGATCAGAGAAAAACTTTTTTTTTTCATACAAAAAAATAACCACCCTAAGTTTCAGTTTAATTTTCTTATTCAAAACTAGAAAATTACCAATCAATAAAAACATAGCAAATCAGTAATTTACGACATAAATGCGGCAGGTCCAACAGATATCGAATATCGCTGTCTTAATTTGTAAAGGCCCTAACACGCATTTTGCAAATTTTACAGGAGAAGCAAAAAACTTTTCATTCTATGTAGGCATTCATATGATAGGGCATGTACAAAACCATGTATAAAACCATAGGTTTTCGATGTGTGTCCCAAAATTGTCGGTATGCACCTGGATACTCTTAATCCACGATAAGTCGACTTTGAAAAAAATGCGTGCCTTTACACATTAGGGCAGCGATTCACAATAATGCTTCTTGTGAATTATTCAGAATAATGGCGATCGATGGCGCTTGAGTTACATGATTCGCAAATGAAGTTTGATCGAAAAAAAGGACACAGGTCGTTTCGTAGTATCGACGACACTCTTGATAGGGCCCCATGTTTCATTTACTCTGCGAATGTCCTGCGTTAGCTCAAAGACTTTTCAGAACCTTTGGTCACAATTTTCTTGACTGTATCTGTGCTATATTCAAAAGAATGTCAACATTTACGGTTAATCGAGTATATAGTGACCAGATCTAGTACAATATCTAAAAAAGGTTGTGAAAATTAAAATTTTTTATTAGAGGCTGGTTTTTATTCGTTGACCATTTTTAATACTGTCAAAATATTACCCTGATTGAAAATGTGTATATTTTTCTATATACAAGAAGAAACTCCTTAAAATACAATTGAAAGTGTGGTGTATAAAAATAAACAAAATGAGGGAAAAAAAGCTCTATGCTTTATAACTTTTCTAATATTTTTGTGATAGTCAGTACTAACTACTTTGTGAAATCAGTAACTAATTTCTTCAACTCGAGCGACTGAAACAAAGCATTATTTCGACTTTCTAAATGCTAGATCTGGGTTTAAATACAGTTAGTTAAATAGTTAGGCACTTCGAAAACAATTATAACAATCTGAGGCCCACTTCGAAAGTTATTGGTACACAAGAAAATTAAAACAAAATGTTTTCACTATTTGTTGTATGTATCGAGTAAAATATTTGAAAAATATTAAGAAAGCAAATATTCAGACAAATTTCAGTTAAAAGATCGATTTGCTTTAATCATTTTACATTCTTACAAAACAAACAATCCAGATATTAAGAAAAACCAAAATTTGTTTTAACTTTAAAAAATGCATGAAGTTATAAAGGGGAAATTAAAAGTATAATTTCGCAGGGCTGTGTGGAAATCATTAATAGATCAAGCACCACAGATATGAGGCGCCCAGTCTCAAAGTGGATTAAGTCCATATATTTCTCAAACTGAGATTGTCACGAGAAAAAGTTGGAAAAGTCATGCCTTGTTATACAAGGCGTGCCCAAGAAACAGCCTAAATTGATTTTTCTTCATTTGATGTCCGATCGACAAACGCGATATATCGTTGGAATGGTATGGACGAGTACTACATTTTTCAGGGTACTAATAGGGCTAACCATGATTTTCTCAAAGTGTACTCAACAGATTAAAGTGACCTTGTAGTCATTTGAAAGGTATTGATTAGGCCTTTAAAATGGTACTAAGGTTTTTATTATTTACATTTTGAAAAGTGATGCATTTCGAATATTTTTTTGGTGTTAATTTATGTAGCTTCAATCTTTTTCACTATAGCTTTTTGTTAATGGATTAAACTTAATACTTCCAAGGCGAAAGTTTAATGATTTTTGAAACTCTGGGAGGGTAAGAAATAAAAATGTGATGTAATTTTTGTAACTGCATTTTTTTTCAAATTTTTTTTGGATGGAAACTGACCTGCCTTAATGAGCAATAATTTATTCGGTGTCAACATATTGAATCCTTAATCTAAAAATCCGAACAACAGCAGGTGCAAATTTCTACTTACTGCCATATGACTTCAGTCTTAAGATCGAGTTTATGCAAGAGGTCAAGGTCACGAGTTTTCGTTTGTTTTCTATGTAAAATGAGAAGTTTAGAAAGAGTCATATTGTAGTAATCTTGGTGCGGCAAGTAACTGAATGAGTACATTTTCCACTGCCAGACGACAGATTTTTCTACCGCCGTACGTCATTGAAAGAGGAATTGAAATGATTAAATTTTATTGGAAATGTACCTAAAATTACTAATATGCGGAAAAAGACAACGCTGATTTCTGATTTTTGAATTTGAATGATAGAATGTCATTGAAAACGAAAGCAAAGAAAATTAGAGAGATGACAGGAATCTAAATGAGGGCATTATTCGTACTTGCCTCACCTTTACTCCACCGTGGACTGGGTAGGATACAGGAGAATAAAATATGACTGACGTCAGCAGTGGCGCACCCAGAATTTTTTTTCGGGTGGTTTTCAAAAATTGTTCAATTTAGAAAATTATCATTTTGATATTCTTACTAAATTTATTAACAACTTTGAATTGGATAAGTTAGTAGCTAGTGAGTATAGGTACCAGCTAGAATTTAATCCCGAAAGGTTTTGACAATCCTTTGCTTTCTTTCTTCCATCCCGTCCTCAGCATTTTTAAAATATTTTGTTTGATAAAAAGAAAAACGTATGGTCTTTTTCATGCAACTGAAGACAAAAATAACTTATAACTTCTATTCGACACTAAAAAAATGCACCGTTTAAATCGCATTTTTCATTGAATTGGATGTAAATTCATCTCGCTAGAACAAAAACAATCCCGATATTTTTATTTTATAATTTTTTAACTTAACATTTTCTGAATTTTTATAGAGTGAATTTTTTTCTACAATGAACAAATTTTTTAGCAGAAAATTTATCTCTCATGCGTTTTTGTTTCCATATCATGAATTTTTTCAAACAATGTTTCTAGTCTAGCGTACATCCTATCTTAAAAAGTTTACATGTTTTTAATGGTATGGTTTTCCTCTATCAAATGCATATTTAAATTTTGGGAACTCTTATGTGCAAGTTATTACCCTACTATACTATATAACTGTACTCCACTTTAGCTTTAAATTCATCCATAGTGGAGTCAGCAAATTACAATATACATAAAGAATCTACATAGTAGGTTCTGGAAAACGCCACATTAATAAAGAAATAAGGAGAAGCTTCCAGAAACCTTGAATTTCACAACGACGCTTCTCCATTTCATCATCTTCTTTGTCATAGAAACATAAAAATTGGTGTTGTCAGCAACTTAATACTTATGAATACCACTGTAGCTAGAAGATAAGGTTTAGTCGTCAGCAGATTATAATACTGAGTTTTCGTAAAATAATGTTTGTATTAATCGAATTAAATCGGCTTTTTTTTGAAAACCCGAAAATACCCAGAATACATTATTTTGCATTGGAAAAATGCAGCATGCAAATATGCGATTTAAACTGTTTTGAGAATTGATTCAGAAAAACTGGGAGACACGGGTACTCTTTTTTAACCCCCTCAGAATCTATTCGTCCCGATCATGTGCAAAAGTTGATATTTGTCGAACGGTGTTATACAACATTTTGGACAATTTCATGAAAGTTACAGTACATAACCTTATTTTCAAGTGGGAATTTGATAATTTGAAATTTTTATGAACAAGACGTTTTAATTCAAATATGAAATAAATATTTAAGAATTGAAGGCATCGTATCAAATCAAAAATTGTTTTAATACACGAAAAATGGCCCACACTGTGTGGTCATAGATTTTAAATGCATTTTTTGATTTGAAATCGAATCAAAAAATTACTTGTAGTTTGATACAAAAATGGATTTTTTAGCTTTGAAATTGGAACTCTTGCAAGAAGGGCAAATATAGCCGTGTCAATACTTTTTATAATTTTCGGATCAAAAGAGTAATAAAGGCATATACTAAATTTTTGTTTTTATCGTAGTATATAAGGATTTTGGCAATTTTTGAATGCAACATGGTGAAAAATACATGAAACTCATCATCATTTGTCCATTTTAAACTTTTGCTGATTTTTTTTACCTGTTTTTGTTTCGTCAATATAATTTACAAATCAAATTAAAAAACATTTATCTGCAATTTGGTTTGGTAATGCGAAATAATTTGGGGGGGGGGGGGTGTTTGAACATCCAACGCCCCCCCACCCCCTTGGGTGCATCTCTGGACGTCAGACATAGAAGATTCGATATTAGTAGTCGAATATATAGGGTCAAAGCCGTGCCAAAGCCAAAGCTGTGTTGCGAGTCATAATTATTAATATGTGACCGTGACCGCCTGCATATATTCGCCTTAACTAAGCATTTCTTAGAATTTTATTGTATGGGTATAATACACCATGGAACTGAACTCATATGAAGACGCTTCTTTTTCTTATTATTTTTCAGGTATATATTTCTTTTTTTACTCTATGAAAACAAAAAATATGTACGTCCTCCTCAAAGCTGACTGCACAAAACAACAAATAAGTTATATCCTTTAAAAACAATAATAACATTGTTCTACAACCAAACATTCACATGAAGGGACTAGTGTGTCTAGACTAATTTGGGGTCGTTGATCAAGAATCCGTGGGCCGTTAATCTCTGCTACGTACACTGAAAAATTAAACTTTTTTTTTAATTTGCATTTTAAAACAACATTTTCTTTGCAGTACTTTTGTGTCTTCTTATTTAAAGCAAATAATTTCAATTTAAATTGTCTTGCTCTTCGTTAGTCCTTTGAAATTGAACATACTGCTTTTCTTTTCTATCTCAAAAAATCAATATTAGTTTAAGTGCGCTTTTTAAAACAATTCAAAGTTACTTTTACTACAAAATAAGTATAAAAAACCTGGCATCGAATTTGAGAAAATAAAAAGTTCAATAAATTTAACAACTGCAAAATAAAAAGAACCCAAAAAAATTTTTTTTTAATAAAAAAAATTTTTTTTTTAAATTGTTAATTTGCTTTTTAAAATTGGTTTTTATCGCACGTCTTTTAAAATTTAACAAATCTGTACAAAGCTCTATTTCAAAAAACAACCTTTCAATTTTGAAACATGATGCAATGAGAGGAAACCCTCAGTGTACTGATTTTTTGGAATCACAACCGTGACCTTAAATATGCATAAAACTAAAAATTTGCAAAAGCAGATCGGTTTTTTTTGCAATCCAGAGTGACCGTTTTTGCTAGATTGCCTAATAAATTGGTAGATTTTTCCATTTCCCATTTTCAGTAGATTTGAAAGTTCAGTAGATTTCCAACATTAAATGGATTGCCTTAATGGCTTTCTGCGTTGGCCAAGTTTTTTTACCAACTCGAATACAAACATTTATTTTGCTAATTTTGGATTACTTTGATTGACCTGGGAGCTGTTCGTGAAGATGGTGTCGAATGTGTTTCAATATTGGTCATACCTAAAATTATAGCAAGACTATCGATTTCATTTGATATCGAGACATGCACACACAACCCAGATTTTCAAGCGTTTCATATTGCTTAAAAATGAAATTCTTTCCAATTCCAAAATGTACCCAAAAAGTTTCGAAAATTAACAAAACTATTCATTTTCAAGAACTTACAAATAATACTTAATACCTTGGTATTTTTTTTTTTGGTAGTATCAAATTAACTTAAATTTTAAAAAACAGATTTTTTTGGTAGATTTAAGAAAAACACTTTCAGAAAACGGTCACACTGCAGCGATGACACTCAAAGAATTTTTTTGTTTGTAAGAAACGAAAAACTAAACAAACATATATTCGTTTGTTGCTTCGTTTACTTTCGTAGCTCAGTGCCGTGGTCGATAAAAACAAAGCTTATATCGAATTCGATTTTAACAATGTAAACGTTTATTAGAAATTAGTTTTTAATTTGCAGCAATTACATTAAGTAATCAATAAAAGTAAAATGCAATACGTTTATGGGAAACTTACTTAAATTGTTGCAAATTTATTTATTATTTGCTGCAAAACGACTTAATTTGGAGTAAATGTTTTTTGTTTGATTTTCGTTTAAGTTTGTATTTTAAAGTTGTACATTTGAAGCAAACGTGCTCCAAACATATTAATTCTTTGAGTGCAGTGATCAAAGACCCCAAATTAGTCTTGATGCACTAGTCTCGTTCATGTGAATTTCCCAAAGGTTACTTTTGTAATAACTAAAATTTTGGTAAAAGATACTTCTCCAAGATTTACAAAAAAGTATTTCAGGAGAAATCACCTAATCTTTTAGACCCATTCCGTAATGTTCCTAGACCGATGAAGTTGCATTCCTACCGCTGTCAATGGTCATACTAGAGGCCCTTAAACTCAGGGATGCCAACGAGAGATTGCTGCGATAGAACGGTTTCGAGGATGAGTTCGCCGTTAGCAATAGCGCCGTGCTGTCAATGTTTGGTACAACATTGCTCAGACCGTTGCAGATAATGGAATTCTCGTTTGTAATACATAAAGGCGGTAGCATTTCGCCGTCATTGAACACCAGCAAGCAGTCATCTGTTGCTAAGCTGTTGGCATTCAAAGTTGAATTGGTAGCCAAACCGCCAGTCTCGTTGCTGCTGCATAGATTCAAACGCGAACTTAGTACTTTATTGCAAGCAGGACACGCACGTGAAGTTCCCTTGTCACGGCGACGTAGCAATTCGTGCGCGCACCTACGAAAGTTCAGGGTAATATTATACAGATTGTGCATTTAATTTTGTTGTTGTTATTTTCATAGTCATGACTCAGGACATTGAACTGGCACTCACCTGGCATGCAGAATGTGAGCACATGGCAGTGCCTCCAATGAATCTGGCTCCAAACCAAAAACATCACCACAAGCACCACAATTCAATCCAAGTGCCGCGTCTGTTTGATTGGCTAGGCGAGAATGCATATCGTATTGATCTTCGTCGCCCAGAGCGCGATATATCAATGCCAAACGGCTACGAATCTTGCGCACTAACAACTATCAAAAAATTTCATAATTAAACATTTATCACATTTTCAGTTTTGCAGGTTCGCAATTCCTGCCTTTATACCGAAAAAAAATGCAAAACCAAAAACCAATTGTTTCTGTAATTTAAATTATTGCGAAAGGAACTCAAGCGATTACAAGAATATTTTGTTCATACCTTCGCGCCAATGGAGCTAGCTACCTCAAGCAAGCGTGTATTGAATTCTAGTGGCCGACAGTTGCAAATTTTTTGCTGCAAACGTAGCGCCTCCAAACAGCGCGCTGCACCGTCCATTGCCTCCATTTGAGCCATACGATCGCCGAGTGCAGCCGAAGTACCCATTGCTTGCTCGTACTGGCGAAATGCGCGCTGTAAGGAGATAAAAGCCTTGTTTGATGAATCGAAGATGCAGAAATTTAACCTCTGTTCTTACATCGATGTCCATTTTCTTGCGATAGATGTCACCCATGACACGAACGCTTCGCATGTATGTCGCCTGATCTCCCGATATTAATGAGAGTCTGGTCGCCTCCATGCAATAGTCATGCGCATCGCCTAAATCCCCTTGCTTTCGAAGTGCAGCGGCCATTCGCACAAGAGCCGCCCGATGATGCGAAGAATTAAGATCGCCCAGTTGAAGAGAACGTGACAGATCGTATGCCTTTGATGCATATGTCGCACTTTTGTCATTATCTTGCAGACGACCAAAAAGCTCTGACAGGGCCACATACACTTGCAATTCTAGTGACGGATCGCCGATTGCGGCAGCGATCTTATGCGCCCCTAGGAGACCCTCCAGTGCTCGTGAAAAACCACCCATTTCAAGATAGACTCGAGCTACTGTCAAATGTACAAGTCCACCGGTGCGACACTGTGTACCCCCGCATTCATTGTAAAGGGAGTGGCGTGCATAGCTGAGAGCGCGGTCGAGACCACCGAGACGTTCATGTGCTCGTGACAAATTCAAATAAGTCTCAGCACGCATATTCGGCGAATCAAGCTCCTCGGAGATGCCGAGTTGACGGTGACCGAATTCAATCGCCTCACGATATTTACCCCAGTCCATATGAGCCTGATACAGGTAACCCAACAGCTGAAAGCAGTCTTCACGGCGACTGGTCGATTTGAGGGCGCTGCGCCATGTGCGAACAGCAGCATTTTGATTATGCTGCTCGTAGAGGCGTAGACCACGCTCGATCTAAACACAGATTTTGAGAAATTATTCTGTAAATTATCTCAAACAAAGAAAGAAAAAAACCTGTTGCGCGCACAAAACGCGCAACAGGTTTTTGGGGTATTGTTAAAATTATTTAACAGAGTCTAAATGTATTATATATACTTATTTTGTACTAAAAGTATACTGAAAATATTTTTAAAACACGTCCTAAAACTATACTTTAACTTTTTTGAATTAGAAAAGAACAAGTCTAGCCCGCTTAAGTGAAACCCGTTTAAGTGAAAAACCCGCTTAAGTGGAACAAAAATTGAATCCCCATGATTATTTTTCACTTTTTCATACAAATTATTTCGTTTTACTGAAACCAGCTTTGCTGAAAACCCCGGTTAACTGAATCGAAATTTCATTCCCAAATCAATAATTTATACCAATTTAGCTCCGCATAAATGTCATATTGATACTTCGGTGTTCAATATGATGTATCCGTTGATCAAATTGATGTATCTTACATCATATTAATGTGTAAATGTCGTTCAAAATGCCAATCTAAAAAAAAATTTTAATTTTAAAACGAGTTTTTTCTTTTAGTGTAGCATTAATTTATATTCGTTTTTTTCACAACACTATTGTGTTTCAAAGTGGAAACCTCTGTATTTTTATACCCTACACCTCATGAGGTATGGGTATATTCACTTTGGTCTGATGTTTGTAACACCAAGAAGGAGAAGTGTCCGGTATGGAAAAGTATATATATTCTTGATCAGCGTCACCTCCTGAGTTGCTTTAGCCCTATCCGTCTGTCCGTCTATCCGTCTGTCCGTCCTCTTTTCTTGTAAACACGATTGCAGGAGCTAGAAGAAAGCTAGGGATCCCAAATTTTGTATTTATCCTTCTTAGGCCCTAGAAGGACTTGGTATTGAAAATGGGCGGAATTGGTCGACTGCCACGCCTACCTACCATATAAGTGAAAATCGTGTTTTTACCGAAATTTTAAGATTTCATCAAAACAGTATGAAATTTTGTATAGGGGGGTTTTTGGGGTCGCTGATTTCGAATTTGATGTCGCATTTTCAAAATTCAAGATGGTGGATACAATATGGCCAAGTAGGTGTAGGGTATATATAAGTCGGCTTGCCCGACTGAAACTTACTCACTTGTTTAAACTAAGTTTGACTTAAATTACTTTTTCTCCTATTATTAACAGTAGTTAATTTTTTAATAGAATTATTGCTTGTTAAATTTCCTTTATTTTGATACTCTTTGTATATATTTATATGATATCAACATTACCTTTCTTCTTGCCATATACTGCTTCAGGCTACGTTGAAATGCTAAAAAACATCCGATGACGGAGTGTCGTGATCTAGAGAAACCGTGCCGTGCCCACAACGAAGTGGCATCTGGACTTGATCCATAGCCAGCTAGCCTCGAATAACTTTCATCCAATTGATAGAGATCTGTTTTGACATAAATTTAAATTGAAATGACAGGAAGCAATAAATTCTAAGTACACAGTAATATTTAAACAACACATCGATGATTTTATATAGACACCCCGTATGATGTATTACATTAATTGCTCTTAATGGCAACAAGTTACCTGTTGAGAATATAAAGCGTGTAAAGAAGCAAAAGAAAATTGCATAAATATGGACAGATAATAGCAGCGTTTAGACTCTAAACGCAGCTGTTGTCTTGAGAGTTCGAAAAAACCCCGGGCGTGCAGTTTCGTGATGTTGCGTTAAAAATGAACAAGCTAATTGACAAGTGTCGTGTTTATGAACAACTTCAGCGACATAGTAAGTGTTGGTAGCCCGGTTTTTTTTTCGTCGAGCGCACAACGGGGAAGCGCTATGAAAGACGTTGTCTGTTATGCGCAAAGAATTTCTTCAACAAGTGAATGGTTTAATTCCCAAAATATGGGGCGTGCAACCTGCCCCTGAAGTTTCCCTCGGTAATTTCGGCGATAGACAAAATTCGTCGTAACCGATTGAATGGGTTCAACCAAAACCAATTGAAAAGGTTATCGGTTTTAAAATGGTTTTTAAAAGGTTTTCGTACACAAAATTGACTTGAAGTTTTTTTTTCTAAGATAAAATTCATTGTATGTCATTTATTTATTTCATATATTTTTAAAATATATAGGAAAATATTTTTTTTTTGTAAAAATTTCCCATCAAATAGAAAAAAAAATTTCGCCTACAGACCCCAATTTGACGCGTTTTATATGGTTTAGGAAAACACATGGAAAATTTTCGATTTTTTACGAAGTTTTATATTGCAGCCCTTTTTTTCCGATTAAGCTGATTCTTGAACTTCATCTCAGTTCGTAGAAAAAAACGCCAAAAAAGTCCAAGGAAGCACTTGGTGCCAGGTTGTAATCCCTCCCGGCATGAGCCACCCAAAAAATGTCCAAGGACGCACTTGGTGGCAGCTGTAATCCCACCCGGTATGATTCAGCCAAAAAAAGTCCAAGGACGCAATTGGTGGAAGTTGTAATCCCACCCGGTATGATTCACCCAAAAAATGTGCAAGGGCGCAGTTGGTGGCATGGACCACTTAATATTCGAAAGTTACTAAGTTACTTTTTAATAATATTTTTTGTTGTATGGGAGGTGCCACGCCCCGTTGTCCAAATCCAACCTCTTAAGTCCTATTGCAAATTCCATTACTAACACAATTTTACCTTAAAATTTCAATAAAATCAGTAAAGCCGTGATATGGGGTAGAAATTGTATGGGCGGTGCCACGCCCTTTGTCCAATTATTCCCATATTCGACACATAGCTGGGAAAACAGCTCCATTCCAAATTTCATTAAAATATATCCAATAGTTGCCTAATTAGCTGTTATTTAAGTTAGTTGTTGTGTGGGCGGTGCCACGCCCCTTGTCCAATTATTCACATTTTCGACACATAGCAGTACAACTCCATTCCAAATTTCACTAAAATATATCCAATAGTTCCTTAATAAGCTGGTATTTAAGTTATGTGTTGTGTGGGAGGTGCCACGCCCCTTTGTCCAAGTATTCCCATATTCCACACATAGCTGGGAAAACATACTATATAGCTCCATTCCAAATTTCATTAAAATATATCCAATAGTTGCTTAATTAGCTGTTATTTAAGTTACGTGTTGTGTGGGCGGTGCCACGCCCCTTGTCCAATTATTCACATTTTCGACACATAGCAGTACAACTCCATTCCAAATTTCACTAAAATATATCCAATAGTTGCTTAATTAGCTGGTATTTAAGTTATGTGTTGTGTGGGAGGTGCCACGCCCCTTTGTCCAAGTATTCCCATATTCGACACATAGCTGGGAAAACATACTATATAGCTCCATTCCAAATTTCATTAAAATATATCCAATAGTTGCTTAATTAGATGTTATTTAAGTTACGTGTTGTGTGGGCGGTGCCCCTTGTCCAATCATGCTCATATTTGGCATAAAGCTTGGAAAAGTTATTATGCAACTTCGTTCTAAATTTCGTTTTTATTGTTCAATATTCAATTCAAATTCAATTCAATAGTTACTACATTACCTTGTAGACATATTTTGTGTTGTATGGGAGGTGCCACGCCCCTTTGTCCAATCGCAACCGCATATAGCCTATGTTACATGTCGATACCTATAGAATTTATAATGAAAATTTCAAGAGAATCGGTACAGCCGTTTAGCCGTGATTGAGGGACAAACAGACAGACAGACAGACAGACAGACAGACAGACAGACAGACAGACAGACAGACAGACAGACAGACAGACAGACAGACAGACAGACAGACAGACAGACAGACAGACAGACAGACAGACAGACAGACAGACAGACAGACAGACAGACAGACAGACAGACAGACAGACAGACAGACAGACAGACAGACAGACAGACAGACAGACAGACAGACAGACAGACAGACAGACAGACAGACAGACAGACAGACAGACAGACAGACAGACAGACAGACAGACAGACAGACAGACAGACAGACAGACAGACAGACAGACAGACAGACAGACAGACAGACAGACAGACAGACAGACAGACAGACAGACAGACAGACAGACAGACAGACAGACAGACAGACAGACAGACAGACAGACAGACAGACAGACAGACAGACAGACAGACAGACAGACAGACAGACAGACAGACAGACAGACAGACAGACAGACAGACAGACAGACAGACAGACAGACAGACAGACAGACAGACAGACAGACAGACAGACAGACAGACAGACAGACAGACAGACAGACAGACAGACAGACAGACAGACAGACAGACAGACAGACAGACAGACAGACAGACAGACAGACAGACAGACAGACAGACAGACAGACAGACAGACAGACAGACAGACAGACAGACAGACAGACAGACAGACAGACAGACAGACAGACAGACAGACAGACAGACAGACAGACAGACAGACAGACAGACAGACAGACAGACAGACAGACAGACAGACAGACAGACAGACAGACAGACAGACAGACAGACAGACAGACAGACAGACAGACAGACAGACAGACAGACAGACAGACAGACAGACAGACAGACAGACAGACAGACAGACAGACAGACAGACAGACAGACAGACAGACAGACAGACAGACAGACAGACAGACAGACAGACAGACAGACAGACAGACAGACAGACAGACAGACAGACAGACAGACAGACAGACAGACAGACAGACAGACAGACAGACAGACAGACAGACAGACAGACAGACAGACAGACAGACAGACAGACAGACAGACAGACAGACAGACAGACAGACAGACAGACAGACAGACAGACAGACAGACAGACAGACAGACAGACAGACAGACAGACAGACAGACAGACAGACAGACAGACAGACAGACAGACAGACAGACAGACAGACAGACAGACAGACAGACAGACAGACAGACAGACAGACAGACAGACAGACAGACAGACAGACAGACAGACAGACAGACAGACAGACAGACAGACAGACAGACAGACAGACAGACAGACAGACAGACAGACAGACAGACAGACAGACAGACAGACAGACAGACAGACAGACAGACAGACAGACAGACAGACAGACAGACAGACAGACAGACAGACAGACAGACAGACAGACAGACAGACAGACAGACAGACAGACAGACAGACAGACAGACAGACAGACAGACAGACAGACAGACAGACAGACAGACAGACAGACAGACAGACAGACAGACAGACAGACAGACAGACAGACAGACAGACAGACAGACAGACAGACAGACAGACAGACAGACAGACAGACAGACAGACAGACAGACAGACAGACAGACAGACAGACAGACAGACAGACAGACAGACAGACAGACAGACAGACAGACAGACAGACAGACAGACAGACAGACAGACAGACAGACAGACAGACAGACAGACAGACAGACAGACAGACAGACAGACAGACAGACAGACAGACAGACAGACAGACAGACAGACAGACAGACAGACAGACAGACAGACAGACAGACAGACAGACAGACAGACAGACAGACAGACAGACAGACAGACAGACAGACAGACAGACAGACAGACAGACAGACAGACAGACAGACAGACAGACAGACAGACAGACAGACAGACAGACAGACAGACAGACAGACAGACAGACAGACAGACAGACAGACAGACAGACAGACAGACAGACAGACAGACAGACAGACAGACAGACAGACAGACAGACAGACAGACAGACAGACAGACAGACAGACAGACAGACAGACAGACAGACAGACAGACAGACAGACAGACAGACAGACAGACAGACAGACAGACAGACAGACAGACAGACAGACAGACAGACAGACAGACAGACAGACAGACAGACAGACAGACAGACAGACAGACAGACAGACAGACAGACAGACAGACAGACAGACAGACAGACAGACAGACAGACAGACAGACAGACAGACAGACAGACAGACAGACAGACAGACAGACAGACAGACAGACAGACAGACAGACAGACAGACAGACAGACAGACAGACAGACAGACAGACAGACAGACAGACAGACAGACAGACAGACAGACAGACAGACAGACAGACAGACAGACAGACAGACAGACAGACAGACAGACAGACAGACAGACAGACAGACAGACAGACAGACAGACAGACAGACAGACAGACAGACAGACAGACAGACAGACAGACAGACAGACAGACAGACAGACAGACAGACAGACAGACAGACAGACAGACAGACAGACAGACAGACAGACAGACAGACAGACAGACAGACAGACAGACAGACAGACAGACAGACAGACAGACAGACAGACAGACAGACAGACAGACAGACAGACAGACAGACAGACAGACAGACAGACAGACAGACAGACAGACAGACAGACAGACAGACAGACAGACAGACAGACAGACAGACAGACAGACAGACAGACAGACAGACAGACAGACAGACAGACAGACAGACAGACAGACAGACAGACAGACAGACAGACAGACAGACAGACAGACAGACAGACAGACAGACAGACAGACAGACAGACAGACAGACAGACAGACAGACAGACAGACAGACAGACAGACAGACAGACAGACAGACAGACAGACAGACAGACAGACAGACAGACAGACAGACAGACAGACAGACAGACAGACAGACAGACAGACAGACAGACAGACAGACAGACAGACAGACAGACAGACAGACAGACAGACAGACAGACAGACAGACAGACAGACAGACAGACAGACAGACAGACAGACAGACAGACAGACAGACAGACAGACAGACAGACAGACAGACAGACAGACAGACAGACAGACAGACAGACAGACAGACAGACAGACAGACAGACAGACAGACAGACAGACAGACAGACAGACAGACAGACAGACAGACAGACAGACAGACAGACAGACAGACAGACAGACAGACAGACAGACAGACAGACAGACAGACAGACAGACAGACAGACAGACAGACAGACAGACAGACAGACAGACAGACAGACAGACAGACAGACAGACAGACAGACAGACAGACAGACAGACAGACAGACAGACAGACAGACAGACAGACAGACAGACAGACAGACAGACAGACAGACAGACAGACAGACAGACAGACAGACAGACAGACAGACAGACAGACAGACAGACAGACAGACAGACAGACAGACAGACAGACAGACAGACAGACAGACAGACAGACAGACAGACAGACAGACAGACAGACAGACAGACAGACAGACAGACAGACAGACAGACAGACAGACAGACAGACAGACAGACAGACAGACAGACAGACAGACAGACAGACAGACAGACAGACAGACAGACAGACAGACAGACAGACAGACAGACAGACAGACAGACAGACAGACAGACAGACAGACAGACAGACAGACAGACAGACAGACAGACAGACAGACAGACAGACAGACAGACAGACAGACAGACAGACAGACAGACAGACAGACAGACAGACAGACAGACAGACAGACAGACAGACAGACAGACAGACAGACAGACAGACAGACAGACAGACAGACAGACAGACAGACAGACAGACAGACAGACAGACAGACAGACAGACAGACAGACAGACAGACAGACAGACAGACAGACAGACAGACAGACAGACAGACAGACAGACAGACAGACAGACAGACAGACAGACAGACAGACAGACAGACAGACAGACAGACAGACAGACAGACAGACAGACAGACAGACAGACAGACAGACAGACAGACAGACAGACAGACAGACAGACAGACAGACAGACAGACAGACAGACAGACAGACAGACAGACAGACAGACAGACAGACAGACAGACAGACAGACAGACAGACAGACAGACAGACAGACAGACAGACAGACAGACAGACAGACAGACAGACAGACAGACAGACAGACAGACAGACAGACAGACAGACAGACAGACAGACAGACAGACAGACAGACAGACAGACAGACAGACAGACAGACAGACAGACAGACAGACAGACAGACAGACAGACAGACAGACAGACAGACAGACAGACAGACAGACAGACAGACAGACAGACAGACAGACAGACAGACAGACAGACAGACAGACAGACAGACAGACAGACAGACAGACAGACAGACAGACAGACAGACAGACAGACAGACACACACTCAGTTTTATAATATATATAGGGATTGATATATAATTTTCTAATATTGGGCCATCTAGAAACCGTTTAAAACCTAAACCGAAACCTATTCAATCGCTCCAACCAACCGAAACCTATTCAAAATCAAAGAGCGAAACCGATAACCGAAACCGATTGCCAAGTGGGAGTGAAACCGAAACCGAAACCTTTATTCGATTCGGTTGCCAACCCTGTTAAATAGTTCAACCGCTCTATCATAAAACAAATGTTTTAAATAAATTTAAAACTTTTGATATAAGCGACACCAATTGTATAAAACCAATCAAAGATATATATTTAGGTGAAGAAATATGTACAGCATTGGGGTCGACATACCAATTATCAGAAGCGAATGAAATTGATTTTAGGCAACACTGCCTTAAGTTTTATATTGAACTTTGCAATAGGTTATTAAAAAATTAAATTTTGATAGCAAATTTCTCCAATCTGTAGATATGTTGGCCCCAATAAATATTTAAAAAAAATTGTTTTCACTATATCGCAGTTATGCAGTATCAAATGTTATAAATGGTAATGGTGATATACAAGAAGTAGATGATGAGTGGCGCGAATTGCGACACATAAATTTTTGTGATTTGAATTTGACAGATGAAATGGACATTCAAATATTTGGGAAAGAAATTTTTAAATTGAAAAAAGGGGATGGGACGGAAGCGTTTCCGTTTATGAAAAGTCTAATTACTGCTGTTTTGTACATTCCTGTAGCCACAGCTAATGTAGATAGAATATATAAACCAAAATATGGAATATACTTGAGATCTCACTACTATTTGGGATCTTGAGAACAAAAGACTAATTGAAAAAAAGGGACTCGAATTGCTCCAATATTACAACAACAAATGAAATGTTTATCAAAAAGAAATTGAATTTTTTAAAGCTGTTGTAGTTGATATGTACCTTTGATATATATATAATACTAGCTCTTACATACCCGGCGTTGCACGGGTTGTATAAAATTTTAAAATGGGTTGTAATCCCACCCGGCATGAGCCACCCAAAAAATGTCCAAGGACGCACTTGGTGGCAGCTGTAATCCCACCCGGTGTGATTCAGCCAAAAAAAGTCCAAGGACGCACTTGGTGGCAGTTGTAATCCAACCCGGCATGATCCACCCAAAAAATGTCCAAGGACGCAATTGGTGGCAGTTGTTATCCCACCCGGTATGATTCACAAAAAAAGAGTCCACGAACATACTTGGTGGCAGCTGTAATCCCACCCGGCATGATTCACCCAAAAAATGTCCAAGGAAGCATTTGGTTCCAGTTGTAATCCCACCCGGTATGATCCACCCAAAAAATGTCCAAGGACGCTCTTGGTGGCAGTTGTAATCCCACCCGGAATGAGCCACCCAAAAAATGTCCGAGGAAGCACTTGGTTCCAGTTGTAATCCCACCCGGTATGATTCACCCAAAAAAGGTCCAAGGAATCACTTGGTGCCAGTTGTAATCCCACCCGGTATGATTCAACCAAAAAATGGCCAAGCAAGCACTTGGTGGCAGCTGTAATCCCACCCGGTATGATTCAGCCAAAAAAAGTCCAAGGATGCAATTGGTGGAAGTTGTAATCCCACCCGGTATGATTCACCCAAAAAATGTGCAAGGGCGCAGTTGGTGGCATGGACCACTTAATATTCGATAGTTACTAAGTTACTTTTTAATAATATTTTTTGTTGTATGGGAGGTGCCACGCCCCGTTGTCCAAATCCAACCTCTTATGTCTATTGCAAATTCCATTACTAACACAATTTTACCTTAAAATTTCAATAAAATCAGTAAAGCCGTGATATGGGGTAGAAAATTGTATGGGCGGTGCCACGCCCCTTGTCCAATTATTCCCATATTCGTCACATAGCAGTACAACTCCATTCCAAATTTCACTAAAATATATCCATTAGTTGCTTAATTAGCTGGTATTTAAGTTATGTGTTGTGTGGGAGGTGCCACGCCCCTTTGTCCAATTATTCGACACATAGCTGGGAAAACATACTATACAGCTCCATTCCAAATTTCATTAAAATATATCCAATAGTTGCTTAATTAGCTGTTATTTAAGTTACGTGTTGTGTGGGCGGTGCCACGCCCCTTGTCCAATTATGCTCATATTTGGCATAAAGCTTGGAAAAGTTATTACGCAACTTCGTGATAAATTTCGTATTTATTATTCAATATTCAATTCAAATTCAATTCAATAGTTACTAAATTACCTTGTAGACATATTTTGTGTTGTATGGGAGGTGCCACGCCCCTTTGTCCAATCCCAACCGCATATAGCCTATGTTACATGTCGATACCTATAGAATTTATCCTGAAAGTTTCAAGAGAATCGGTACAGCCGTTTAGCCGTGATTGAGGGACAAACAGACAGACAGACAGACAGACATACAGACAGACAGACATACAGACAGACAGACAGACAGACACACACTCAGTTTTATAATATATATAGGGATATAATATTATACGTATATATAACATGATCTCAAAAATGTTAATTTTTTGAAAGTTTTATATACAGGGTGTCCCTGAACAAGACAATAAATCTCCGCCAGTTGATTCCTCTGGCCGAGAAACGAAAAAAAATCGTATGCGGAGGGGGGGGGGGGGCACAAATGACTCTGTATAGAGTTATAGGGTGATTTGTGCGAAAAAAATTTTTAAAAACGTGTTTTTACTGTTTGTTTTCTTACTACTGAATTACTCTAGCTAGAAGGATATTCTTATGCTGGTTGGAAAGCTAATTTGATAACAAAAACAACGGTCTGAAATACGTCAAAATCCGATCAACATAAAAAGCGGATAGTTTGCCGTTTGTATTATATATATGTATATAATACGAGAAAAACACACAGTCCTGCATCTTGTTTGGAACTGGACAACAAACCAAGCCTACAAGAAGTGTGCAAGTCAAAGCTGTAATGAAAGTGTTTTTCACAGAGTTTAATATACATATGTTCAAGAGGATAACAGATAAAACTTTCAAGCAATTGGTCACCCTGTATGTACTTGGCGCCACCTATCGAGGAAAAGACCTATGAGGAGCTTTCTGAGGTTAGTGTTCCTGTCACTTTTAGAACCAAAAAGTTCGAAAAATGACAGTTGTTACACAAAAACAACTTCAGTATAGCCACTTCAAGCAGTTCTTAAGTATTCGTTAGGTGAAAGGCAGTATATGTAGGACGATAAGTTGGTTGTTAGTAGTCAGCAGAATTGTCTCTGATGAGGGAGTGGCAGTCCCGAAATGGCCATAAGACAAATGCCTGGCTGGTTTGTTGTTTTTTTTACATTGTTGTTTCTCCATTGAATCAGCCTTTCATTACAAAAACAAACATTGCTGCTCAGAAAGCTAACACAAAATAATCAAAAAGCGTTAATTTATTAGCAAAGTCAAAAATTTTAATTTTGTTTGTGAATTTTTGTCTTTAATCATAATTATTTCGAAAACTCTGTTTTAGGTTTTTTTATGATTCATGCAGTTTCGTTCCTTGGAAAATTCTCTACAAAATACCCCTTAGTAATTTTTTCTCTCCGATCAGCCAATAAACACTAGTTAATAATTAATATATATATTTGTCCAGGTTTTTCTGTCTGTCTGTCTGTCTGTCTGTCTGTCCCTAATGCAAACTATTCAAAATTTACAACTTCACTCAAACATTTTTTTTTAAGTTGTTGAACCTTCTTTTTTTTAAATGTTAGCCATTTTGGTGGTTGGTTTACACGACGCTGCAGTTGTGAGAAGGAACCACACATATATTTATTAGAGCCCGACCGATTAATCGGCTTTTCATGAAAAGTACAATATAAATCGCTAAATTTTGTTCGCTTCGCTTCACATCAAATTTGTTTTTAATGCAAGTTGTTATTAGAGCCCGACCGATTAATCGGCTTCAGCATCGGCTTCGGCCGTTATCGGCCGAAAATGCACATTCGGCTTCGGTTTTTCCGAAAAATGGCTGAAGTTTTGGCCGAAGCTTTTCAATTTTTTCCTTATTTTTGCGACACCGAAAACCAAAACTAATTTTTTACGATACGATTTTCTAGCCCACATCACATCTAAACGGTCTTACTGATTTTCTTGAGACTTGAATGTAAAATTGTGTAATTGATGGAATTTCCAATGGGACATAAGAGGCCCACAAAACAAAAAATATGATAAAAATTTAAATTAGTAATCATCGAATATTGAGTGAATCTCGCCTCAAATTGCGTGGCACGGGGTTACAGCTGCCACAAAGTACATCCTTGGACATTTTCTGGGTGGATTACTGAATTTTAAATATAG
>OX596014.1:5511495-5552203 GCA_951394025.1 Heteromyza rotundicornis | reverse complement strand
GGGTAATTTCAGACGCACCATATTTTGAGAATTAAACCATTCACTTTTTGTAGAAATTCTTTGCGCATAACAAACAACGTTTTTCATAGCGCGTCCCCGTTGCGGGCTCGAAAAAAAACCGGCGACGCGGGCTAGCCCGCAGTCTAAGAGAAAGCGCGCGCGCGCTGCCGACCCTTAACATGGCTCTTGGAACTGCGAAATTGGTATCTGCGAACCGAATTTTTTATTCGGCGCTCGTAGTATGCATTTCAATCGCTACTAGACACCGGCACATTTGGTTTGAAGAGTAGAACGTGACCAAATTTTTGAGTGCCAAGGGCAGGTGTGGGCGGTCTTTTCGTCACCCTCTAAACTTTCGAGTGGGTTTCTGTGTTCTACAGTCAGGCTTATTGTGTGTTAATGAATTAATGTGTGTTAATGAATTATTCACACCATGCCTGGCATATTAGAGTTGGGTTTAAACAGAAAAAATCGTCTAATAGATAATCAAGGAGTACACAAAAATCTGAATTGTTGTCAATATTGTTGCCACATGTAACGATTTAAAATTAAGGGTTTTTGGCGACTTAAAAATCTGCAATGATATTGGCCAAAGTAGCCAAAACGCCTTAATTTTAAATCGAAATTGCGGAAATTAATTTAAAGAAATTTTTTTTTCTGCTTTTTAGTCGGTTTAAGGGTTATATTTAAATAAAATAGTTTTTTAATCTTTTTATGTTTCTCTTTTTTTTTTAATAGAATCCACTTTAATAGGCGTTTATATGTTATTTGTTGTTGTGATGACAAAGTATGCAATAAATATTTGCATTTCCACTTCTGCAAGACCATTTGCACCAACTCGTGAATTGCATTAGTGTATAAAACCGTAGGATTTCGATGTATGGCTCTAAAATTTTCGGTAGAGATGCACGTAGATAGTCTTAATCATAACACAACTCAACAAAATTTTACTTTGAAAAAGTTGCCAGAGATTTGATTCTAAAAACCCTTGATGCACTGATTTCAGATATGTTAACGGGTTTTTCGGTTTTCATCAGCTCTAGTTTTTTAATTTATAGCACCGTGCAAAACTGACCTTTGAGTAGACTTAATACCAGAACTTTTGGATAGATTGATTAGATTTTAAAAATGTTAACTGTTTGGAAAATTACCTGTTTTACAATATTGTGGAATATAACGTTGTCGTATCTCTTTTAGTTTATGAGATAAAAGAGCATACACTCAGAAAATGTTGGAAAGAAGAAAATCTCTCGAATGTTTCTAAAGGTCTATTGAAGAGATTTCAAAAAATGTGGAATTTTTAAAATCTACACTCAGGGAAAAAAACATAGTAAAATCAAGTACGATCGTATTTACTCCTTCATTTTTTCAATTTAATGGAAACAACTTTGAAATAAAGAGAAAAATACTTAAAATAACTATTGTCAACGTTGAAACAAAGTTGCAAAGTTGAAATTAATTGAAAAATACTTAAAATAACTGTTGTCAACGTTAAAGCAAAGTTGAACGATTTTAAATCAAGGTCTGGCAAACTTAATATAAATTGGAAAATTTTTGAAATAATCGGAAAGCAACTTTGAAATAAATTTGTTTATTTTTGAATTTGAGTTTTAAATTGAAAACAAGTTTGTTCGTATTTGTTTCTAAAATTTCCAACTTTACCAGACTTTCATTAACGTTTCTACTTGTTTTAAGGTGGTTATTTTTGATTTAAGGTTGGTTTTTCTCTGGGTGTACATTATGGCAAGATCGACATTTTACATGCATGTTAATTTTTTTTTAAAGTATCTTTTGGATAAGAATTAGGTATTATTTTTATTAATACATAATTTGATCACAATATTTTGTCAATAGCAATTTTGAGAAAATTAAAATGGGTACATTTCGAAGAAATTTCAAAAAAAAAAAACTGTTTTAGTTAGTGACCAAACTTTTAGTGATTTAAAAAATTCGAGAGATGTTCTATTGAATGATACTAAGCATTTAAACATCGGTTGATTCATTAATTTTCTAAAAATATTTGAATATGGGTAAGTTTGAAACGACAATGAGGGGATACATTTAAAGTGGGAAAGCCCTCGAAAACGCGCAGTTGCTTAAAAGAACTGTGAAATTTCATAGTTGTTGACTGCACATCTGCACAAAAGCACCGTTTCCCAGGGGTTTCCCACTTTAAATGTTTCACAATATTGTAAAAAAGGTAATTTTATTTATCGCCCGAAATTTTGATATTTCCGCCGAAAATTTCGGTTTGATACGAAAAATGTAACAAATAAATATCAAAGATTAGACTGATCGACAAACTCGTCGTGGCAAAATACATAATTAACAGCCAAGTGGATAAAAGCGGTATGTAACACAATTTTAAGTATTGATCATTGTTTCGAAGAATCAGAAGCGACAAAGAACACATGTCCCCAATTCGTATTGAAAAAAGGAAAACAAAAACTTTGAAACATATTTTCTTGAAAAAATTATGTTACATACCGCCTTCATCCATTCAGCCCTTCACAGCGTTCTCACTACTATCGCGATGATTTTTAAATTTCTACTCCTTTACTACGGTAGTAGATTTTTCTACTTACCAAAAGATTTTTTACTACTATTGTAAGAGATCTACTCCTCAAAATATTATGTGAGTTTCATACAATGCAAAACTACTACTCTTTCTACAAATCTAACACCCCGACAGAAATTTCTAGTACTATCGTAGAATTTCTAGTACTCTACGCAGAAACCCATATCGAACCCTAAAGTCGAATATCTTGTCGTCGTAGCAAAAGTGAGAACCCTATTCCTTCAATTGATTTCCACGTATTTGTTAGGTAGCTTCTAAATCCGTGATGGGCATTTTCGAGTTTCCTATGTTCGCATGCATAGGCTTCGATTCGCTGCCAACAGAAACTCGCGAAACGTGTGTGCCGCTTTCTCTGACACACACACAAGTATCCATTTGTATGTATTGGTTTGCCCGACACTGTTCTAAATTCATCTAATTCATGATCTGAAGTTCAGATTCTGAACTTAAAACTTTGCCGAAATTCAAAAAAATTAAAATTTGGTAATTTCGGTTTCAGCCGAAAAAAAAATGTCGGCCATTTCGGGTTTGGCCGAAATTAAAAAAACGATTTCGGTAGGTCTCTAATTTAAACATACAACACTTAATTACGCGTATTCGTCGCTCTACCGCATCCTCAACCGAACTACCAAGTCATATCAGACCGGACATAGTTTTTAAAAAATGTTTAAAAATTTTAGTTTTGTGATGAGTATAGATAAGTAGAAGTGACTTTAGGTAAATATAGGTAAGTATAGGTAAGTATATGTATAGGTAGGTGTATTGTTTAAATTCAATTAAATAATTATTTTAATTTAATTTGAATTTTTTTGATTGATTCTTTATTTATAGGTTTAAATTTAATTTTGTTTTACCTAGAATTCCACTTGGTTTCTATATCTTTTAGAACTTCTTGAAAGGATCTCAAGGTCCAGTGGCGCACCCAGGATTTTTTTTCGGGGGAGGTTTTCAAAAATTGTTCAATTTAGAAAATTATCATATTGATATTCTTACCAAATTTATTAACTACTTTGAATTGGATAAGTTAGTAGCTAGTGAGTATAGATACCAGCTAAAGAATTTAATCCCGAAAGGCTTTGGCAATCCCTTGCTTTCTTTCTTGCGTCCTCAGGATTTTTAAAATATTTTTTTTGATAAAAAGAAAAACCTATGATGCAAGTCTTTTTCATGCAACTGAAGACAAAAATAACTTATAACTTCTATTACACCGTTTGACACTAAAAAATGCACCGATTAAATCGCATTTTTGCATTTATCATTGAATATGATATAAACTCATCTCGCCAGACTAAAACAATCTCCGATATTTTCATTTAAAAATTTTTTTTCTCTACAATGAACTAATTTTTTAGCAGAAAATTGAACTCTAATGCGGTTTTGTCTCTATATTATGAATTTTTTCAAACAATTCTAGTCTTGCGTGATGAGTTAACATCCTATCGTAAAAAGTTAACATGTTTTTAATGGTATGGTTTTCCCGTATCAAATGTATATTTAAATTTTGGGAACTCTTATGTGCAAGTTAATACCCTACTATATAACGGTACTCCCCTTTAGCTATATTCATCCATAGCGGAGTCAGCGAATTACAATATACATAAAGAATTTACATAGAAGGTTCTGGAAAATGCCACATTAATAAAGAAATAAGGAGAAGCTTCCAGAAACCTTGAATTTCACAACGACGCTTCTCCATTTCATCATCTTCTTTGTCATAGAAACATAAAAATTGGTGTTGTCAGCAACTTAATACTTATGAATACCACTGTAGCTAGAACATAAGGTTTAGTCGTCAGCAGACTATAATACTGAGTTTTCGTAAAAAAATGTTTGATTAATAATCGATTTAAATCGATCTGAATTTATTAAATCTGAATCTGAATTTTTTTAAACAATTTGCCACTGATTCAAAGCCCTCAAAAAATTATAAAGAAAATGAATTGCCTAAAATAAACATTCCACCTTTTTCGAGTCAATATAAAAATTGGCCTTCCTTCAGAGACCTATTTATCAGCTCAATTGATAGACACGTGGGACTTACAAATACTCAAAAATTTTATTAACTTAAGTCGATGTTAAGAGATGAAGCTGCCAAACTGGTGAAACATTACGGACGCAGCGTACGATACAGCGTGGACTCGCCTGAAAGATCGCTTCGATAGGCCTCGACATATAGTAAGCTTCTTTATTGAGTCGTTTATGTACCTCCCTACAATTTCGATGGAAAACTCCGATGAAATTATTCGTGGGTTGGATTCAATCAGACACACCGATCGCGATTGTTGGCTTATCCATTTATTGTTAGCCAAAATTTATTGATTATGGATAGAAGAAAGCAAAGAAAATAATAGTCCATAAATCGCGATATTTTTCGAATTTTGGACAATCGTTGTGAGGAACTGGAGTTAAGCCAAACGAAATCTGTCTCCGCTTCTAAGAATTCATTATCGAAATTGCCTTCAGCCCGTTCATTCGTGGCTCTCGATGTTCGCTACGAAAATTGCATTAAATGCAATGCCACAGATCATAATATTGCAAAATGCCCTACATTTTTATCACTGCCTATTGATGATCGCCGTTTTTTCGTAAAACAAAAATCTCTTTGCTTCAATTGTCTAAAATTGGGGCATATTTCGTACTCATGTGTATCAAAGTATCGCTGTAGGAAATGTCGCGGACGACACCATTCTCTCGTGCACACTGCAAACAACAATGCAGCTGTGACGACATCTACGCCGTCGTCTGTTCCTCCTTCGTCTCTCGCTGTCTCTTCTGGTGCGCCTTTGTCAAATACCTCACATGTTGCTTTCCCAACATCTTCTCCTGCTTCATCTTTGCCTGCTGCTGGCCCTTCTGGAACTCCTTGGTCTACCGTTGAATATATCGCTCATCCAGTCTCATCTCTACTGGAGAATTCTCGCTCGGTACACACTTCTCTTGGTTCGATAGCCAGCAAATGTATCATACCAACAGCTCGTAACTCATATGGACAATTTATTGCTTGCCGAGTGCTACTTGATAGCGCGTCGGAATTATCGTACATATCGGAGCGGTGTGCTCAAATCTGGGGGCTCACGCGCTCTCCCTCTCGCATTATTGTATCAGGAATTTAATCTGTTGAAGCTGAAAGAACTCATGGAGTTAATGAATACCATATCGAAGCTTGTGCTCATGTTCTGAAAAAAATCACTTCTCCATCTAGTTCTACAATTGACACTTCTTTCGCACCATTCAAAGGCATTACGCTTGCCGACCCATCATTCAATATTACTTCGCCTATTGATATTTTACTAGGAACGCAGTATGTTTGGAATATTTTCACATTTAACACAATGTTTGACTCGTATGGAAACACCGTTGCTATTTCATCGATATTTGGATGGGTGATCACCTCTATTACACAAGTGCTGGAGCACGCAACGTCGTCGTTTGTTGTTATGGCAGATATCGATCGCGCTATACGAAACTTTTGGGAGATTGAAGAAACTAACGTCGCAACACCTGTCGACCCAGATGATGACTATGTTGAGAAACATTTTTTAACTACACATTCACGACATAAGGATGGCAAATATATTGTTCATCTCCCTTTGAAGAGAGACGATGTTGTATTCTCAAACACTATTCAGGGCGCATTGGACCGTTTTCATTCTGTTGAACGTCGTTTGCAAAGAGATGATACACTAAAAAACAATATATTGATTTCATGCGCTCTTACATTGAATATGAGAGAACTTAATGCCGATGAAGTTATGGTTAAGAATAACCGAGTATTTTACATGCCACACCATCCAGTAGTTGGCATCAAATTAAGAGTAGTGTTCGACTGTTCATTTAAAGATGCAACGGGAACTTCGCTCAATAGTACTTTACACATTGGCCCCAGCATTCAGCTCGAGTTATTCGCCGTCTGTCTCCGTTTCCGCCTACATCGATTTGTTTTTTCTGCGGACATCGTCAAAATGTTTAGGCAGATATGGGTGGCCGGAGAACATCGTAATTTTCAAAGAATTGTTTGGAGAGAAAATCCAACTGATCCACTAAAACATTTTCAGTTGTGTACCGTCACCTATGGAACCTCGTTCGCTCCTTTTCTCTCGGTTAGGGTACTTGAGCTGCTTGCCAATGATTACAAAAATGAACACCCTAACGCTGCACTAGATGATTTTTATGTAGATGACGTACTGACAGGTGCTCAATCTGAGGAAGATTTAGTTGAAAAGCGCAACGAACTCGTAAGACTGTTGTCATACATATGCTGGACTTGAACTTAGTAAGTGGGTATCAAATAGTGAAAGTATAGTGCCAACTATGAGGAATCAACCGGATCAAGGTTTTCTGAAGCTCCCCGACGATGCGGCCACAAAGGTTTTAGGAATTTATTGGAGACCTAATGTGGTCGTGTTGGCATACAGGGTGTGTTTAACACAATCACCGAATGCCACTAAGCGACAAGTGCTCTCAGATGCATCTCGTATTTTCGATCCCTTGGAATTACTTGCACCGGTTGTGGTTCAGTTTAAGATGATATTTCAAGAGTTATTGCTGCATAACTTGAATTGGGATGACCCCCTACCCTCAAACCTAGCGGAGTGGTGGTTTAAGTGTCGGGCAGACATCCAAAATGTATTGAAATTCTCTCTGCCTAGATTTATTTGCAACTCTTCTGATTTCATTGAGTTGCATGGTTTCTCCTATGCGTCAATTAGAGCGTATTCTGCCGTCGTTTATTGTCGAGCTTCAAGGAGTGATGAAAACCTTCGTTGCAAATAGAACTGCTGAAATTTTGGATACTTTGCCACGAAATGTTTGGAGGCACGTTACCTCAAAAGAAAATCCCGCTGACTGCGCGTCACGTGGCATGATGGCAAATCAATTATTTGACTTTAAGCTTTGGTGGAAAGGGCCGTTATGGCTTAGCGACGAAGAACAATACAAAGCGGAATTAAATAAATTTCAGCAATTTCACCCTCTCTTTGACCCAGATACCGTAGCAAAGATGAAGACGAAAACGATAAATATGGTTACAATCGAAACAACGGACTCTAACAGAATTGCTGCGCTAATCGAAAGAGTGTCGTGTTGGCGAAAATTGTTACGAGTTGTTGCATACGTTCTACGATTTATATATGCGGTAGCCTCACTTTTGCCGAAATCAATGATGCTAGGCTTCTATGTCTTCAACACGCTCAGGATTCATTCAGCGAGGACCGAACAAACTTACAGAAGCGGAAGGAAATAACCAATCATTCGCCCTTGATAAAACTTACACCTTACATAGATGAAAACGGCTTGATACGAGTCTGTGGACGAATATGTAATTCGAATCTTGAAGCCACAATTCAACACCCAGTCATACTTTCGAAGGACACCGAATCACTAGATTAATCCTCCTTGATGAGCATGAAGGAAACCTTCACCCAGGTGTGTCCGCACTGTTTGTTATCGTCCGACAAAAGTACTATGTGCTTGGAGCAAGAAACCTAATTCGCAGTATCACTCACTCACAAGTGTATTAAATGCTTTCCTTAGCGTCAACTTTGTACTCAACAACTAATGGCTGATTTGCCAGCAGTACATGTTCGCCCAGCCCATCCATTTGAAAATACTGGTTGCGATTACGCTGGTCCCTTGACTTTGAAGCTTTATCCTGGACGAAATGCGCGCACCTCAAAAGGATACATCTGTCTATTTGTTTGCCTTGTTACTTCTGCGATTCACCTGGAACTTGCAACTGATCTTAGTACTGAATGTTTTATGGCCGCGCTACGCCGCTTTATGTCCCGCAGTGGGAAATGTTCCCGAATTTTCAGCGACAATGGAAGAAATTTTCTTGGAGCCTCTCGTCAAATTAACGAAATGCTTCAAGTAGTAACAGCGCAAACACATAACGAAATCGTTGCCGCATCCTTAGCAGAGGACGGGATTATATACCACCACACGAGCCTCATTGGGGTGGTATTTGGGAGTCTGCGGTACGCTCGGCCAAGCTACATTTACGTCGCGTTATCGGAAACGCCGTTCTCACTTTCGAACAGATGCGTACTCTCCTCGCGCAAATTGAAGCTGTTGTGAACTCCCGTCCATTGGGGGCTGCTCCTGACTCTGACACTAATTATCTTTCCCCGTCTCATTTTTTGGTATTTTTGCTAGAAGCGATTAACCTTACAATAAAGACGTATTTTGAAGAAATTGTAAAACTTGGTTTGATTTATAATCACCATGTATCCGCCATCTTGAATTTTGAAAATGCGACATCAAATTCGATATCAGCGACCCCAAAAACCCCCCTATATAAAATTTCATACTGTTTTGATGAAATCTTAAAATTTCGGCAGCCATATTGGTTCCGCCATCTTGAATTTTTTAATTCCGACATCAAATTCGAAATCAGCGAAACCGATAAAATTACTAACATATGGTCTCAGAATGAATGGTTTTTCGTTGCAGCTTTTTGTCCCGTATTAAAATATATCCGCCCCGGCCTAGGCCGGGTACTTTTCTCGTGCGCCATTTTCGTACTTTCGAAGTGGTGTTCCGCTGCTCTCGGACTTTTCGAGGGGGTGCCTGGCTTTTGTAGCTGGTTTTTCTTGTATTTTTTTTTGATGTCGGTATTTGTAGTGCTCGTTGTAGGCTAAATTAGCTATTTAGAGTTTTTCTTTGTAAATTAGATGCTAAACTATTTTTCGTTTCACCTTGGAATTATTTCTCTGTTTTCTTTTGTCAATTTTAATATGGACGTGTAGAATTTAGATTAATGTTTTATGTAAATTTATTATACTGTTTAAAATAAGAATTTTTTCACGTCGTTTTTGTGTTCTCTTCCAGTGCCTAATTGAAATAATTATAAGGTTTTTCTTGACGTTTCGGTAATATTGGGGCTGCCATTTAACTTTTTTTCTGCCTGGCAGCACTGCTTGATTTCAATCTACTGCTACACAGGGTTGTTTTTATCCAAAATTCTGAACATTTAATCATACTAGTTCTACTTGCTGGTGACCGTCACAAAACCTACTGAAAGGTTAGTTTACACGTCTTTATAACTCAAAAACTAGAGCTGATGGAGAAAAAGCGTTAACATATCTGAAATCAACGCATAAAGGGCTTCTAGAATCAAATCTGGCACCAAAAACTGTGTTGTAATCCATCAAAATGTCGATTTTGAAAAAAATGTGTGTTAGGGACTTTTCAAATTAGGGCAGCGATATGTTTGTATATCAGAGCGGTTTCAAAATCAGGCCACTCTAGATGTAACGAATGCAGAGCCGGATGTAGATGCTTTAAACAACTTTTTCTAAAAAATTTCATATTTCCCACTGACGTTCTGAAACTGGGTCTGACAACATTTTTCCCAGATCGCCTATAGTTTCTCAGAAAAACACAGTAAAAAGTTTCAAAAAAGTGCAAAAAGCTATAAGTTGAAAAGACCCGCATACATGCGGCTGCCATGTTGCGGGTGCGAATGTTTTAAATGTGTGATTTGCGGATGCGGGTGTCAATTTTGTGCGAGTGCTCCGCGGATGAGGAGGCAGATGCGAAGCTCTGTCACATCCCTAATGTAAATATCTGAGGGTCCTAGTGGCATTTAGAACTTTAAAAGCCCGATTTTTATTGCAGGGAATGATCGATATGTAAATAGAAGTTTTATATACAGATATGACGAACTACAACTGGTGGTGCCGCCTACGCCGATTACTTTTCAGCGCTGATTGACTGAAAAGGTTTTCAATGAACCTTCCAACTGTGTATACCACTAATTTACTTTTTTTCACAAGTAGAATTATACTTTTGTTAAATTATTCCGTTTCCTCCAAATAAATAATCTTCAATAAAGTTAACTCTTAATTAACAGTTTTCAGTTTACCGAAGTTCATTTCTTAGTTAACGATGCCCACTTATGATAGTTACATTACTATAAATAATGTGATATAATCATTTCTAATTATGTTTCAGATAAACAAATAAATTAATCAATCATTAAGAAAATAAGATAATCAATCAGTTAATAAAATAAAATTTTTTTAAATAAAATAAAAAGATTAATGTTTACTTAATTTACACTGTGCGACGCGGTTAATTACACAGGGCGACATGATTTTATTTCTTTAATCTCGTATAGTTCTTTCTTAAAAATCCTTAAGTGCCATATTATAACAAACCATGATATCAAAATAAAGGAAATTTAGCAAGCAACAATTCTATTTGAAAATAATCTAGTGTTAATACGGTGATAATAGGAGAAACAAAATAATTTAAGTCTACCTTTAGTTTACAAAATACAGAAGATTCCACATTGAAACACAATTGTGACTGTGAAAAGAACGAATGTAATTTGAATTCCAAACCGGAAAATATGACACAAAAACCAAATTAAAATTTCTGGCTCTAATCAAGTGGCGAGGAGTGTATTCCACTTGCAAAAACTGTGGTTCTTAATATGATGGGGAAGCTGAAACATAATTTTAACCCATTTTTCACTTATTTGCATTTATTTTGTTAATAAAATCTCGCGAATAGTTTTTTTCAGTCCAAAAAAACACATACAAATTAATAAACTAGTGTTTATGCTTCATTTTAGATTTTTTACAGCGAAATGTAAATGTGTGCCAATAGCTGGGCACCTGACATGATTCACCCAAAAAATGTCCAAGGACGCACTCAGAAGCTGTCCTAATCGCAACTGACATTAATCATCCATAAAATGACCATGGACACACTTGATGGTAGCTACAATTAAACTTGGCATGATTTGCCCAAAAAGTGTCAAAAACGCAATTGGGGCAGATAGGTAATGAAGTAATGAAGTAATGGAAATTTCATTACTTCACTATCATTACTATCGCAATGAAATAATGGTAATTTCATTACCATTGCAATGAAATTTTCATTACTTCATTACCATTACCATTACAATTACCATTGCAGTAATGGTAATGGTAATGAAATAAAATTTCATTACCTGTAATGGTAAAAATTTCATTACCTGTAATGGTAATGGTAATGCGTAATGAAAATTTCATTACTTTACAAGTCTGATATATACAAACTATACGAGATTATAGCAATAGTCAAAACTCCGAAATATGTAGCCCTTTGTTATGGGCCTCTGTCAGATGAATCCAAGCAAAAAATATGCGTGTATCAACATTGCAGTGGTTTAAAGTTTGCGTATTTTGGTTGAAAAGTATTATTGAAAAACTCAATAAAATGAGTGGTGCCTTCGATTTAATAAGTGTGAGTTTAAAACTGTTAGCAAGGGCTCGGAGTGGTTGTTGCTTACCATGCTAAATTGAGAATTTGTCGTGTTGCGAGTGTATCATGCCTACTTGTGTAACTCAAAAACTAGGAGGTGATATTGAAAGACCGGTAACATGACTGAAATCAGGTCATCGTTGTGTTAAAATATTTTCGACCAAATTACGTACACTTAACCAACTGCAAACAAAACACCAATACTCATATATTTTTTTGACCCCCTATATCTGAATTCACACTCAATTTTGGATATATGTATGTAGTAGTTGTGATTTATCGCATAGTGTTATTAAGTGCAATGGTAATACTTAAATTCATCGAAAATACCTTCTTGCCAAGTTTCATTCTAGGTATAATCCATATACACACCATTTGAATTGTCCAACAAATATCGCGAACCATCGGGCGATGCAAGGAGTTGTGTGGCTGAGAGGTTATGGCTGTGTGGTATACTGCAAAACAAATATTCACACAATTTCACGATAATAAGCCAAATTAATAAAAAATCATTTAATATTTTTTCTATTGCTAGTTTCGGTTGAAGCGATAATTATAATTAATTAATCAATTGATAATTATCAATTATAATTGATTAAATTCGTATTTGCGAATGTTAATCAGTTAATCCTAAAAGAGTCATAAATTCCTTTGTTCTGAGCATTTTCCCTCATAAAGAATACTCTAAACAGTCTGGATGGAGCGCGTTTTCTCATGAAACTGTCTTAAGTTCAATTATGAGCCATAGAATACTATTTTATGGTTTCAAAGAGATTTCAAAACTAGAGAGTGGACTATCTTCGGCTATACCGAAGTTGAAATACCCCCACACAGTAGGAAGAAGTACCTCGATCATAAAAAAATGTGGTCTCAAGACCCTATTTTGAGCCAATTATAGGTGGTTGTCCAAAATCCATTTCTAAAAATTTCCAATTAAATCCACCAAAAAAAAAATTGGTCTCAAGACCCCATTTAGACCCTAATATATGTGGCTTCGGAACCTCGGACCATCTCCAAAATCCATTTCTAAAAATTTCCAATTAAATCCACCAAAAAAAAAAATTGGTCTCAAGACCCCATTTAGACCTTATATATGTGGCTTCGGAACCTCGGACCATGTCAAAAATACGTTTCTAAACATTTCCAATCGAATACAACAATAAAAAAGACTTGAAAAATTTTTACCTTTTTTTTCGGTGTATGGGAGCCACGCCCAGTTTTTGTCCGATTTGGCTGATTCTCGAACTTGATCTCAGTATTCACGAGAAAAACATGTAAAAAAAGTTTCAAGTCGATATCTCCAAAACTGCGACCGCTATCGTGCGGACGGACAGACGGACAGACGGACAGACGGACAGACGGACAGACGGACAGACGGACGGACAGACAGACGGACATCGCTAAATCGACTCAGGAGGTGATACTGATCAAGAATATATATACTTTTCCATACCGGACACGCCTCCTTATGGGCGTTACAAACGTTGTGACAAAGTTAGTATACCCTGCCACAGTGAGTGTGGGGGTATAAAGATACTCAGAAAAGAGACAGCGAAAAATCTTTTGATATTTATTATTAATGGGGTTCATTTAAACCTGTAAGCCCCAGTTAACGATATAAACCTTGTTGATCTACATGCCAGTAAACTTTCCATTAGAATTTGTATGGGAAAAAGTAAACTACCGTGTCGGAGGGTTGCCTTCTGCACAGACCATTACTTACTAAAAGTAATTAAATTACATAGCAGAACATTTTTATTTTTCGATGTTAACTAAGATTTTTAAAAATAATAAAATTTAATGAATGTGATCGTGAGATTTAAAAAAAACTTATTATTTGCGTTGTGGAACCGACCCGATTTAAATGGCTTTTGAAAGCCTTTTTCACAGCAGGCTTCATTTCGCGCCAAACCTGACTTTTACAGGTCTATTCTAGAGTAGTATCAATAGTCACACAGTATCACTAGTGACTTTTGTCTCAATTTGATACAATTTGGTATTCTGAACGATTTCAAAAAGCTCTTTCTGTATCTATTGTCATAAAAGTTGTGATCTGCTAAACACGTCATCACAAATATAAATCTGTTACAAAATAATAAATTTTCCAAAAAAAGTTAAAATTGGTATGAAAAATAAAAAAAAACTGCATTTCAATCAAAATGCATCGCATGAGTTTAGGTATATGTTTTTACCAAAAAAATTTTTAAAAAAACTGGTTTCAGTTCGTTTTGAAAAGATTTATTGAAAGTAGAAATCGTGCTTTGGCACGGGTATTTCGAAGTCGGCGAAAGGTCGATTCAGTTAAAAAGAAGTGAGTAAGTTTCAGTAAGGCAATGTTGACTTACATATATACCCTACACCTACTGTACAAAATTTCATACTTGATGAAATCTTAAAATTTTGGATCCGCCATCTTGAACTATATAGGAGGTAGGCGTGGCAGTCGACCGATTTTGCCCATTTTCAATACCAACTCCTTCTAGGGCCTAAAAAGGATAAATCCAAAATTCGGGATCCCTAGCTTACTTCTAGCTCCTGCAATCGTGTTTACAAGAAAAGAGGACGGACAGACGGATAGGGCTAAATCAACTCAGAAAGTGATGCTGATCAAGAATATATATACTTTTCAATACCGGATACGTCTCCTTCTTGGTGTTAAAAATTAAATATACCCATACCTCATGAGGTTAGGGTATAAAACTAAAATATGTTCAATAACGATTAGCAATAATTATTTGTTTGTTGTTTGTTTGGGCTGAATCGACCTTTGGACTTTATTCACAGTTTAACATCTTATAATTTGTCTAGTTTATCGGATAACTTCTCAAGCGCCTGACTCATTGTCAGAATACTTTGGTCGATCTGCTGCAATGCTCAGCCAAATGTGCCTGCTTCTCAATGGCGCTTTAGCTCAAACTTGCAAAGTCTAGGGATGAAAAGAAAACAATAAAATTAATAAATAATGACGAAAAATAATAAATTTTCAAAAAATACTTACTTTTCTGCTTTTTGCGCCATCTTTGAATAGTTTAGTATATTCTTGGACATTTTGGATACATACCGAATACATATTTCCTAGGTATTCGGTTATCAGAAGTTATAACTAATTTTTTGAGATGTATCAGGTGACATCGATGCAATTTTTGTAAATGGTTTCGAGAAGCGGAGTCGGATGGTGTCTTTTTAATTTCCTCTGTTTTCCTCGTTCTGACGCTATATTCGCCTTTGATTGGCTGAGCTAAAAATAGCACAACAAAATTTCGCCTTTGATTGGCTGAGCTAAAAATAGCGCAAAACAAGTTTTGGGAACATCTATTTATAGAATTTCCCTTTATTCATTTTAAATTAGTTCATTTTAAATTAAGTTTATATTTTTTACTCATTGTAAATTAGATTTTTGGCATGTAAATGTTATATTTTATGATTCTAATATTATATTTTTGAAATAAAGAGTTCATATAAATGTTTATTTACTAAGGCATTCAATCCCGAAGTGTTTTTGGAAATCCCGGTATTTCGGGATTTGAAATTACAATCCCGGGATCCCGGGATTTCTTCGGGATTTTCGGGATTTTCCAATGAAATACAATAATTGATATAAAATTAAAGAAAAAATTGTTACAACAATATTTTAAGTTTAATTTCATTATAATTTTTTGTCAATTTTTTGTGTGCGTGTAGCACTAAATCTGCAAAAGGGTTTTTTTTAAATTTACCAATTAGATTGGATGTAAATGCACGGCTATATTTTTGTAGAAAACCGTCAAAAATATCTTAAACAATGCATAAAAAGAGCCTTTTTTGAATACCGGGATTCCGGACTGAATATCCCGGGTTTCCGGGATTGAGAAAACGTCCGGGATCCCGGGATTTCGGGATTCGGGATCCCGGGATTGAATGCCTTATTATTTACTTACTTGCGTTTTGGCCGAGCTGAGAATTGAACCCTGGACACTTAGCTACTGACAAAGCGCGTGCGGCCTTTTAGCACGTTCGCCTACTGATGGGAATATTTTACTATGATCTAACTGCGTATATAAGATCTTATGTATTTTTAGAAAATACGTTTTTGAAAAGTATTTAAGCATTTTATTTACTTCAAATATAGGTTTGATTGAAAATTTAAATTTTTTAGCTTTGAGTTTTTTTGCAGAAATTTATCGTAATAATTTGAATTTAAAAATACACATTATCGACTCATTACTACTGTTACATAGCAAATGCTATGTTTAGAGTTATTAATGTGATTTCTCCTCCTCTATAAAAGGATGTAGTAATTATTTTCAAACAAGTGAGTAAGTTTCAGTCGGTCAAGCCGACTTATATATACCCTACACCTTTTGGGCCATAGTAGATCCGCCATCTTGAATTTTGAAAATGCGACATCAAATTCGAAATCAGCGACCCCAAAAACCCCCCTATACAAAATTTCATACTGTTTTGATGAAATCTTAAAATATCGCTCGCCATATTGGTTCCGCCATCTTGAATTTTTGAATTCCGACATCAAATTCGAAATCAGCGACCCCGAAAACCCCACTGTACAAAATTTCAAACTGTTTTGATGTAATCTTAAAATTTCGGTAAAAACACGATTTTCATTTATATGGGACGTATGCGTGGCAGTCGACCGATTCCGCCCATTTGCAATACCAACTCCTTCTATGGCCTTAAAAGGATAAATCCAAAATTTGGGATCCCTAGCTTTCTTTTAGCTCCTGCAATCGTGTTTACAAGAAAAGAGGACAGACAGACGGACAGGGCTAAATCTACTCAGGAGGTGACGCTGATCAAGAATATATATACTTTTCCATACCGGACACATCTCCTTCTTGGTGTTACAAACATCAGACCAAAGTGAATATACCCATACCTCATGAGGTGTAGGGTATGAAAATTTATTACAATACACCTTTTGGTATTTGTGATTTCATAACTTATTCATTGATACTCTGATTTCATGTTAGTTAACAGTTTTTACGGTTAGTACCAAAACTTTTGAACGGACTAAATTTCAAATGTTCTATAATGAAAATTGTCTGCTCTACAATAGTAATTTCGAAAAGGTTAATTTTCTAGCAAACGTAATGATTTAAATTTTGCAGTGTGTAGAGAATTTTATGAAATCTTATAAAAAAATTTTGGTATTAAATGTGTATGTAAAGTTATTCGATTTGCATTCAATAACCTTAGGCATCCACAAAAATTCTTTCAAGCCTCCAAAAAATAATTCTTAAATGTCTGTACACAAAAATAAATCCATTTTGCAAAATTAAAAAATCATATTCCTAAAATATTTAAAAAACTAGAGAGTGGACTATCTTCGGCTATACCGAAGTTTAAATACCCCCACACAGTAGGAAGAAGTACCTCGATCACAAAAAAATGTGGTCTCAAGACCCTATTTTGAGCCAATTATAGGTGGTTTTGGAGCCCTGACCATGTCCAAAATCCATTTCTAAAAATTTCCAATTAAATCCAACAAAAAAAAAAATTGGTCTCAAGACCCCATTTAGACCCTTATATATGTGGCTTCGGAACCTCGGACCATGTCCAAAATCCATTTCTAAAAATTTCCAATTAAATCCACCAAAAAAAAAAAATTGGTCTCAAGACCCCATTTCGACCCTTATATATGTGGCTTCGGAACCTCGGACCATGTCAAAAATACGTTTCTAAACATTTCCAATCGAATACAACAATAAAAAAGACTTGAAAAATTTTTACCTTTTTTTCGGTGTATGGGAGCCTCGCCCAGTTTTTGTCCGATTTGGCTGATTCTCGAACTTGATCTCAGTATTCACGAGAAAAACATGTAAAAAAAGTTTCAAGTCGATATCTCCAAAACTGCGACCGCTATCGTGCGGACGGACAGACGGACAGACAGACGGACATCGCTAAATCGACTCAGGAGGTGATACTGATCAAGAATATATATACTTTTCCATACCGGACACGCCTCCTTATGGGCGTTACAAACGTTGTGACAAAGTTAGTATACCCTGCCACAGTGAGTGTGGGGGTAAAAAAATGTGCTACAGGCCTGTCAGCTGTCACTTGTCTCTTGAAATAAACAAACAAATGAAAAAATGGGTAGTGTAAGTTTGCAAATAAATACTAATTTTGCAAATATTTCTTAATTTATGTTATTTTAGGAATGTGAAAAAGTGGAAATTAAGCTTTTCCACCGTCGCACAGTGATTTGTCTCCACATGAGCTTGGGACAAAAATCGAAGGAGTATTCTGATTTAATTGAAACTAAGTTTCTAAATGTGTTTTGGCCCGCTGATTTCAAAAATGTAACCCTTATAGTTTTTGAATAAATCAGAATTGTATGCTTGATTTTCATATTTAATTATTATGCATATAATACAACTCTACAATTATATTTCGAAAAAGGTTTCTTAGCTTTAATAACGGATTCTAGTGGTTCTTGATTAGCTGATTTCAAATTTGGTAACCGTTTTTGGCTAGCAGTTGTAGTTTAGCAGGTACATTAATGCAAAACATTAACAAATCTTTTTAATAAATTTAATATTATAACTATTGAAAAGATCAATACATTTTTATAATCTTGAATACTTTGTAAAGAAAAATGTATATTATACTATATTATATTATGTATATTCTACTATTAGGGGTATTCACGGATTGGTGTACTTGATAGTGTACTTTTGTCGAAGTGACGTATTCACTTTTACCATAAATTTTACCTGTATTCTCAATTTTAATAATTCTGGCACATTTTTTATTTTTTTTTATTTGTTTAACATGTGCATTGCTTGGTAAAGTAACAAACCCCAAGAAATCCTGAAAAATCTGGAGAACCCGGGATTGCCAAAACCATTCGGTATTGACCGCTTTAGTCAATAGGAAGAAGAGAGAAGAGTAAAATAGAGAAAAATTAAATCACATTGGATCAACAATATTTCAATTGAGCTTTTAGTTACTATACATACATTAATATCAATATATTAATAAAAGTACATACATTCATCACATTTTACCATTTTATTTACATTATGAACTTTTTGAAAAATTGTTTTGATATAAAATCGTAATTTTACAAACTTTGACGCACTTTTTTTTTACAATCCATAATTTGTTGGGTTTTTTTTTGTTTTTTACTTGAAAAACTTTTTTTTTCATGGTACTTTCAAATTTTGAACCCACGAACCAAAAAAACATAAAATTTGTACTTGAAAAAATTTTTTTTTCATGGTACTTTCAAATTTTTACATCAAAGTTTAATGACAACTATTTTATTTTTCATTTTTTAATACAATAATAACATTTATAAAAAAGTAAAGTTTGTATCATTCTTGCCAAAAATGCCTTTTGGGCAAAAATGCCTTTTCGCCAAGTCATCAAAAATAAATTTTTTTGTTCCAGCATTTATCATCAAATTTCCCTAATTAAAAAATAATCCACGGACGTCAAAAAAATTTAAATCAAATAAAAAAGTTCATATTCTTTTTAGTCAATGTATTACCTTTCCAAAAATACCATATTTTATATAATTGATGACATCAAACTTTCTGAATTTTGTCTATGGAACAAATCACTGTGCGTCGTCGCCTAAAGCCTATTATTCAATAAATTTGTTTAGTTTTGGAATTGTCTACGTTTGGCACTGCAAAATGTTATTAAAAATATCTCCTGATTGTAGAATATTCGAATTTACGCTATTTACACATCATCGTTCATTTAAAGTTTACATGTTTACAGGTTTACGAGAGTCTTACAGCTTTAAATGAACCCCATTTTTATATTTACTAGCTTGTACCCACAGCTTCGCCCGCAATAATTTTGTATTTCTACGTCAACGTATAAATGACATACTCAGAGGAAAAGAGCGATGAAATGTACTGACGCTCCATACATTTCATCACTTTTTTATTCTGAGCGTGTCAAATGTTATCTATGTACAGTTGTTTCCGCTTAATTGTGCCCCGCTTAATTGAGTCAAAAAATGTTCAATAAAAAGTCCAATATAAGTCCTCCAATCGGAAAGCTAATTGACAAGTGCCGTGCTTATGAACAACTTCAGCGACATAGTAAGTGTTGCCCATCTTATATGCATGTTTCACGGGCGCGCCCTTTCACTTTCGCAGTTCTAAGTGTTGAGGGCCGGCAGCGCGCGCGCGCTTTCTTGTGAACTGCAATGCTTTTATTGGAAACTTATTTAAATTGTTGCAAATTTATTTATTATTTGCGGCAAAACGACTTAATTTGGAGCAAATGTTTTTTGTTTGTTTGTTCGTTTAAGTTTGTATTCAAAAGCAGTAAATACTGTACGCAAAAAAATTAAATCTACTCCCCTAAAATCGAAAATCTACTACTCTCGTCGTAGCAAAATGTGTGATCCCTGCACCTTCAACTGATTTGCACGCATTTGATAGTTTGCTTCTAAATTCATCTAATTTATGATCTGAATTTGAAATGATTTTTTCGGTTTTGACCAAAATTAAAAATATTACAAATATCGGCCATTTCGTTATCGGCAGAAATAAAAAAAAACCATTTCGGTCGGTCTCTAATTTTAAGACAAATTTGCATATAGAAGGTTGAAATCAATCGAAAAAGGGTCTGTTAGTGCAAACATTCAATTGTATATAATTAAAATGTTTTTATTTGTTTTTTTGAAAACAAATTTTTTTTGTTTTCTATAGAAAATTTAATTATTTAATTTCACTTTTAACGAAGTTAATTTTTCAACGAAATTAACTTTTAATTTAACGAGGCTAAATTCTCGATTAACTATGTTCCGCATTGTTTATTTCTATCCATTTTCTATGAATGTGTAGTGTTGGCAGCGTAAATTTTGCGGACTTCAATACATAAAATATATTTTTTATAGAAAATTTTACGATTTTGCGCCTGGAATTTAATCTTTGGAAAAAATCCTGTTTTTTGTTAATAATACATTTTTTTTAAATATCTGTGTCCGTACTACTCTATGAGAAACTCCGCCTTATTGAGCACGCAACGCTATAGCGAATTTCTTTTAATTGCGCCAGTGGATCATTTTACCGAGTAAACTTTTAATTGCGTCAGTGAAACAATTAACCGAGTATCGCATTGTTGATTTTTTCGGTTAATTGCAAGAAATGTTGTGCATTTTTGTCGACTCAATTAAGCGGAAATAACTGTAACTACATATTTTTTAAGCGACATCCCGATGGTGCATCGGGATCACTACCCAACATAAATCGGGCCCGAGTTAAAGCGCATTAAAAATTTGGGAGCATTGCAATGGCTCTTAAATTTAGAAATAAGTACGATCATACTCAAAATAAAGTTAAATACGTCAAACTAAAGTCGTCAACTTAAAAAAAAATAGACAATCTCAAATTTAAATTGCACCACTTCAAAATACAATTTGAAATAACAACAACTTCCAAATAATTTCGATCCATTTCGATATGAAATTTTCCAGTTCAAAGTGACGTACTTCTTTTGAGTATATTCTATTTTACCAGACTATCATGAACATTACAAGCTTGATATGAGGTGGTTTATTTTCGATGCCAATATCCAGTGAACAATCTTAAAATGAGAATGCACCATCTCAAAATAAAAATATTACAATTTTTAAATTGAAAGTGCAATTTTTTAAGCAGAAAACGACTTCAAAATGAAATTTTCCAGTTCAATGTGAGGTTTTCGTACTTGTTTTTAAAATTTTCAACTTTACCAGACTATCGGTTTTCGACGGTTTTGACGGTTTCTGCTTGATTTGAGGTGGCTATTTTTGTTTTTAGAAGGTTTTTTTTTGGGTGCACAAGATGCAAATTTCATAATTTTGCAAAAACACGAGTCTCAATTTTCATCAGCAATAGTATCAAATGTAGCTGCTTATGTTTTCTTTAAAACGCATGTAAATTTGGGATGGGATGGGCAGCAGTTTAGGACGTATTCAAACATTGAATAGGCAGCAATGCGACAATATTTTGTCATGCCATCTACATTTGAAATTAGGAAATGAAACTAAATTTAGTACTGCGAAACACGAAAAAAGATAAAGGCCATTCCAATGCCGAATATCTATTTACTAAATAAGCTCTTAAATGGCGACTACGGTAACCCCATTAAGGTAGTTTAAGAGACGCCCTCTATAAATGTTGTATTGGGTCTGATAATGATTGTCCCAAAGTTTCATCCCAATCGTATAACCGCATCATTTTTTGATTAAGAGTTGTCAAATCGGAAAAAATTCACAAAACATTTAAATACACAAAACGATATATTTTGAAGCCATCACATGAGGTTGACATCGTCAGGATGTTTACATTAGGGTAATTCACGAGCTGGTGCAAATGGTCCTGCAGAATATACAAATATTTATTGCATCATTTTGCACCACAACAATAAAATATAAAACTAGAGAGTGGACTATCTTCGGCTATACCGAAGCTTAAATACCCCCACACAGTAGGAAGAAGTACCTCGAACATAAAAAATGTGGTCTCAAGACCCTATTTTGAGCCAATTATAAGTGGTTTTGGAGCCCGGACCATGTCCAAAATCCATTTCTAAAAATTTCCAATCAAATCCACAAAAAAAAAAATTGGTCTCAAGACCCCATTTAGATCCTTATACATTTGGCTTCGGAACCTCGGACCATGTCAAAAATACGTTTCTAAACATTTCCAATCGAATACAACAATAAAAAAGACCAAAAGTTTCAAGTCGATATCTCCAAAACTGCGACCGCTATCGTGCGGACGGACAGACGGACATCGCTAAATTGACTCCGGCGGTGATGCTGATCAAGAATATATATACTTTTCCATACCGGACACGTCTCCTTATGGGCGTTACAAACGTTGTGACAAAGTTAGTATACCCTGCCACAGTGAGTGTGGGGGTATAAAAATTACGCTTTTTTGTAGGCGCTATATGATACTATTGATCGTAGAGAAAAAATTACTAAAGGAGTATTGTGTAGAGAATTTTACAGAGAACAAAACTGCGCCGAACCAAAAAATGATAAAAGTACCATAAAATCTTCAAATTTCGTTGACAAATTACGGCCGATAGTGATACATATCAAATTTGATACTGCATCTTTATCATTTAGATGAAAGAGTGGGGAATTGATGGGATACTAACTTAATTTTGATAAGGATCCAAAGTAAATTTACATGAGAAAACGTGGAGAGAGAAAATAATTCGATCCAAAGAAATGGTTACGAAAAAGGAGAAAAAGGAAAGGAGAAATGTATTCGTTTTAGAAACGACAAAAAACGCACACATAAAAATTAAAGATGTTTCAATTTATATATGATGTCAAAATGGATATAATATGATACACAATTATTATGATGCCTGAAAATGTCGCAAAAGAAAGGAAAATAGATGCGAATTGCAGTTCACCGGCCAATATTTCAATCTATCCCTTGTAAAATTTATGCCCTTCAATAATTTTGGAAATTGAATAGAATTTACAGATCTTGAATTCACTGTAACTACGTCACTAGAATTTGTTGAAATTGAACATCGAAAAACGAAATAATCACTTTCACATGCATAATTTATCTTAGTGATAATATATTTTCATTCATAAAGGCATTATTTTCATTACAAAATGCTTTTTTTACATTTTCTGTATTTGTGTAATTGTTTTGGCACAGACAAATTGGAAGAGTTCTAAGCCGTCTAAAATTATTCAACGCCCGTTTTTTATGGTGGCACGGCTGCGGTCGCAAGTATGTGGATCGTTATCATTATTTCATTATTCATTACGGCAGTTACGTAGTATTGATAGGATATTAATTGATAAGTAGTGCTGCAAGTTTGATGTTGTGAATTGATAATGCAGTGTAAAACGTGATACTATCAGTTTATTGTTTTTCATACCAATTTATCAAAAAAGTACACTGAGAGGAAAATGTTTTAAAATTAAACGAAAATGTTTTTAAAATAGAGCTTTGTACAGATTTGTTCAATTTTAAAACACGTGTGCTTTTAGACGCAAATGTTCAATTTTAAAACATTTTTTTCAAAATGAAAAATTTTTTTTTGTTGTGGTTTTTTTTTGTTTGCAGTACAACAGTATTATCAATTTCAAACGACTAACGAAAGAGCAAGACGATTGAAATTGAAAGCATTTGTTTTAAAAATGAAAAAATTTATGTACTGCAGAAAAAACTGTGTTTTAAAATGCAAATTTAAAAAAAAAAAATATTTAATTTGAAAACATGTTTTTTCTTTCTAGAGTTTGAAGGCAACCAAATTCGCAACTTGGAAAGCCATTGTCAGTCTAGTGTACAGTGTAGGGCTTTCGATCCCGAAGGCTTTTCGAAATCCCGCGATCCCGGGATTCATTACTTTTACAAGCAAAATATATTTCAAAAACAACAAGTAAAAATTCGGTTTGTTGCATTCTTCCATTCGCTGCTTCAGTGAGTTGGCGTGTGATGCAAAGGAGAAGCAATTCTCTTGTGTGTCATACTAATGCTTACTTATAGCGTCGCTGGAATAAATAAAATACATAAAGAGTGCTCGAGGATCCGTGGCTGGATCCACAACAGCTGTACACTCTGCCAGACTGAGTTTTTTTGCTTAGTTGTTGTACTCCCTTTTCCAAAATCTATTTTTTGGAAAATGTGCTAAAACCCATATATAATACATAAATTATGAAAAGATCAATAAAAACTTTATTTTTTACTAAATACATAAATATTTTTATTAAGTAATTAATTTTGTGCGTTCGCTAATACTGAAAATACAAATTTATTCTGAAATAAATATAAATTTTTTTTTTCTTAAAGGACAAATTTCAAATTTCACAAACAAAAATTTTATTCGTTATTGTTTTTAATAACTTGAAAGTTTTGACTTTTCTAACTAATTTTTTCTCATTTTTGGATGGTCCAAATGTTGTGAAAAACTATTTTTCTACTTACACAATTTTTTTATTTTATGAGCGATAAAAATTTTTATTTTTTTTTGTATTTAACCTTTTTTATAGACTAATTTATTCAAAATGTAGTCCGGAAAATCCCGGGATTTCGGAAAAAATACCCCTGGATTTTCGGGACTGAAAATGGACCGGGTAATCTATAGTACAGTGTGCGAAAGCCCTAGTACAGTGTATTCCATCTTTCAGTGCAAATATTAAGGAGTTTATTTCCAATTATGGGGTCAAGGCTTACTGATCAAGGCCATAGAGCTGAGGTTGGTGAATCAGAGAAAGCCCGTGTCGTGGGACAGTGCTTCCTAAGACCGGCCATGCGTGACGTAGAGTCACATCCTGCTCGAGGTGCCCCTGCTTAAAACCGCCTCCCCCTCCTAGCACCCACTGATGCTAGGAGGGGCAGACGGCGTTTTACTCCCATTGCTCCGGAGCCGGGTCAACCTGGTGACAAAAATGACCCACTTCGTACAGGTCAAAGCGGGTGCTGCACGAGGTGGTACATCCGATATCTCAAGAGGGGCTTGGCGCCGAGTGAGGCCAGGAAGTTGGCGGTTCAGCATTGGGCTCAGCCTGGTAATGCTCCCCCAGCAGATGGGCCCCACAAAAGGGGCATCAAAACGCTGACTCCTCCTTAGACGAGTACTGCGCAGAAGAAGAGTAAGGCAGTCTAGTCGAGTGAGGTGAGCGTTGCAAGGGCAGTTGTCGACCCGGTCACGGCAGGACCCACCGCGACGCCGGGTATCTCCAACGCCAAAGTGGTCATGTCTGAGCGGGTTGCCATACTGCCTAAGGACTATCCTCAAGTGGGGTTGGCTCCAAAAGAGCTGACTGCGCTTGAGGATGCCATTGTCGCCGAGATGGCCCTGTGGTACGAGTTCAAACTCAAGTTCCAGGGCATCTACTTCGGCTGTAATCGCGAGGATGTTTGCCAAACAACATCTTGTGGCGGCACTGATCCAGGAACCTTGGATCTATGGCGGACAGGTGAGAGGACTGACAGGTGTAGGGGCCCAGGTATTATGGGATACCAGGGTTGAAGACCCTAGAGCTTGCATGTTACTGAGGGATAAAACTAACTATTTTTGTCTTTCAGAATTCCTGACCAGGGACCTAGTGCCGATTCAGACTCTGCTTAATATATGCGAAACTGATCGGACGGTGGTCATAACCACTAGAGGTTCAGCGGCTTGTGGAGCATTGCACTAATCTGCACATACCACTACTAATAGGGTGCGATGCAAATGCCAGTAACACGATATGGGGTAGCACGAATTGCAACAGCAACGGTGAGTACCTTCTTGAGTATGTATATAACACTAACCTAGAAATTCTTAATGTTGGGGATAGCTCCACTTTTGTGACAAGAGTTAGGCAGGAAGTGTTAGACATAACTCTGTGCAATCAAAGCATCAGTAGACATATTAGAAATTGGAGGGTATCGGACGAATCCTCAATGTCAGACCATCGTCAGACCAAACATATTACCATCAAGGAACCCCAGGCGAATAAGGACTTTATGAATTCTAGTTCTGGGGCACTCAGTACTGGCAGACCGCCAGGCAATCACCCTCATCTGGAGCAGGGATCGAGGGATATAACCTCAGTTGTCCTAATAGGACTGGTAGTACTAAGTATGCGCCGTGATGGAACAACGAGTTGTCAAATTTTCGGGCTTCGACGGGGAAGAATTTGTGATAGAAGAAGGATTGAGTGGGCAATTGGAGCCCTTACAAATCTTCAGGTGTAGATTGCATATTTCCGCATATTCTCTAGAACGGAGAGCCTGAAATGATACATCAGATTAGAAGGATTGCTACAAGCAGCCTGGCCTTAGGGTACATACCTAGCAACTGGCGTATGGCTAAAGTTATTTTTATCCCGAAGGTGGGGAAGAAGGATCCTACTCTACCGAAATCCTTCAGACCAATTTGCTTCACGTCGCTTATTTTAAAAACTATGGAAAAAGCAATAGATAACTATCTTCGAGAAGAAGTTCTGGTCAGGAGGCCCTTTCACCACTGTCAACATGCGTATAGAGCGGGCAGGTCTACGCACCGAGAGAAAAAAATAACAGTTTCGCTGTTAAAAACCATCCGACAGTCGAAAAATTGTTAAGTTGACAGCGAAAACTGTCAAAAAAAAGCGAAAACTGATCATTGTAACAGTTTTTGCTGTCAATTTAACAGTTTTTTGATTGTTGGATGGTTTTTAACAGTTTTCTTAACAGTTTTTTCTCTCGGTGCGGAAACTGCTCTATTCCATTTGTCTGGGTGCACACAGGGGGCCTTGAACACAAAGGAAATAGTAGTGTGTGCATTCCTTGACATAGAAGGTGCTTTTGACAACACCTCCCATGTGGGCGTTAGACATGCCTTGCAAGGTAAAGGGGTGGACACAACTCTGTGCCATTGGGTCGGGGAGATGTTAGGTACCAGGTCTGTCGAATATCAAACTGGCCTTAACACCACTTAGGCAGTTACCAGGGTACGAGCTCCTCAGCAAACTTACTGATATGGGATTTACGTGTCAGGGGTATGCTGACGACATCGTCACAATGGCTAGGGGTAAGTACTAGGAGGTCTTATGTGATATAATACAGAGAGGTTTCGAGGTCACACTGGAAAGGTGCAAATCTGTAGGGCTGAACATTAATCCAGTAAAAACCACGATTGTACCGTTTACATTGAAGAGGAAACTACAGTACTGGAGGCCAATTCGGCTGTCCGGGTAAGTTATAGAGAAACAACAGAAGTGAAATATCTGGGATTAACTCTAGATAGTAAGCTCACGTGGAAGATATACACGGAGTTAGTAACAAAGAAGGCCATTAGAGCTCTCATGATGTGTAGGAGCATAGCTGGTAAATCTTGGGGTTGTAGTCCACGCATAATGCGGTGAAAGTATATGGGAATGGTGAGACCAACCATCACCTATGGGGCCGTTGCGTGGGCCAAAATAACTAGCCTGGGCATAACTAGGAAGTCACTAGAACGTGTTCAAAGGCTAGCATGTGTCTGCATAACCGCGGCAATGAGAACCTGTCCAACTGCAGCACTGGAGGTAATATTAGAACTAACTCCCCTACACATTGTTATTGGGGAGGGAGCTGACAGTACACTTGCGAGATTTTCTAAATAGGGCATGGGTACGGAAGGTGTATCGAGCGCGCGGAGTAATTCACTCTTTCCAATAAGTATCCGCTTCTATTAGCTCCAAGGGACGATAACATGAGAAAAGAATGGTCCAATATACACTCACAGTATGGTATCCGCGACCATGCCATAATGTGGTTTACAGATAGATCCAGAACAGACGAGGGCACTGGTGCTGGGATATTCGGGCCACGTACTAAATACTCCGAACCAATGGGCACACTGACCAGCATCTTCCTAGCAGAAGTTCATGCAATTGAAAGATGTGTGCAATTCAACCTTGATAGAGTACTGTAGACGGGAAATTGTAATACTATCTGACAGTCAGGCGGCTCTTAAAGCTCACATCATTAGCTCCAGGCTAGTGGGGGACAGTCTTGCAAAATTAGACCGGCTGGGCGGAACGCTCTGCTGGGTGCCAGGACACGTCGGTGTGGAGGGGAACGAGGCGGTAGACGAGCTTGCGAAAAAAGGAGCGGCTACGCCCCTTACAGGGCCAGAGCCATTCTGTGGTGTAGGTGCGCACACTATCCGGGAAATGCTTAGAGAAACAGTACGGGTGGACAGATCGAACTATTGGTTCGATCTACCTGACCTACGGCAGGCCAAATCACTCCTTGGTAAATATAACAAGAGGAGGTTTGAAGCTTGTATCGGGCTGAGTAAGAACCGGCTTCGAATTCTAGCCGGGTTTCTCACTGGTCACTGCAGACTGAGGGGGCATCTCACGAAGTTGGGCATTCCAAACCACGACTCTTGCAGATTCTGCAATGAGGAAGAAGAAAGTCCGGGTCATTTACTGGAGTCCTGTGGAGCAATCATCCACACAAGGAGGCGCGTACTGGGAAAGTACCTGGTGCCAGAGCATGATTGGCCGAATCTGGATCCTCTGCTGATCTTGAAATTTCTAACGGATTTAGGGTTGGTGGAGGTCCTCTAAAGGCTGGCAGAGGTATGGTGCCTGATACCTGGGGCATCGTCACCCAACATGGACTCGTAGTGGAGGTTTTCGAAATAAATTTAATTTAGTGTCTGTGTCTAATGGAAAAAGCTCTGAGGTTACTACAAATTTTGACAAGCGGAAATTATGAACATTTCGAATTCGCATTCGGCAAGGTTGAACTTTTTCGTGAAAACTAAATTTAAATATCTTTCAACTTCAGTTCACTTTCTACACCGAGAGAGAATACCATCTGACAGTAGAAAAATTGTTAAATTGACAGCGAAAACTGTTACAATTATCAGTTTTCGTTTTATTTTGACAGTTTTCTCTGTAAATTTTGCAGTTTTTTGACTGCTGCGAAACTGTTATTTTTCACTCGGTGTAATGAACTATCTTCGGTTATGACAATATATCGGCAACTCCAACCCAAAACGGCCGTGACTGAAGGGTGATTTCTCCGATTTACTTCAAATTTGGTGAGTCGTTAGAGGGGCATAACTATTGAAGAAATCCATAATATGAGCTTTTTTCATGCCATATTTTGGATTGTACAGTAAAAACAAGATAAAAGTATCATTTGCCTAATAATTAAGTTTTTAAAAATACTATTTTTATACCCTACACCTCATGAGGTATGGGTATATTCACTTTAGTCTGATGTTTGTAACACCAAGAAGGAGACGTCACTCCTGAGTTGGTTTGCCCTATCCGTCTGTCCGCCCTCTTTTCCTGTAAACACGATTTATCTTTTTTAGGCCCTAGAAGGAGTTAATATCAAAATTGACGGAATCGGTCGACTGCCACGCCTACCTCCCTATAAGTGAAAATTGTGTTTTTACCGTAATTTTAAGATTTCATCAAAACAGTATGAAATTTTATATAGTGGGGTTTTCGGGGTCGCTGATTTCGAATTTGATGTCGGAATTTAAAAATTCAAAATGGCGGAACCAACATTTTAAGATATAATTTAAACAGTATGAAATGTTGTTTTGAGGGGTTTTTGGGGTCACTAATTTCTAGAGCCCGACCGATTAATCGTCTTCGGCCTCGGCCGTTATCGGCCAAAAATGCACATTCGGCTTCGGCTTCGGTTTTTCCAAAAAATGGCCGAAGTTTTAGCCGGAGCTTTTCAATTTTTATACCCCCACACTCACTGTGGCAGGGTATACTAACTTTGTCACCTCCTGAGTCGATTTAGCGATGTCCGTCTGTCTGTCCGTCCGTCTGTCCGTCCGCACGATAGCGGTCGCAGTTTTGGAGATATCGACTTGAAACTTTTCTCGTGAATACTGAGATCAAGTTCAAGAATCAGCCAAATCGGATAAAAACTGGGCGTGGCTCCCACTGAAAAAAAATTTTTCAAGTCTTTTTTATTGCTGCATTCGATTGGAAATGTTTGGAAACGTATTTTTGACATGGTCCGAGGTTCCGCAGCCACATATATAAGGGTCTAAATGGGGTCTTAAGACCAATTTTTTTTTTTTTTGGTGGATTTCATTGGAAATTTTTAGAAATGGATTTTGGACATGGTCCGGGCTCCAAAACCACCTATTGGCTCAAAATAGGGAGACCACATTTTTTTATGTTCGAGGTACTTTTTCCTACTGTGTGGGGGTATTTCAGCTTCGGTATAGCCGAAGATAGTCCACTCTCTAGTTTTTTCTTGTTTTTGCGACACTGAAAACCAAAATTAATTTTTTACGATACGATTTTCTAAAAATTGTGTGATTGATGGAATTTCCAATGGGACATAAGAGGCTCACAAAACAAAAAATATGATTAAAATTTAACTTAGTAATCATCGAATATTGAGTGAATCTCGCCTCAAATTGCGTGGCACGGGGTTACAGCTGCCACAAAATACATCCTTGGACATTTTCTGGGTGGATTACTGAATTTTAAATATAGATTTGGCTTAATACTCGCCCTGATGTCAATGTTAAAAGGAATCCTGGTAAACTGTATGAAATTTCAAATATAGGGGTAGGAGGCTCACGGAAGGATTCTACCTTTTACAAATGTAGCCCAAATTGCTGCTCCAACATATATGAAAAGTAGTTCTGGTGCTCAAATCCGGGACCGATTTTGGTAAAATTTTACATTTAAAGTTCAAAGCTTCACAGGTGGTATTTACCATCAACTCTACCATTTCTACTAAATTTCCATTATTCTATGCGTTACTCCAAATTTTTAAAAATGATTTTAAAAAAATCTAATTTTTCTTACACGGGATATATTGGATAATCCGAGGCTCCTGTTAGTTTTGACCTAGGAGACCCAAATTTGTTTGTGAATTCTTTTGGTTACTTTTATTATTTGTTTAAATAAAATTTTAGTTCCTTAAAAAACTAAATGTGTATTTATACACTCGAATTTGAATGAAAATACACGAAAAAACAAGTTTTTAATGGTTTTTTATTTAAGTATCGGCTTCGGCTTCAGTATAGGCCTTCGGCGTCGGCCGAAGTAATAGGCTGCCAATTTACCTTCGGCTGCGGCTTCGGCTTCGGCCTGAAAATGCTTATCGGTCGGGCTCTACTAATTTCGAATCTGATGTCGCATTTTCAAAATTCAAGATGGTGCAACCAAGATGGCCCAGTAGGTCTAGTGTATATATAAGTAGGCTTGCCCGACTAAAACTTACTCACTTGTTTATAGCAGTTTTCGATTGGAAATGGTTAGAAACGGGTTTTCGACATGGTCCAAGCTTCCAATATTAATGGGTCAAAATGGGGTCTTAAGACCAAATTTTTTTTTGTGGATTTGATTGTAAATTTTTCGAAACGGATTTTGGTTTTGGTTCGAATCTCCAAAACCACCTATAAATGGCTCAAAATGGGATTCTGAGACCAAATTTTTTATGTTCGGCATTGCCGAAGCTAGTCCACTCTCTAGATTTTTGTAAAAATGTATAACGAAGTTTTCTTTTCAGTTTGAGGAATGAATAAAGAAACTTGCCTATGCTCATTTCTCGCAAATGCAAAAAACATGCAAAAAATATGCAGAAATATGCAAAATATGCACATATGCAAAACATATGCCAAATATGCAAATATAAAAAAATTAATGTGGTCAAATCGTAATATTTTTCAAAAAAAAAACATTTCTGTCTTGGTCCGGAGTCAATCCGACGTTCCAGTAAAACATGCATTTGCATAAAAATCATCATTGAAATGAACTGCTTTTGTTTTGCTCTTTCTTTTTTCAATACTATTATGTTTAAGCGGGTTTTTTACGACAAATCCCCCTTTTTTATATTTTATTAAAAAGGCAGCAACATCAGCACTCTGGACGCAATCCTCAAGCATTTCAATTTCTTCACTAAGCCAATCAATGGAAATCATTTCGTCCTCAACAACACACGAGATTCTAACTTTTTGTACTCCAAATGCCACTGGAACGAATTTTGAAGCACCCCATAAAAGACCATCAGCCATGATTTTTCGTATTTCCGATTACAATACAATAAGATCGGTTTCATCATCCCATGGTTTGACATCAAAAACCAAGCTGGATTTAACAATAAGAGTTGGTTTATTTGGTTTCTTAGCAGCATATGCACCCACACATTCCAGACGAATGCGTGCAGCTTCAGAGCTTTCTTCTTCGCTATCCGAAGCAAACAAATCTAATTCATCTTCGTGCTTGGGATTCTAGACAGTGGCTGTAATACGAGTTTGAGTCTCCAAGCAAAGGTTTTTTGGAACAAATGCACTTTACTTGTACCTCTCAGATTTCAAAACTTTTTTCATAACCTGTTCAGAATCTATAAAAAACGAAAAAAAAAGTCGCTCTCACTTGGTTTACGAGATATAGGCAAAAGAACATACGAAATAAGAACGACGATATCTCCGGTATTTATTAATTTCTTTTCAAAGGATTTATGACACCAAGTATTACATATTATATACTAAATGAAAGGTAAAAAAAGAGCTATCTTATTATATTATAAAAAATATACCTCATAACAGTTTTTAATAAAAATATAACGGTTTATAGTAAAATTTTCCTTTTTTTTTTACAAAAACTATAATATTTTAAACAATTTTTAACCGATAATGTATATATGTCACTTGAAAGATAGTAAAATTACCTTTCAAACAAGCCCAAATTTGTCTAAATCCGTTGATACCGGAGATATCGTCGTTCTTATTTCGTATGTTCTTTTGCCTATATCTCGTAAATCAAGTGAGAGCGACTTTTTTTTTTTTTTTCGTTTTTTATAGATTCTGAACAGGTTATGAAAAAAGTTTTGAAATCTGAGAGGTACAAGTAAAGTACATTTAAGCCGGTTTTTTAAATGTTCTACGATTGCACGAAAATCTTAATTATCTTTCTCAACAGCAGCAATACAATCCAAAACGTCGTTAGAAACCGAAGATGCGGCCAAAGTCGCTATTCCGTCCATCTTTTCTAAAGAATTCCTAATGTTTTCTTTGGCTTTGGCAATTTCCGAAACTAAGGTGCACTAACTGTTTGATGCAGTTCCCTTCCTCAAGCATTCGTAATATTGGCGTTCGGCAATCTTAAAACGCACTTTATTTACCCAAAAGTGTTCAGCTGCTAACATCGATGTCATTTTTTGAAAAAACAAAATACTACCAAAGAAAGGAACTACCAGTTGCAAAGAACAATTGCAATTTAAATTTTTCAAAATTGTCAACGGTAACCCTGCTCCTCATCACTCAAGACCAAAATTATAATTGTTTCCCTCACTGTTCACGAGTGAGGAAAAACAGATTCCTCACTCATGAGCATTGAGGAAAAAAAATAAATCAAAAATTAGTGTAGGTGAGGACTCAAAATGAGTTTTTCCGTATTAACAGAAAAAAACATCCTACAAACAAAAAAAAACACCTCTAATCAAGCAGACCCATGATAGCCTGGTAAAGTTGAAAATTTTAAAAACAAACAGAAACATTTTTTTTAAGTGTAAAATTTAATTTTTTTTTTAAATTGTGAAATTTTTATTTTTATCAATTTAATGTTGTTTACTTCATATTGGTATCGAAAAAAAACCACCTCAAATCCAGCTTGTAACGTTCATGATAGTCTATTAAAGTAGACTATACTCCAAGAAGTACGAACAAAGCACTTTGAACTGGAAAATTTCATTTTAAAATGGATCGAACTCATTTTGAAGTTGTTGCTGCTTACTTCAAAAATTCTCATTTCAATTTGAGGTCGTGCCTTTTTATTTCAAAATTGTACAATTTTTATTTTGAAGTGGTGCAATTTCAATTTGAGATTGTTTATTATATTTTATTGTTGACGACTTTAGTTTGACGCAAGTACCTTTATTTTGAGCATGATCTTACTTGCTTCTAAATTAGATTTTTCGACCCAAGGAATCACCTTCATTATTTACACTAAAAGGCGTGTATGGGAGATTTGAGTGTAAATTTTAACTGGACGGTGATTTTTGAAAAAAATTACCCGCGACCTTCACGATTTTGATGAAATTTTTAAGGTATGTAAATAACAGCGGATTAGCAATATAGGTTCATTTTGTTTTTCAAAATTCTAATTTTTTTTCAAAGTTATTGAAAAAAAAAATTAAAAAAGTGTTACGGTCCTTAACTTTGAATGGCTTTATCTCGTTACTGTAGCAAGATGGAGCAACTATTGAAAAATTTTTTTTGTTAAGAATCAAACAGGCTTATTGTATGCATCTTTTTTTTATTATTTTTCGATATAAAGAAGGAAATTTATAAAAAAAAAAATGTTAATAAAGATATTTTCAAAAAAATATTTTTTCCTTTTATCGAAAAACAACCCTGTACATTTTTGCAAGAACTTAGGTAATAAGTCAAAGTACTTTTGGAAAAAAAAGAGACTCATTATAATTTTCGAGGTCGAAATAGAAAAAAATGGCCAAAAAATATGCACACAATAATTTAAAGCCTTTAGAATCAAACAGGCTGTTTGATTCTGAACAGAAAGACCCTTGCTTCAGTAACAAGATATAGCCATTCAAAGTTAAAGACCTTACAATTTTTTTATTTTTTCAACAACTTTGAAAAAATTAGAATTTTGAAAAAAAAGAAATTATATGGTTTTTTTGCTGTTATTTACCTACCTTCCAAATATCATCAAAATCGTAGAGGTCGAGTGAAAACTCTTTGCCGATTTCATATGGAATTACCCATATCCATGATATTGTGGACTTATTTCATCTAACTTACCTAAGGAGTTCTTTTGACGTTATACTCTCCCATGACATGACTCCAATGGCAATGCTAGAAGAAATATGTATTTAAAAAAAAAAAAAAGGTGTGTTAAAGAAAATTATTGAATTGGTTAAGATTGCATATTAAAAATATTATTATTATGAAATCTGTGCGAAAAGTGATTAAATTTGTTTGATGTTAGAGTTCTCGATTAATACCAACTCTATCATAAGAAAAACACAAGCATTCGAAAAAAATATTCAGCTTTACTATTTTTTGTTGCATCCGAAAAGTTACGCATAAACTATTCTGAATGTGAAAAACCACACTTGTAAAATACAAAAATACAAATTTTAAAAAAACTCCTTATTTAAGAATCAAATTGTTTGGCCTGAAGCAAAGCAATATAAAATTATCTGATTCTACCAGATCAATATAAAAAAACATAATTATACATTTCTTGCGGTTCCCGTCTGGGGGCATACTACCTCTTTTTGGTGCACTAAAGAACGACCGCCACAAATTCATAGTTATGCATTTTCTTGTTTTCTTTTCTGTCGTACATATGACTGATTTTAATACAAAACAATTTATTGAATTAATGAAAATCCGAAAAAAATATAAAAACGGTTTCAATTTAGAAAATTTGTTCAATACTATATGGGAGAGTTTGTTATTTTGTAAACTTGTGTCGAACGATGTAATTAAAGAAGCTGTGACTCATTTTTTTGTTTATTACAAAGACTGCTTTTTAATTTTCATTGAGGACCTTGAACCAAAATGATGTTCGTTTCTTTTTTGCGGGAGTTTCGTTTTTCTTGCGTCTGTTTTATGGGTCACAAACATACACAAACACAAACATGACACACTTTTATTATCACTTTAATGAGTCCTTGCTAATCACACTCCCACAGTTTTATTAAAAACATTTATATTTAATTAATTTAACCTTTTAGATATTGAAGGCGCTCGAGGACAAACACACACACACACACGCAAGCACTCACTTTTACCGTTGCTTTAGGATTAACGTGTGTGTGTGTGTCTTTTATGTTTAGTAATTCTAAAATCATCAAAGGATGCTGCTGTGCTACTGTCCTATACTATCTGGTTTTGGTGTATGTATATGTATACCAGCTGCAACAATAAACAGCTGCGTTACTTCCATAATCATGCAGTGTTGCATGTGTCGGGGAGGAAAGATACATTTTTTGACGAATAAATGGAAATTTTTGACTCTAAGACGATCAAACCCAAGAAGGGTAGTGTTTCGTTGCCTCAAAAATCTTTGTGACGCACAATAGGACAATGGGTACTGAAAATGGATATAAATTCTTTATTTTTTTTGAGTGCAGTATTGATACCAGCTGATAATTTTACTTCGCTCCATTCGAAAGTCAGCTGATAACTTTACTTCGCTCAACCAGCGCGAAGTAAAAAGTTAAAATTTTTAGATTGGCATTTTTAATTTTTGTCAGAAAATTTTTAGTAACGTGTAAATTTGAGCATGCAGCCTTCTTTCTACGAATATATTTCAGTTTTTTTAAAAATAAGCCAAAAATACATTTTTTATTTAGCTAGCTATATTAATATTAATTTGATTTAAGCTGCACTTGAGCTTTGACCCGACTGTACAAAATCATTAATTAAATAAAAAATTTATTTAAAATTTTATTTCATTTTCAAATATTTGAAATTAAAATCGCTGGCAACAGCACACACTTAAGTTGCAATTGCGTTCGAATCCTAGCAAGAATTGCTTGGTTAATACAGTGCATCTATTACAACAAACAAATTGTATGCCAGTGAAAAATTTGTAAATATTCACATTGGCTGTCACACAAATATTTACACGCCACAGTTCAGAGCGAACGTTTCGAATTTTGTAAGTATATAATGAGCCCGGTTACGAGTTAGGGGCTACATTAAAACTTAGCTCGTCCCAAAGTCCTTTAAACGGCAAGAGTTAAATATTTGAGGCTAGCGTGAACAGCATTTTCGCACGGCGTTGTCATTGGGGGAAGCTACCAGATAGGAAGTAGCCACTACGATCTAGCTCTTTCCCAGCTGTTGAAAATAGGCCCCTATACAATACTTGTAGGCAGTTAAGAGCCAATTACTACGACTTAGCTACATACTAGCTTTCGGTAAATTAAAAATTTTTTTCGCAAAAAAAACACATTCTTAATTATTTTAAGTAGCACTTTTTTTTATAAATTGTTTTGTATAAATATAATTTGTTTGCAACCAAAACACGACTATTGATTACAAATATTTTATCAGAAAATAAAAAATTTTAAAAATATAAAAATTTAAGCAAAAAAGTTAAAAAATTTTAAGTAAAGTCTCTAATAAAAGATTTAAAATCTTATAAAATAAAAAAAGGGTAAACAAAAATCTGTAAAAAAAAAAATTTGGAAAAATGTAAAATTGTTAAATAAATATAAAAACCATTCTCAACCAAATATATTTATTTACCCTTTTATGCGCTTCACTCTTCCACCATACTGTAGGCACTGGTTTTAATACTCGAATGCCAAAACCAAAATCGTTACTTTTGTACTTATGTCGCGCAGCGGCGTGCTTAACAAAAATATAGGTTGCTTTAAAATTAATTTTTTAATATCATTTAATCACTCGTCATAACATTTTTTCACATTTTTGCTTATTTTTCACCTTTTAATTAAATTTTATTTGCAAAATTCCAAATTTTTTTAAACATTTTCAATTTTTTTACTTTACACAAAACAAATGTAATTTCTCAAAAAAGAATATTATTTTTCATATGCAATCCAGCTTTATTGGAAAAATCATACTTTCGAGTAGAGACCGACCAAAATTCGGTTTCGGTTTTTCGGATTTTCGGATTTTCGGATTTTGTTTCATGCCATCTTCATCCATTCACCCCTTCATAGCATTCTCACTTTACTCCTGTCGCGATGATTTTTAAGTTTCTACTCTTCTACTACGGTAGTAGATTTTTCTACTTGCGTAAAGATATTTTCTACTACTATTGTAAGAAATCTACTCCTCAAAATTGTATGTGATACAATGCAAAACTGCCATTCTTTCTACAAATCTACTACCCCGACAGCAATTTCTACTACTATCGTAGAATTTCTGCTACTATCGTAGAATTTCTACTCCTATCGTAGAATTTCTACTACTCTGCGCAGAAAACCATATCTACTCCCCTCTCTTGAAATCTACTACCCCTGACAGTAATTTCTACCGAAATTGTTACTGAATATTAACTATTAACTATTGGTCCAAAATTCAAATATATGTTATTATTTTTTTCGCTTACCCCAGAGGAAAGTTCTTCCAACTAAGAGGCAACAAAATCGGGGTCTGCGATGGTATCGTCGCTATCAAAATCGCTATTTATATCACGCTCATTGTATTCAAATTATACGTCCGTATCAGTGAACGGCATGAATGCTCACTTTTCTAGTTTTGAGCCACACTATCAAAAAATGAATGAGAAGGTGCCTTACGCATACATACCGAAAAGGCAAGCAAGCACTAGGCTCATCAACGCGAATGCTTCCGAAGTTCACTCTCACCAGAAACATATATTCATAATATTCACCAAAGGCAGGGAATATACACCAAAGGCAGTGAATATACACCAACGGCAGTGAATATACACCAAAGGCAGTGAATATTCATTGCCTTTCTGATGTCTCATTGCCTTTGAATGAAAGCAACGAACTCGAGAGAATTATTCGTTGTTCGTCGCACGTTGCTCGTTGCTTCAAGAAAGATTTTCACTCGGTGTTGCATTGGAGATTTGATGAATAAAACTTTAAGGTTCGGTTTCACAGTCGTCACTTAAATGGCATTTTCCATTTAAATTGTGCTTAAATGTCAAATCGAGTTTCACAGTTCGCATCTAAATGTACTTTAAATGGCCGCGGTTGGACTATACAGCCTCCAGGCATAGAATACTTCACATCAAGGCTTCAAGGCTTCAAGGCTACACACCTGATGCGTCAAAAATGGTTATACACAAAGATGCCGCCGCCTTCGTGTGAACAGTGACTTTGTCGTGACGTCACTGAAGACTTCTTGTCTTTTGTTTACTTTTTTCTGTATATACAAATGGCCTCAGTTTAATTATCAAATATTTCTATTTTTGTTAATGATGATTTTTGGTTACTTGTTCGGGCTCTAGATCATGTTTCCACTAAATTTTTAAAAAACTCTTTTTATGTTTTTAAAAAATTTTTGTATTTATTTTCTATATTTCGGACCCCTTTGGTGTCCGTCTTCAGGAAAAATCTAAAAATTATAACAATAAACAATAATAACAACATTAAAACACCGAAAACAATTTAACTAACTAACAATTTCCAAAATATCTTACGAGTATCAAATATCAGTCCACTTGTTGTGAGTGTCAAGCTAATACTAAATATATGTTCGGTCTATGTTTTCTTATTATGTTTTCTAATTATATGTCTGTAAATATGCGCGCAATTTTCTGTGTCCGTTTTGTAATTAATTCGTTTTTCCGTCGGAGTGTTTATAATATGTAACATTTCTATTGTGTATCGTTTTTTGTAATTTGTTTCTTGTTGTAATATTCGCGCATTCTCCAAATTCGGTGAGTGTCCAGTAAACACACAGTGAGCTGCTAATGCTGTTTTATTGTCCATTGCTCCTTTTCTTGTTTTGTAGTCAGATTTGTGTGCGGCTAATCTTGTCCGGAATTTAGATTTTGTCGTTCCAACATATATTTTTTTACATATGCTGGATCCGTCTCCATTGCATGGTATTTTATAAATTGCATTAGCTTTGTCTAATTTATCTAATTTTGTTTTTGTATTCGAATATAATTGTTTTAATGTGTTGTTGGTTTTTAGAGCTATGTTAAATTTATTTTTGTCGTATATGTCTGAGTAGACGATTCTATTGGAAAAACCTGGAACGTGTGACATTGATTTGTAAATTTTTGCAGTTTTTTCAGAATTTCCCTCATCTAGTTTCTTGATCGCGTTTTTGATTATGTCCATCGTTGTTTTGTGAGAAAAGCTTTTTTTTGTAATATTTTTTGTATCTTTTTAATGTTATCTTCATGATATTGTGCATCGCTTATTTTTAGCACTCTTCTAGCAAAGTTCTGAGCCGTATTTCTAATCACATGTTTCGGGTGGTTCGAATGGAAATTAATAATTCGTCAAAGGTTTCGGTTGGTTGGAGCGATTGAAAAGGTTTCGGTTTAGGTTTTAAAAGGTTTCTAGATGGCCCAATGTTAGGAAATTGTATATCAATTCAATATAAATCAAGGGTGCTGAATCTAATTACATTTACCGAATTTTCTTATCTAATCGCATTTTCAAACAAATTTCTGCTTAAATTTCTAGTTTTTATACCCTACACAACGTTCGAAACGTCCATAAGGACGCATGTCCGGTATGGATAAGTATATATATTCATGATCAGCTTCGAAAACAGATTTAGCCATATCCCCGTCTTTCTGTCACCATACAGGCTGGAATGTTTTTTTTTTTGAGACATCGATGTGAAACTTTGGGTTTACGTTTTTATCTCCGAATTGAGATCAAGTTCGAGAATCAGCTAAATCGGACGAAAAAGGCTGCCATATAAAACTACGAAAAAATAGCGAAAATTTTCCAAGTCTTTTCAAAAGCCATAAAAATGCCTGCGCACACAGAGGCGTCATTC